>JAABKJ010075445.1:143128558-143455911 GCA_011634705.1 Andricus grossulariae
ATTCGAGACAGTTTAAAATATAATTTTTCCAAAAGTCCTAAATATCTTTTAAACTGACTCGAATTTTTCCTAAAATTTTGCAAAATCCTGTTAAACAAAAAAATGATACTTTTACAGAATTTTAAGACAAATTTTGCAAGAATTCGAATAATTTTGAAAGATATTTAGAAGGTTTAAAAGTTTTGGAAATGGTAAAAAAAATATATTGAAATTTGAAAAAATTTACAAAAATTAAAAACAAAATGTAAAATTTTGAATAAGTTTGTTACATCCGCTTTATGATGAAAAATATGTTTTTCATGAACTTGATTATAATTTAATATTATAATTTAAAATATGAATTGTCCATTTTCCAAAAATTCAATAGTTAAATTTCCAGTTAAAAAAATTAATGTTCAATCAAAGAGACGCATTTTCAATTTAAATGATAGAATATTCAATTGAAATAGTTACTTTTCCATTAAAATAAAAAATAACTTTCAATAAAAAAAAATAATTTTGAAAGCATTAGTTACATTTTTGAATAAAAAAGATGATTTTTTGACTAAAATTATGAATTTTTAACTGGAATAGTTGAATTTTCAACAAAAAAGATGAATCGTCAATTTTCCAAAAATTGAATAGTTAAATTTCCAGTTAAAAAAATTAATGTTCAATCAAAGAGACGCATTTTCAATTAAAATGATAGAATATTCAATTGAAATAGTTACTTTTCCAGTAAAATAAAAAATAACTTTACCACATAGTGGATTTTTCAACTAGAAGATATTAATTTAACATCAATAAGAGAATAGTTAGAATGTACAGTTAAAAAAATTAATTTTCTAAAAAACAAAAACAAAAAAACGAATTTTCAACCAAAAATATGAATTCTCAAGCAAGGAGATTATTCTTTAACAAAAAAGACAAATTTTCAACAAAATCCATTAATTTTTAACCACATTGTTGAAGATTCAACAGGAAAAGAATAATTGGCAATAAAAAATAAAAGAGTTTAAATTTTCCGTTAAAAAAATTAATTTTCTACTAAAAAAGAAAAGAATTTTCAACCAAAAAGATTAATTTTCTAGCAAAAGAGACAAATATTCAACAAAATACATTAATTTATAATCACATAGTGGAATTTTTGACTACAAAAGAATAATTCACAATCAGAATTGGAATAGTTTAAATTTTCAGTTAAAAAATTAATTTTCAAAACAAAAACAAACAAAAAACCTAATTTTCAGCGAAAGGGACGATTTTTAACCAAATAGTTGAATTTTCAACAAACTCAATAATGAAATAGTTTAATTTTCAGTTCAAGAAAATAATTTCCAATCAATAATAAAAGGAACTTTCAACCAAAAAGGTCAATTTTCAAACAAGAAGATTAATTTTTTACTAAAAAAGACAAAAATTTAACAAAAACCATTAATTTTCAACCGCATAGTTGAATTTTTAACTAAGAGATATAAATTTAGAATCAATAATGGAATTGTTAAAACTGTCATTAAAAAAGTTTATTTTCTTGCAACAAAAACGAGTTTTCAACCAAACAATGAATTTTCTACAAAATAGTTCAATTTTTTAAATTTTTAATAAAATACATTAATTTATTTAACCACACAGTTGAATTATCGACTAGAAAAAAATAATTTACAATCAAAAATGGAATAGTTGAAATTTTCAGTTAAAAAAAATTAATTTTCTACTAAAAATACGAATTTTCAACCAAAAAGATGAATTTTCAAGCAAAAATATAATTTTATACCAAAAAAGACAAATATTCAAGAAAATAAATTAATTTTCAACTACGTAGTTGAATTTTCAACTAGAAAAAATTAATTTGAAATCAGTAGTGGAATATTGAATATTTTCAATCAAAAACATAACATATTTTCAACAATAAAGATTAATTTTCTACCAAAAAAGACATTTTTAACAAAATAAATGAATTCTCAACCACATAGTTAAAAGTTTCAACTAAAAAAAAAACGACTTTTCCACACAAAAAAATGAATTTTCAAGAAAGAATATAGTTTTCTACCAAAAAAAGACAAATTTGTAACCAAATTAATTAATTTTCAGTTAAAGAAAATAATTTCCAACCCAACAAAAAAATAAAATGTTCAACCAAAGAAGTGTTATTTTCTAGCAAAAGATAATTTAAAAAAAATGCAATAATTTCCAACAACATTGTGGAATTTTCGACTAGAAAAGATTAATTTACAAAGAAAAATTGAATAGTTAAAATTTTCATTTAAAAAATTTATTTTTCACACAAAAAAAAAGAATTTTCTGTAAAATAGTTCAATTTTCCACCGCAAAAATGAATTTTCAATTCACAAGATTTATTTTCTACCCAGAAGATAATTTTCTGCGAAAAAAGACAAGTTTTCAATAATATACATTAATTTATTTTAGTTTCGGGAATTTTATTTTTCGGGATTTTTATATTTCGGCAATTTTTTCGTTTGAAAATATTTCCTTTTTGGAAATTTTAGTTTCGGGAATTTTATTTTTCGGGATTTTTATATTTCGGCAATTTTTTCATTTGAAAATATTTCTTTTTTGGAAATTTTAGTTTCGGGAATTTTATTTTTCGGGATCTTTATATTTCTTTTTGGTTGAAAATTTAACTTTTCCATTTTTGGTTGAAAATGTATCTTTTTTAGTTGAAAATTCAGCTTTTTTT
Organism: Andricus grossulariae; assembly: GCA_011634705.1. Lineage (NCBI taxonomy): Eukaryota > Metazoa > Arthropoda > Insecta > Hymenoptera > Cynipidae > Andricus > Andricus grossulariae. The sequence goes on from JAABKJ010075445.1 coordinate 143,131,236, forward strand.
GTAAAAAATTTGACTATTTTGTTTAAAATAATCTCATTCGATGAAAATTCATCTATTTGGTTGAAAAATCATGTATTAAAAATTTAATTATTTTGTCGAAAATTAATCTTTTTAGTTGAGAATTGATCTTTTTTAGTGGAAAATTTAACTAATCTGTTTAGAGTTGAACTGCTTTGTTATAAATTACTTTTTTGAGTTAAATATTCATTTTAATAAAAAATTTATCATTTTGGTTGAAAATTTATTTTTTCTAGTTTGAAATTTATCGCTTTCATTGAAAATCAAACTATTTTGTTGAAAATTCCTGCCTTTTTTGTTTGAAAATTAATCTTTTTGGTTGAAAATTATTCTCTTTTGTTGAAAATTTGATTAGTTTGTTAAAAATTGAATCATTTTTTGGTTAAAAATTCAATTATTCGCTTTAAAGTTGAACTTTTTTGTTGAAAATTAATTTGTTTGAGTTGAAGATTCCTAATTTTAATGAAAAATTCATCTCTTTGGTTGAAAATTTAACTATTTTGTTCAAAATTCGATTATTTTTTGGTTGAAAATTCAACTACTTGGTTTAAAGTTGAATTTCTTTGTTAAAAAATAGTTTTTTTAGTTGAAGATTCATAATTTTAATTGAAAAATCATTTTTTTTTAATTTAATTATTTTGTTGAAAATTCCTTCCCTTTTTGATTGAAAATTAACCTTTTTGGTTTAAAATTAAATTTTTTAATTCAAACTTTAACAATTCCACTTTTGGTTCAAAATTTATTTTCTCTAGTTGAAAATTCATCTCTTTCGTTGAAAATTTAATTATTTTGTTGAAAATTTGTTAATTTTTTGGTTGAAAATTTAACTTTTCCATTTACGGTTGAAAATGAATCTTTATGGTTCAAAATTATTCTTTTTGGTGAAAAATTATTCTTTTCAATGGAAAATTTAACAATTGCATTTTTGGTTGAAAATTTATCTCTCTCTTTGAAAATTTAATTATTTTTATGAAAATTCCTTCTTTTTTGGTTGAAAATTAATCTTTTTGGTCAAATATTCAACTTTTCAATTTTTGGATGAAAATGTATCTTTTCTAGTTGAAAATTCAGCTTTTTTTGTTAAAAATTTGACTATTTTGTTTAAAATAATCTCATTCGTTAAAAATTCATCTATTCGGTTGAAAAATCATGTATTTTGTTAGAAATTCGCCTTTTTGGTAAAAAATTAATTTTCAAAAAAAAAGATTAATCTTTTTGTTCAAAAATTCATCTGTTTTTTTGAAAATCTAATTATTTCGTTGAAAATTTGTTTATTTTTTAGTTAAAAATTCAACTACTCGATTTAAAGTTGAACTTATTTGTTAAAAATTAATTTTTTGAGTTGAAGATTCATAATTTCCATGGAACTATTTTGTTGAAATTTTTTTTTTCTTTGTTATTAAAACTTTAATGATTCCATTTTTGGTTAAAAATTTAATTATTTTGATGAAAATTCCTCCTCCTTTGGTTGAAAATTAATATTTTTTTGTTGAAAATTTAACTATTTTGGTTAAACTAATCTCATTAGTTGAAAATTCGACTATTTGGTTAAAAATTCTTTTTTTTTTAGATTGAAAATAATTTCCACATGGGTGACAAAATATCAACTTTGAATAAAGTAAAATAAAAGACGTGTATAATAGACTTACTTTTTCTAAATTAATCTGTTTGCTTGAAAATTTATCTCTTCGGTTAAAAATTTAATTATTTTGTTAAAAATTCGTTAATTTTATGGTTGAAAATTAATCTTGTTGATTGAAAATTTAACGTGGAAGTAATCTTCCATTGGCAGACATGGTTGGCTGAATCGTATAGCCATGCGTGGTGGAGGAAACCGATTGAACAACATGTTCTACAGTTTTTGTTCATTGAAAGCTTTAAGTTCTTCCAATGTATAATTCCAAATTAAAGACACTTTGATCGGAATTGAAAGTGTTGCTTTCCCCACACCTCATAATTCCTGGTTTTACATAATTTTTAAAACCATCAAATTCTTGTTCTATATCTCAAGCTTCAAGTAAAGATGACGCAGATATAAATTTTGCGATTCTTCGCAAAACAACGTTAGGCTGTTTCTTGAATTACCGTACCCACCAACGTGATGCTTTAAACCATGGCATGTCCAATTAACGATTCTTTTGTCAAGCCCATCTTCGAAGATCTATGTCGTGGACTGTCATTTTCGAATCAATAGCCTCCTTGAAATTGTCGAAAGTGTATTTTGCACCGTTGCATAACTTATCTTCTCGGTCACCACCACTGTTGACTTGTTCTTCCATCTTCGTAATTTTCGCTCTGAACGAAGCTTCTTAAAACTTTTTTGAACGATTGTAAAAGATAAACGTTTCTTCTCTCCAGAATTTCAACAGTCAACAGCTTCTTCTTTATAGTCGAAATTGACTTTCTCCTCTTGATATAAATAACCAGGTACTTCACCATAATCGTATTGTTCTTCTTGTTCTTCATATTCAATTGGCTGTATGTCAATTTGTAGTTATAGTTTACACAATAGAAAGACGAGCAAATTTGTAACTGAACAAACATTCTTTTCTTTCGGTTTATATATATGCCTATATCTACACAAGTCATGATAAATTTAGTAATGTGAAAATCTCATATATGCGGAATGATGATTACAAATGCATAAATGATAATGCCTTTATCATACCACATATCAAGCTTGTTAACAGGCAATATTTTTAAGATTAAAAATATGATGATTCTATTTTTGGTTGAAAATTCAATTATTTGGTTATAAGAACCACGATTTTATAAAGAAGTCTAGTAACATCTCAAAACTTGTTCCATAAGCGAAACTGTAAGAAATTTCATTTGAAAAATGAAATGCTGAAAACAGAGTGTTCGCGCTTGACAAGGTTGCTCATGAAACCAAAAATAGGACGTTGAGTTACGTTGCAAAAATTGCAACCAAGCTTCTCAGTAGTCTGCATTTTAGAAAAACACAAGTCAAACAAACCCCAGTATGTCATGTCGCAATCTAAACGATTAGAATGAATTGTCATTTTTCTGCAATGAACAAGATTTGATCAACCGTCTTGAATTTATCAATCTTCTTTTCTAGAGATTGTAAAATTACTGACCAGGTTGATCCACTCATGAAGAATATGATTTCATGACATCGATCACAGAAACATCTCTAAGGTAATCGATGATATAAAATAAGACGTATTATAAGAGACTCAAAACAAGCATCGGCAATTTCAACATCATCATTTTAGAAGATGTAAATCATCTGGCCGGATGATAATGGGCACCTAAATCTCAAATCCTCATAGTTCTCTGATTCCATCATTATTCCTGATAGCAGCACGTAAAGAAAAAATAAAGTATAAACTCATCTTAATTCAGGCTAATAAGTGGGCGTCTTATCAAACTACCCCTTTGACAAATCCAAATTCGAGTTTCTGCAAGCTTCTTTCATTCTCAAAGTCGGAAAGTGGAGCCCAAAAACCCAAAAAAGTGAAATTTGCGATTAGGGCAATCAGGCCTCGGGACAATTCAAAAAATGTCCGACGTAAATCGTGCGGAGATTCGGACCTTCATTTCATAAATTATCGGATAACCCTTGCCGTGTCGCCGTGATTACTTTAGTTTAAGAAGTGCCGTAATAAGCAGATCGATTGTTTGAAATTAATATGGTTTACAAATAGCTTGGTATCAAAAAATAAAAACTTGTTAAAATTTACTTAAGAACCACGAAAATAAGTTTTCCAGGATGACTTTGGACAATGCAACAGATAAGCAAAATAACTACAGGGACAATTCATGTTTCAAGTAGTTCACTTGGAGTTGATACGATTGCGCCACATGACGAATACCGTAGCAGATAAACGTACTGTTTCAACTCGCCCCTATGTTCAACTCGCCCTGATCTCCCCTAATAATATTACAGGTCAATCTATTCGTATCAAGTCAAGGAATCCTACATGCTCTTGCCTCAACTTTGAGCCCTGGGGAAAGTTTTGAGATATCAGTGGTGAAAATGAACCGTCTAAATTTAATCAATTTTTCTGCAATCTTCTCTTCTTTATCGTGTTCCCAAAAAAGTAGGACAGCCGCAAGCTGTGGTTTCCAAGGTCATTGAAGTATATCGTGCACGGACGCTTGAGATAGACTGGTGTCTAACCATGACGGCGTGGACCACTGCGCAGCCGGTGAGATGCCGCGAGCACTCAGTGGCAGGAGTCGCTCCCGGCAGACATTGGGGTACTGTTCCAGTAGCCGAGGGTGTACCGGCAGGCGGCACCACATTTATTCATACTAAAGTTCGTCAGCATTACAGAACTGCAAATTACAGGATAAATTATAATTCATTATAATTCGCATCTTGACATAATTGTTTCGCTGAGACAATTTAAAAATTTTTAAAATAGCTGATACTTGAAGTTTGAACTTTTTGGCAATCACCCATATATGTTTAATTAATTAAATATGTTTTCACGATCAATATATATACATATATATATATATATATATATATAAGAGAAGTACCGGGGTTATCTGAAGATATCGAAACTTTGGTGTCCCATCATTATAATAAAAAATCTAATTATGGTTAAATGCACGATCAGCTTTCACTTAAGTTGACGTTAGATATATAATGAGAAATAATCAACTGATGTTTGTGCAGAGGTGCTCATGTTTTCTTGTATTAGATTTTGCAAACAACGGATTAGAAAGATCTAATAACCCTGAAGGGCACAGCTCCAAATAATTCCATAAAGGATACATGGGGTCTCACCGACCCCATCGACTTGAAATAGCTGTCAGCTCAAAATTAAACGATATTTTTGGGTGAAAAAAAATGACGAGTGATGTTGAAACAGTACGAAATAGGAATAAAATATTTCTAAAGCCTCAGTGATAATTTAACTATTTGGAAAAATACTTGAAAGGAAAACGTAGACAATCGGAAAAACATCTGAAAATCCGTGGGGTCAAAGTGAGCCCAAGTGTCCCTTAAGAGTTAATAATAACTTTTCATGATAATTATAATCATTTATATATACGTATTACGTTGCACAAAATTTTATATCATAATATATGTCTCACATTACATTATGTTATATTATAGGTCCAAGGGATGTTAAAATTCTAAGAACTCATGACAAATTCTTTTCTGCCGGGTGTAAAATATTTTTCACAGATTTCATCATTGTATATTATATGGTTAGAGAACTGATTAGAAGTAACAATTTTGAAAGTAATTTCAAATTTGCTAAGAAATGTTCAGATGAGTCACAGCAAAAAATAATCCTTCATGGATTCTTACAATAAATATTCTGTAAGGAAAACGATGTAACAGGAAATTGTCATTGTTGACGAATGTATTAGTGACAAGTACGGTATCAGAACGAGGTTACAGACCTGTAGAATTTCAATCACGCTGAGAATGATTGCATGAAAGCGTTCGTGACTGATAATACATTGCGGAAAGTATACCGAGCAAACAATAATAATATAAAGTAAGAGCCTGTACATCTCTCCAACACGTGCTCCCACGATTCCCTTTCATACCCACATACCCTACACATTTTCATTTCTTCACTAATCCAATATTTAAACTCATTCATGCCTTCGCCCATTCTGAAACGTATCATCCTACCCAACCTGCACTTCTTTCACAATTCCCCTAGCTATTCTGGGACCCCATCCAACTTGACGAATCTATACTATTTATTATATCTTGACTCCATAATCTTTTTCCACCTCTTCTCTTCCTGCTTCTTAATCATTTCACCCTCCAATAACTGCCACTCCATCCCCTTGTCACACATTCTCCATTCCCTTCTAACTTGCCATCTCTCCTCCTTCCATCTTGAATGTCCCGTGTTACCCCTCCTCTCTCTATTTAGTATTTCCTGCAGGCATACTTGTGCAACGTTGCTACCCTTACCGCTCTTAAGTTTCTCTTTGAAATTCCAAACCCTTTTCCTCTGCCTTATCACCAATTTCTCTAACCCTATTTCTTCTCTCAACATATAACCTGAGCAGTTCCAGCTCAGTCCCATAACCCATCTTAGAAATCTCTCTTGCATGTTTTCTACCTTTTTGTATTCCTTCCACCCCCAAATTTCCAGTCCATAACACATCACTGACCATGCCAGTGAATCAAACAGCCATACTCTCATCTTCGAGTCCTCTTTGAATCTTCTTTTTCCAATCCTCCACACTTGACCCATCATCTTACTCGCAGTTTCCATCCTTTTTTTCACCTGAAGATCATTTCCACCACCTGCTTCGAACCAGAATCCTAAATAACAGAATTCCTCCACCCTTTCCACCATTTCTCCATCTATCTTCCATCCATACTTTACTTCATTCTTTCTCTTCCTGAAACACACTATCTTTGTCTTCGTCACATTAATTGTCAGCTCTTTCCCCCTTTACCTTTCTTTTCCATTTTCTCTTCTAGGTCTGCTAACAATATGCTAAACAACAACGGACTTAGCGGGCACCCTTGTCTGAGACCCCTTCCTGTCCAAAACTCCTCTCCTTTCTGTTCCCCAATCTTTACCCTTGTCTTCGTCTCCGTAGAGACCTCTTTTATCCTCTCAATCAGCTCCTTTTCCACCTCCCTCTCTTTCATTGCCTTCCACAATACTTTCCTATTCATCGAGTCGAAAGCTGCCTTAAAGTCTACCAAGAGTGTGACCAGTTTTCCTTTTTTCTGTCCCAGGTTCCTGTTGACTAGATGATTAAGAACGAAAATGTTGTCCACTGTTCCCATCCCCTTTCTAAATCCTGTTTGATTGTGTGGAATACTTCCTTTATATTCAACCTGTTCTTCTAATCTCTTTCTAAGCACCTCCGTGTAAATTTCATATGCTACTGGCATGAGAGTGATTCCTCTATAATCTTCCACTTTTGTACACCCTCCTTTCTTTAATAAAGGAACTTACAAATCTGTTCTCCACTCCTTCGGCCATCCTTCCCCTCTCCATACTCTATTACATACTCTCCAAATCTCTTCTCTAACCCTTCGCCCGCCAAATTTCAACGCTTCATTCTCCATCCCATCCTCTCATGTTGCCTTGTTTTTTTTTAACTTCTCAATTGCTTGATTCACCTCCTCTCTGGTGACCTCATTCCTACCTTCCATTCCTCCCTCCTTCATCTTTCTACCTTCCCCCCTAACCTTGCTATCCACCCCTCCTAGCAATTTCTTGAAATATACCGTCCGTTCATCCATACTTATCTCTTCATTGATTCCTTTTCATCCACTCCTTTCTCTATTGATCACCTTCCATTCTCTTTCTTCCTTTATTGCTTTCTCTACCTCCTCCATGTACCTCACCTTCTCCTTCTGTCGTTTAACATCCAGTAATTTCTCGACTGATACGTTGAGTGGTGGAGAATGAGAAATTCCAGTAGATCTTACACTGATCATTCTCCACAACAGACTCGAGTTCCCCCTGGGTGTATGGCAAGATGGGCAATAGATCAACACCATAGAAGTGCCTAAGATGGTAATATAACACTTTTAGAGCCGCACTGTGTCTCTCTATGTACCCGTAACGTGCATGCTTTGAGTATCCACTGAGAATATGTCCAAGTATTTCTGGCTCTTGCTTGCACGCTCAGCAGTTAGTATTGCTTACAGGTATATTCATAATGTGTTCGCGGTAAACTTAGGTGTCTATAACGCCGTCCTGACAGGCAAAAAGAAATCCCTCAGGCTCTGATCTCTATCCAGCAGACTTGAGAAACATGTTGGACAGACCTATCGAGACCTCTTCTCTACGTATGACGACTTTTGAGCACCGAAAGTGATGCTAGGCTATGTTTAGTGTCGCTGGAATCAAATGGGAGGCCAAGCTCCTCTGGGGCCCTATCTGCGGCACGGTATAGAAACGCCACAAAATTGACCACTTTATGTTGCTGTACAAGTCACATAAGAGAATCTGCACTATTTAAAACTGAGCAGGCTGTAGCCAGAACCGTTCTTCAATGAAGACAATCCAAGCTTAGCAAGCCTCTACCCCCGTAATCTCGAGGTAGGTATATTCGAGGTACGGACGATCTAGGAGGATAACTTCGATGGATTGTCATCATCTTGCGTGTACTTCGGTCAAGTTTCTTCAACGAATCAACGTTCCATTTTACTGCACCAAACGTGTAGAGCAGTATAGGAACAGCCAGCATACTGGTCGCCTGGGACTTATTCTTTCCAGATAATTCGAAAGCCCAAATTTTTCTGAGAATTTGGCGATACGTTTTTACATGGGACGTTTTTAACACACGCACATTTTGGGTTTCTGCTTGCGGTATACCAAGATATGTATATGTTTCTCCATTACCAAGATGTTGAATGGTATTTACACCTATGAGTTGAATAACCTGATTGTCACGCGATGGTGCAGTTTCTAGTCTTCCTTGGTGTGGGTGGACGCAGGCACACTTGTCCAGTCCGAAGCTCATGCCAATCACTTCAGAGTACCTATTTACCGCCTTCACAAGGATTTTAAGATCCTCTTTCGAGGAAGAAAGGAGTTTAAGGTCGTCTAGGTATAAAAGTTGGTCAATCCAAGCCATGGAAAGATTGCGTCAATACCTGATCGAGTCTTGGGTAATACACCTGTCTATTAACAGGTTCTGCCTGCAACCTGCCAACCCTCTCTTGCATCCACTATGTTCAACTATTGAACTCCATACCGGCTCGACAAATGTTCATATCCTCTCTTTGAGGATGCCAGTGAATAGCTTGTAGCTGGTGTTTATGCAAGTTATGGGCCTGTAGTTCTGTGGACACGACAAATCTCTGGTCTTGGGGATCAATACCATGCGTCCTTCCGTTAGACACAGTGCGATGGGTTGTTCTCCGTTTAAGAAAGTAGTAAATATACGAGCTAGATGTTGGTGCGTAGAAGTAAACTTCTTCCACCAAAAGTTTTTGATTTTATCTGGCCCTGGCGCTGAAAAGTTTTTAGCTCTAGCGATAACTTTCTTCACTTCTTCAGGAGTAATTAGTGGACACTATTCCTCTGGTGCCTGCAACCTTTGCCTTTGGCAGAAGTTACGAAAGAGTGATATATCTGAAGCATCTTCTCGACTAGGCGGATTTTTAATGGCACGTGACGTTTTATTGAATAAGCGGGAAATATGAGTTGAAAGGTGTCATTTTCCTGAATCCATTTTACTCGCCGTTCAAGGCGCTGTTTCGCTGTTGAAAGAGATCTTATTTTTTGCGTCCAGTTCCATATCATAAACTGACATCGAATTTGACCTATCACTTACGGTTTACGCGATATTTATTGATAATAATAACAATAATGGTAATTTTTGTTTGGAACGTTCCAGTGGAACGTTCCTGCAACGCTCCCAACCGGCGAACATTTTACACCTCCTGGGAACGTTCCAAAGGTGCCCGCGGAACGTTCCAGGAGCGTTCCGTGCTATTAGGGTACCTCTCAAATGTGTTCTCACCCTTTCTCCCTCTCTCTCTCTCGCTAAATCCCATTTGCCTGCCCCCCACCGTCTTATCGGTCCATTTCTATAATATGTCGAATGGGGGCGATGCATAGGGCTGTGCTTCGCAAAAGATGGTATCTAGCGACATCTATTGATTTCCGGAGAACTGCTTTTCCTACGATAACAAGCACCCAACCAAAGATGTATAATATCTTTGACCCAACGCTCCCTGAACTCTACTCAGTCGGTAAGAAAGCACGCGGCGGACCGCCTGTAAAGTAGTCTGTAAGGCAGATTTCCACTGCATTACTCTATTACACATTGTCGAGCAGCGACACCTATCGATCGCTTTGCCTACTGAAAGTTTCAAATCTATCGGGCGAATGTTTCAAAAAGCGGCCATCGATTTCTTGCATCAATGTTGCATCGATGTCTCGTGCATTGTTTCAGATGTTTCAGGAAATATCTATGCAATATTGAGGCAACATTCGGTGTTAATAGGGAACTTACTCCGAAAGTAGTACCTTGTTACATTAAATGACAATGTATAAGCTCTCTGTATAAAAAGGCAGATTTTACAAACATGCAAGATATCAATAATCGATGTCGCTGAATTTCCTCCAGAAAATAACAGATTTATTCGCATTGTACATAAACTTTGCATGTTTGAGTTTGCACAACTCAGGGGCTGTCTGCAATAACCGGTTATAGAATTTTGTTGGACCTGAGAGCTTGTACAAAAAGTTTTCAAATTTTAATTTTTCAAACATATATTCAAATATAAAATTTAACTTCGCATCTTTTCCTCGTGAAAAAATATCGCACGTGTATTTGTTGAAATAAATAGGAACAGCTGCTAATTTTTTCTACCAAATGGCCTTTTTTTAATCTAATTTGACTGTATTCTATGTACGCTTATACGTAATTTTGTCCGAAACTGGAACTGTTAATCATTTTGCGACTAATTTTTTACTTCATGATGTTACTTTTAGGCAAATACTGCATCTCTTACGAGTAGTTTATCATTACATTCGGAAATGTTACATTTACGCATCATGAAGGAAATTGTATACAATTGTTCCCTGATTACGAATATCTTGGTTCGGTTTTCAAAATCTTGGTCCGTTTTTTTGTAAACAATTTAATTCTGTATTAACAACACGAACTTATAACAGCACTTTCAGCTCGCTAAGCAAAGTTAAACTTTTTTGCCTGCTGCACTTGTTTCGTAGGATAAACCGTTTGCAATCAACATGATAATTATGATAATTTTTAATTCATATATTTTGTTAAAAAGTCGTCTTTCACTGTAAAAAGTAAATAATCTTCTTGCTAAAAAATTTAACAGTTTGGTTTAAAATTCGTGTTTTTTCTTGAAAAATGTAAATATATTCAGTTAAACAATTTTGTATTTTGTTAAAAATTCGTATTTTACGGTGCAAAGTTAATCTTCACGGTTAAAAATACAATTAATCAGATTACAATAAGTGCCGGCACGTAATCGGCCCGACGGGCTGGAGACCAACCTGCCTACTAAATGCACGCCTCAGGCCGGTAGAGTCGGAATGCGACCGAAGGGCGGACAACGGTCCGGCAGAGTAGACGCCCGTCGGTCGTGCAAACGGCGAGGAACGACGGGCCTGCGACACATAAATCAATAAAGTATGAAACCCCACTAAAAAGGTATGCACCGGGAGCAAGCTGTCACTTTGATCAGATCAAAATATTTGGATTCATTGGCTACGCTACAGTACCAAAACCAAGTACAAAGTTTGCTGCTAGAGCAATAAAGGCTGTTTTAATCGGATATATAAGTACAGGCTACATATTATGGCATCCCGCTTCAAAAAGATTCATAGAATCCTGAAATGTCAGTTTCAATGAAAAACGGGTATATGTAGACATTTACAGAAATAAACAGTTAAATACTAATAACTCAGCTGCCACAAAGGAAACAGAAATCAAACAAGATTGGAACTGGATGAAAACATTTGAAAATGATGAAGAAGTAAAATCAAACCAAGAAGACAAGCAGCCCAAGAAAAGAGGGAGGCCAAAGAAACAAATTGAACAAAAGGATGAACCAATGCAAAGAAACACACAGAAGGAAGGAAAAGGACCTATGACTAGAAGTAAGACCAAAAGAAAGAATTTGCCCGAGGAAAGAAATGAAGCAGTCCTTGCTGCACACCCAATAGTCGATATTAGCTTTGCCAATCTTGCTGTAAAACGAACTCCTTAAACAAATATTGACAGACTACGTGAAAAAGATCAAGAAATCCATTGTCTGTTGGCAACAATAAATAAAGATTCAACAACTTACGAGGAAGCAATTTTGAGCAAGCAAAGTTCAAATTGGATGGATGCAGTGAAAGAAGAACTTAATTCCATGAATCAAACTAAAGTTTGGAAACTTGTTGATAGACCCCAGACTATGTCCGACGGGAAGAATGCAAATATTATTGATTCGAGATGGATCTTTAAAAGGAAGTTAGGAGCGAATGGATCAACTAGATATAAAGGAAGATTAGCAATCAGAGGCTTCAAAGATAAGAATACTTACGATTTAAAAGAGACATATGCACCGGTCGCCAGACTTTCAGTCGTGCGATCAGTGCTATCTATTATTAATAAATACAATCAGCATGCTTCGAAAATGGACGTAAAAACTGCATTTCTGTATGGAAAATTAGATGAAGAAATTTATATGGAAATACCTGAAGGAGTAGAAGTTGATATGGATACGAAGAAGACAAAAGTATGTAAATTAAAAAGAGCACTCTATGGTTTAAAAGTAAGTCCAAAGAAATGGAATAGAAGATTTTCTGAAGAGGTACGAAAGCTAGGATTAGAAAACGACCTACACGTAGATGACATGTTAATCGCAAGTAACGATGAGAAGAAGCTGATAATAATAAAAGATTGCCTAGGATAGGCTTTTGACATGAAAGATTCAGGAGAACCTAAGAATTTTCTGGGAATTACCATCGAAAGAAATAAGGAGATAATATGTACAAAGATTCATCAAGCATTGTACACAGAAAGTATTTCGGAAAGATTCAACATGAAAGATTGTAAACCGCAAAGAACGCCAATGGTAACGACACAAGCGAGCAACAAAGCTAAAAAGACTAAACTAGAAGAAAGTAAACATACAGATGAAAATGTCAAACGTGAGAATAAAAAGGCACCATACCGAGAGTCTATTGGAAGCTTGATGTACTTAGCGAATGCCATTCGACCGGACATAGCCTTTGCTGTGAACTATCTAGCAAGAAAACAAACAGAGCCCACTGAAGAAGATTGGATGGACGTGAAACGCATTTTCAGATATTTAAGAGGAACAACAGATTTGGGATTGACATTCAGAGCAGGAGGCGGAAGTCTTGAAGCACTGACTGATGCAAGCTTTCGAGACTGCCAAGATTCAACATCTACAGGAGGATATGTGATTAAACTGTTCGGAGATATCATCGCTTGGAGAAGCTGCAAACAGTCTTACGTCACCCCTCTTCGATTTTTAATAAGGGCTGCTTCTCATTTTGGGTTTCTTGAAAATTATCCCCCCTCACTTCCAACGGTGTCTCTTCATTTTTGACTAAAGCCTGTTTTTTTTCTAGAATGCCTGAGAAACCATTCAGTAAAAAAAATCAATAAGAAAATATTTAAAAAGAATAAATTATCCAACATTTATTTAATTTTTATGACAGTTATTATTATTGCTCACCATTATCCGCCAACAGTTTTCTTTTCAAAATTCTAGGCTTCCAGGGGTAACTTGTCTTCATCTTCTCATTTTCCTTATCAAGTCCGTTAAAAAAGTGATGGTATGGCTCCTTTTCTCAAACGAGGCCTTTGATACGTATAAGCCTATGAATAAAAAATCTTAATCTTTGCGTTGCTTGTATCCAAAAAAAATTTTAATTGTTTTCTTTGTACAAATAATTAAAAAAGAAATTAGTTTTTTTATTTAACTTCCTCAAATAAAAATACATTGTAGTCTGAACAAAATATTCTTAAAATTTTTGTTTAACAGAGTAAAATATAATAGCTTAGAAATTACGTAAGACTTAATTTTTATATGAGTGTATTCAATCAAAAGCAAATGCATATTAGTAGGAAATGAATACTTGCCCCAAGAACTCTTCCATCAGGTCCTTTTAATTCAACATTCCGACCAAGTATATCGTTTTTACCAAAGTGTTTGGAGCAAACGACTTGGTTGGGTTTCACTTCGAAATTTTCCCGATTTATAGCATTTTGCCACAAAGAAACACTATTTTTCGGAGCGGTAAAGAAGTATATTTCTTTGTCATCTGCAGCTTCTTTCGCATTTTCCAGATCAAGATCTGTACTTTTTGCTTTTTTAGTCTTTTTATCGTAATCCGAGTCGCAATGTAGAACAATACAACGATGGCCTCCCATACTTTTCACTTTTTATTTTAATTAAATACCATGACAAAACATCACTTTATACACTTTTATCACATAGATCAATTTTATAGGCATTTCACTTAGATGTAATGTATTTGACGAAATTCAATGAAATGTCAAAATATAAAAAATATGCATCAGCGACGAGGCCATTTTTATTTATTTGACACTTTAGTTCTGTGACAAATTTAAATTCAAAGAAAAAATTTGGCGAAAGGCAATCAGCGCCACAGTTTCACATTTTGCCCGTTGAGTCAAGCCGGGAACCAACTGTCTATAGACTGCAATGGCTGGCGTGACATGCCCCTGGATTAAATTCACGAAACGCAGTGCACCAAATAATTTTCTTCAATGAAGAACAATCTTTTCTACAACTGTAAGAGAGAATCGCATTGCTGACATTTCCCTGAACAAGGGTCAAAACTATGAAATTTAGGCTTTCGTTGGAACATAGTTGTACATAAATATTTGCTAATACAGTTGATGATAAAACTGGGGATTCTATATTCTCAAACATAATCATTGATCAATTACTTCTTTATGCTCAAATAAACACATAAGTTCTTTACAAAAATACTTCAATTGACAATTGTTAAAAGCATCAGATTCTAACCTAACCTATAAGTATAAGAAGTCTATCTGTTACAATGAATAAAGACTGAACATAATATTCACAAATTTCGTTATTATTGTAAACTTAGAGGCAAATGTTTCAGAAAATATTTAATAATATTTAAAAAAGGCAAACATTTTGCTGACTTACTCTAATCGAGCAGATTTTCTTATAAACAAACGTCTACCGTCAGTTCGATATTTACCACTACGTCTTTTGTGGTACCAATTATTATCCATCTCTCTAGAATCCTTATATATCTCCTGATGATAAAAAGTGAAATCTCTTTCAAAAAACACCAAGAATAAGTGTTTAGTTAAGAGATTTCCCAGATATATTCGCAACAAACTAGGACTTATACTCCCACTTCACGAAAAACGTCATCAGCTCTTGGACTATTATATACTAACCAAGAAAATTCTTACCGCTTGTGAGAAACGACCAGTGCCGGACCAAAAGTTTTTGGTGACCCGAGCTATATTTAATTTTTTTACTAGAGTCAATATATTTTTCTGACATTTGTCACTGAAATTTTTAATAATAACTATAGGAGAGTTGGGTATAATGGCGGGCTTTGAATTAAATGTCCTATAAATTATGTGATTTTGATGTGGTGTATTTTTTAAGGCCAAGCTCATATTACCAGCAAACACGTTTTATTACTCAAATGCTGATTTATTTCAAAAATATGAAGATTTTAGAGTAAAAAGTATGCTTAGGAGAAATCGGTTTCAAATATTCAAAATTTTTTTATACTTGAACACTAAATTTATAAAAGATTTCACAGTTTGAAATTATAACGACTTATTTCCCAGCTGGAAATTCCTGTACAGGAACCTTGGAGGATCCTGTACGGCTTCCTGTACAGGTTCCATTGTGAAGAGAATTGAGGCGCAGGTTCCTGTACAGAAACGTGTATAGGATCCCTCACAGAAAGACATCAAAAGAACCTTTGGAGGGATCCTGTACAGAAACACGTATAAGGTTCTTTGAGAAAGCCATCGCGAAAACTCATGTCGCTTGCAGTTATAAAGTTGCCTTCCTTTTATTCCCTTGAAGATCCAACTCACCATCGAGAGAGCCAAGCAACTAGCGAAACCTCGCGGATTAGGTCCTACGCAGGTTCATGTATAGGATCCTGAACATGTTCCTGTACATGAACCCACACCCCAATTGACTCTGTGAAGGAATCTACACAGGATCATTCAAAGTTTACCTTGTATACAGGTTCATTTGCAGGATCATGTACAGTTTCCTTCGCCAAATTCCTGCACAGGAACCGTCAAAATTACCTGTACAGGTTCGTGTGCAGTTTCCTGTACAGGAACATGTGCAGGATCCTCCGAGGTTCCTGTACAGGAATTTGCAGCTGGGATTTTAGTTAATTCAACTAGATTTTTAATTAACTTAACCAAAAAAAAAAAATAATGCCTCTAGCCAATCACTGAACTAGTTAATTTTATTAATTTTTTCTTTCAGTGTATGAAAAATAATTTTTAACACTCCAATTCTCTATTAGACTGGTGATAGATCATTTTTACAAACAAGGAACACAACATTTTTCGGAACAGTGATAACGTTTTTCTATGTGAACATGGTTCAAAGGTACAGATTTTTACAGTTACATATAATCATGTAAAAATTTCATAAACACTATTATTTCTAAATTGAAAAAGCGTAAATCAATCCATTTTTTAATGTTTAAAAAGAAAATTGTAGATATTATTATAATTTTCAAATCCCAAATATAATGAAAAGCATGTTGGAAACATATCGTCGATCCTTTTGAAATTAGTTTTTTGTTGAATATTGACTATTTTAATGTCATTTCTTTTTATTAGTATTAATAATTTTTATACCTCTAGCTCGTCGCACTTTCTAGAATACCTATAATATAATTTATAACAGTTATTGGTCAAAATTCCCAATTTCAAATCCTTAACACATTTCTCAATCTTCACTTCAATATAGACCTGTATGAATATCTATCTGTATAAAAATGTCTCGACACAGTTATTGTATAAAGGAAACCTTTTCAGTTTAAAGATTCTAGTGAGGTCCTAAATTGTCTAGAGAAAGCTAATTTACTTCGTCCAAGGTTAATATTACTATTATATCATTAAGCCGTTTCCCTTTCGGGGTAGACGTGAATTGCTCGGTGGTAAAGTAGTGATGTGTGGATGGGTTGTTGAAAATTTATTTGTTTTAGTAGAAAATTCAACTATTTGGTTGAAAATTCATGTATTTTGTCGAAAATTCGTGTCCTTAGTACACAATTAATCCTCTTGATTTAAAATTTAACTATATGTATTTTGTTAACAATCAGTATTTTTGGTAGAAAATTAATTTTTTTTGTTGAAAATGTAATCTTACGATACGTTGGTTGAAAATTTAACTATCTCGTTGCAAATTCAGCTTTTTTATTAAAAGCTCGTCGTTTGGACTTGAAAATTCATCATTTTGGACAGCCCTAATCAGCCATTGACACAATTTATAGCCAATTAGCAAATAAGTTGAAAAATATCTTTTAAGAAAAAGTAAAAAAAATAGTGGAATTAGCATACGATTGTGAGAAAATAGTGTCTTTAGTGTCATTTTGTTCGCAATAGTAGTAAAATAGGGTAATCGCTCAAAAAAGTGTAAAATAGTGTTAATAGTGTGGTGAGTCCGAGGCCTGCAAATGAAAAGGTGCTACAGAGTTGAAGGCGTTGATGTTCCCAATAAAATTTATATGGGATTTTGAAGCTTCGAGAGTTCGCCAAGCAAGTTAGCACCTTTTCATTTGATCACTCCGAGATGGAACCTTTTCGGACATGGCTTCAGTAGCCTTCAGTGGTAAATCCAGACCACCCAAACCTAAACATTCAGTGGTGCGTGAACCATTTCCAATTGAAATACATAATATTACCGCGCACTGCCCCTTTGTCGCTACGCTCACGCTGTTGGTCGTTCCGCATGGTTGAGCATTCCCCTATCAACCCAGAGGGGCTCCACTCTCAGCTCGAAACCGCCGCGGCAACAATTCTCGGAACGCATTAAATCCGGACTCATTCAACCCAAGTTCCAGTGTAAGATATAATGTTTAGATAAAATATTCCTCTGACTCTATACGATTTCAGTGGACTATACTTCCTAGTGGTTGGTCTAGGAAGTTTCTTATAAATCGACAGGTGTGTAGCAAAACATCCTTCTAAGCGGCTGCCAGTACCCTGGTTCTTCAGCATTATTACTATGGAATTGCATTCTTTCTCAGACTTGAGATAGTTGATATTACAGACGTTTGAATTGACAACTTTTCTATTTACAACTAAATAAGAGCGTAGATTGATATAAAATTTGACTTCATAGGGACAAATAGAAAAAATCAACAATATTCCGCTCGAAAAAATTACTGGCTTCCATTCATTGAAACAAATTTTTTATTGTAGTATCTGATAATGTATGACTCAATCTCAAATATACTCTGTGCATTAGACATTGAAAATTCACCCGTGGTAAAAAATAAAAACCATTTAAATATGAGAAAATGTTTCATACTCATAACTATACTGCCCTACCACGGAAAATCATGGTTATAAGCGACATTTTTTCAAAAAATAAGTTTTTCGTGTCAGTGGAGACGTCAGAGTAAGCTGCACCTAACTACCCTAATTTAAATTATAATTCTTAATTATTTATAATAAACAATGAATTTTTAAAATTTGGAATATTGAAAAAATTGACGAAATGCAATGGGAAAATATATGGAAAGTACTTTGCGGTGCCTGAAAGTTGTAAGAGAAGTTGCATACGTCACGAAATACAAGGAAAGAATATACGAAAACCACTTTGCGGATCTTTTGTCTGGTAAAAGTGGTCGAGCACGCTTCTTCTTGAAAAATCCAAATCCCGTATATGTTGTACATTATGGCTAAGGGTTTCGATTCCTTTGGAATAGAACTGAAGGGCCTATGACAAAGCCACGAAACGCGTCCTCGGGTTGCGGATAGAGGGTCCCTGTACCAAGGGTTCCTGCTGAATATGGTTAAAATAATTAATAAGCAGTCGCTTTTAATGGAATAATTATGTTGCATTTGGTTTGTATTACACTATTGCGTATAACTTATTGCGTCATAAGCTAAAAATGAAGTTTGCACCTCATTATCATAGAATTGAATACATCTGAGGGGCCAACAGGTAGTTTTCATTTTTTTAAACTATGAACTAATGCTCTGATCATTTCCGAAGAAATATATATTGCAACCTTGAATGTGAGCTTGATATAAGGATAAAATTGTTGGTGTACCAAAAGTACTTTCTATAAAGAAATTATTTAAAAATTTGGATAATTTTTGTTTCCTCTTAAAATAAACAGAATTGGTTTTTGGAATTTTTTGCAGAACCTCTTCAGTACCCACTATATCATATATATTCTAACCACCGAAATCGTTCAAGCAATTTTGAAGAAAATTTGATTTTTTGATTGTTGAAAATTTGTTTATAACTTTTGTACAAACATTTTTTTTTAGTTGATACTTGAGGCGAATTTATTTCATAGGGGTAGCCACTTACCCCTGCAATATGGATCACATCCGAGCGGGGGCAACAAGACCATGCTTATCCTGCTACAGCCTTTAATTTTTTTATGTTCAATGTTATTTTTTACGTTTTGAACCAAAAATATGCATCCTTGCGTAAATTGGATCTGAAAAAATTTGTAAATGTAATTTAGGCGAAAAATTTTGTTGGATAAAATGTTATTGTAGCGTGTATCGTTTTTCCAAAATGTTCATTTTCTTATTTGAAATATATTTTTATAACAGAAGTTTCAAACAAATTTGTAGATATTTCTTGGTTGAACAACTTTTGTCTATTCACCTTTTTTCCGTACCTTGTGTCATTTTTCCAAAAATTTTCACATTCTCATCAGAGAAGGTATTAGATTTGTGTAAAATTTCACCCCCTTCCCCCACCCTCCGTTTTTGTCAAATGTCCACGTTTTGAGACTCCCTGAACCCAAGAACAGGTTTTTACAAAATGTCTGCCTGTCTGTTAGTCTGTTAGTCTGTTATTCTGTTAGTCTGTTGGTCTGTTAGTCTGTTAGTCTGTTAGTCTGTAGATTTTTAGTTTGTTAGCACGATAACTTTCAAATGAACTAACGTATTGGATTGGGCTTTGTCATACTCTTTAAGTTTTCTAAAATGAAGGTCAAGTTCATTAGCCAGCTATTTTGAATAAAAATTCAAAATGCGAGCACATTTTGAAAATTGTTGAGTACATTTTTTTTTAATATTCAAATATGCTATGGACGGATATTAATATTACTTAAAAAGACTAACAAAATATTCTTATGACTTTTTTTGATAGAAAATAAATTACCGCAGTTATAGCATTTAAAAAATTCCAAGAAACAAACGAAAATAAACATCCTAAGCCAAAAAACGCACGATATGCAAAAAATTCAAAAGGAAAAAACCGTTCCTTTTTGAACAGCCTACAATATTGTCACAACAACTTTTTGCATGGTATAAAAAATGTCAAAAATTCAAGCTTTGATCGCACAAAAAAATAATGAAGAATCAAAAACTCCATCTTTCGGTCAAATGACGCAAGATATAAAACAAGATGAAACAAAAATTGTGCATATAAAAAAGATATACAGATTTGTTATTGACCACTTTTTGATAGGATGCGTAGTTTTTGTTTTATTCGTAAAAAAATAGCATTGAAAATAAAACATTCAATTTTTGGAAAAAACCGCGCAGATGGGAGCATATGAACTCCCAGTAGTAAGGTACAACTATGGAGCGACAGCCGCCGTCTAACCCCACTCCTCGGCCGTCTGTCTAGACTGGCGCCTACCCCCACTACTACGTCGCGAGGTCAATGACCTCACTGTTGCGAGCACGTGGATGTGTGTCGAGCTTTTGTCGCAACGCGAAAATTGACAAAGCGTATATATGCATTTTTATTTGCCTAGCTACTAGAGCTATTCACATCGAGGTCGTTTCTGATTATACGACTGAAGGATTCATCGCAGCACTTCGGCGATTCGGCAGTCGTCGAGGTTATCCAAAAATTATTTACAGCGATAACGCCAAGAATTTTGTAGGGGCTCGTAGGCGATTGCAAAAGGTGTTTAGATAGGGTTTATCTGATTCTCAATTACACGGTGAATTTGCCGTTAAAGGTTTGAGATGGAAATTCATTCCTTCCACCTCACCACACCTTGGTGGCTTATGGGAGGCTGGAGTAAAAAGTGTAAAACACCATCTCAAACGTGTCATCAGGGATCACAACCTGACTTGCGAGGAATTTACCACTCTCACATGTCAAATTAAAGCATGTGTAAATAGATAGAAAAAAGCTTTTAGCCTTAAACGAAAAAAGTCTTCCAATGTAAGTTCCGACATACTTCCTGGTTGGACCGCATAAGATTCCGTCCGGCAAATAATTCAGGTTTCTGATTCCGATGCTTGCTTCAAAGCCGGATGGATCCAGATTGAAAACAGTTTTCAAGTCTGAAATAAAACAGTCTTCTACGGAAGGTTCCGACATAGTTTCAGATAGGGCCGCAAAAGATTCCGTCTCATGCTAGAAAGGTAAACGTAAGTTATTTTATAGTAACTGTATTCTGTTCATCTGGGTTTCTTCTTTATAAACCTGTCAAATATCAATTACCTTTATTTATTTAAAATACTGCACGCTAACACAGTTCCCTTAGAACTGACAAGTTAGACACAACCTACAATAAGTAATTGGTCAGGTCTTACTAGTCTGACTTAATCAGCACTCTGGTCTCTCTCTTTTCCCATTTGCTTAACTACGGTCGCCTTTTTCTCGGGACGTGGCAGCTGATTTGGTGACAGCGGTTGGATTGTCACTTCCGTCTGAATTCAGTGTTTTATTAACAATTCAAATTCAGTGTAGTTTTAAGGTAGCTAATTCATCTGCACTCAACAGTATAAGTCCCTCTTAGATACGTTGCACAGTCACCTTCGGGGCAAGGCAAAGTTCGAAGTGCGTGATAGGCGTTGGTATACTTCGCGTGCTCGCAAGCTCCACCATCGTTAATAAACCTACGGAACACCCTGAATTAACCTTGTATGTACTTCTTGTAGCAGGATTGTACAAGTGAAGGGTTAAAATCAACGTCATCGAAGATCATCAGTCAACGATCGCGTTTAGTACCATTCCGCGAACGAACAATAATTCGAAACAAGTTTTAGTTTAAATTCCACAATTAAAATTTGAAATTTTGTGAATAAGCCACAACCGTGTGAAAATCTCATCTAAAAAGGAATCAAGGGATTAGAAAATTGATAACCTCAAAAATTCCAACTTTTTCGACATTTAAACAATCCGAATAATTTAAAAAAAAATTTTCAATCTTCAAGTTTGAAATATTCATAAAACTAAGTCTGACCATAGAATTTGACAAAAATTTAATTAGACACTGGATTTTCATTTATTAATTGCATACTTCCCTTTATTTCAATATTTTTACATTTTAGCAAAAACAAATTTCAATCCATTGTGAGTTTTATTCTTTCAAGGATTGATCACTCGTAGATAAAGTTCTTACAATGGATTCACTCATCACAATCTTTTCAACTTCCAACAAGTGTTAAAGATTATAACTTCTATTCACAGTGTAACTATTACTAGCCTCAGCACATCACTCTGTTATATCATTTTGAGTTTTTTTGTTAAACATGCTTCAGGCCATACGATTAATTGAATTATTATCATAATAGTTTAATCAATTCAGTGATAGCTTGAACTATCTCTGTCAGAGTCCTAGCCACCCCCGGTGGGGTGTCCTCTGAGCCCCTACCTCTCTTCTGGGCCTCAGTGCTGGATGTCGGCCTTGTGACTGCCGACGTCCCAGCTTTTGCAGCTGCTCTACTGGCCTGCTGCGCTTGCCTCTTCAGTCTCCTTTTCAGGGAATCGTTGAGCCGTTTCTTTTTGTTGGGGGACTGATTGGCCTCTCCCCTTACCATAGCCTCGTTCAGAGGGACCGTCAATCCCTCAGCTCCCGAGGGAGCTGGGGGCACAGCCGCGACCTGAATTTAGCTTGCCGGAGAGACAGATAGAGAGGAGAGGGTTGCGTTAGACCCTTTAAGGCCCAACCCATCTCCCCCCTCCACCAATTCCCTTCCTTCTTCCTTCGATTTTTGATTTAAATTAGCGTGTTCCATTTTGATCCCACGAGAAGCTAGGGAAATAAAAGGTCCGCCCCGGCAGAGCCCCGCATGCAGAGGTAAGACTGAATACTCGGGGAGGTCGTCCGGTGTCCCCGAGAGGCCGTTAGCACACCTTCGTAACCCCTAGGTGCCAAAGTGCCACGAGCAAGATCACTCTACGCTCATGGCTTAGGGGGGTAGTCACATTGAGTCAGAAGCTCAATGTTCAAATATCCGCTTTCAGACCACTATAACGAACGAGAGCAGTTTCTCGGTCGCCATGCGGGCCACAGGTCATTCCTGTCCCGATTTCAAAGCTGTAAATCGGTCCGGGAGGGACCTCGACCCGTGGATCCAGAAGGCCCGTGTTAGCTAGGCTCTTTCGCCCTACTACCATACCGTAATCACACATACCAGGAGAGCCCGTTTATAGGTATCCTTTTCCTCTCATCCAGGAGAGCCCGTTTATAGGGATCCTTTCATTCATATCCATACGCATGCAGGCCGAGGTCCTTTTGACCCCCATGTCCCACACGCTTAAGCCTTCCCACCAACTACAAGGTGTTACAGCCCCTAGGGGAGGATACAAACCCTAACTGCAAAATGAATTCTTTTGAATTCGAAGCATTCAAACCAATAATTTTAAAACAATAATAATGTATATATTATTAGCAATCGGAAGCTTTTGGAAGCTAAAAAAATTAAAACAAGTAGAATTTCAAGTTTTGAAAATAAAGTAAATTGATAAAAATCTAGAAAATAGGGAAAATTTTGAGAATAAAAGTCAGATCAGAATTTAAACTAATTAAGTATTGTTAAATTTGAAACAGTTATATATTTTTAGAGTTCAAGTTAATATTGATCATCTTTGAAAAACCTACAAATTGAAGCATTGACAAAGATGCCGTTGGATCAACAAAATAATATTTCTGGCCAAGGATTTTCTGATCAATGAGTTTTCAAAACAAAAAGATGAATTTTCAACTAAAATAGTTGAATTTTTAACCAAAGAGATGAATTTTCGACTAAAATTATGAATTTTCATCTGGAATAGTTAAATTATCAGTTAAAAATCAATCTTGATAAAAAAATTATAATTTTTTGAAATATAGTTTAACTTTCAATCAAATTGTTGAATTTTCAACCAAATAAAAATTAATTTTTCCTCAGGAAGATTAATCTTCTACCGAGAAAGAAGATTTTTCATCAAAATACACGAATTTTGAACCAAATAATTGAATTTTCACTTTAAAAAATTAATTTCATACCGAAAAAAACAACATATTTACAACATAATAGGTAAATGTGTAACCAGCTAGATGAATTTTCTACACAAAAATACGAATTTTCATCAAAAGAGTTGATTTTTTAACCCAAAAAATATGCCCGATTATATATTTATCTCGCGCTACGCGCTCGGTCTTTAGATTTTCCACACATTTGTGGACAGACTCTTTAAAATTAAAGGTCGAATTCTCTTGAAATATGTAAAATTCTCTTAAACTTTCCTTAATTCTTTAAAATGCAGTAGAATTCTCCTAGGTTTTGGCACAATTTACTTGAATTTAGTCAAATTATCGTGTTTTCTTTCGAATTCAGCAGGATATTCTTGAAATCAGACAACTTCTTTCGAATTCAAGAGAATTCTCTAGAGTCAGGCAGAACCACTTTGAACTAATTATAATTCTCTGGAATTCTGCAAAAATATCAGTAGAATTTTCTTGAATTTTGTAGAATTCTTTTGAATTCATTAGAATTCTCTTGAAAGATGTAAAATTCTCTCAAACTCTACTTAATTCTCTTAAATTTTGTAGAATTCTCCTAGGTTTGGCAGAATTCTCTTGAATGTGCGCCATCAGAAAGATTTTTGCGGGCGTATGTTTGCACTTTAAAATGCACCCAGAACAAGTAACTTGGTACTTTTAGTTAAACGCGTGCACTGAAATCATCAAGCACTTAATTATAACTCTGGCGCATCACATTTTTTTAATGGAATTTTATCCACATTTCTTGTAACGTTTACAACAATAAAAATGGGAAAGACTAAGGAATTCAAAATAAATCAAGGCTTATTCTAACGAATTCAGAAGTGTTAAATAATTTGTAATAAGTTCAAAAGTGTTCAAGAAAATCCTACAGAATTCAAGAGTCTTTTACAGAATTTAATATAATATAATGGAAATCAAGAAAGTTCTACTCAATTCAAAAGAATTCTACATATTGCACAAGAATTCTGCCAAACTCGAAAGAAATCTACTAAATTCAAGAGAACTCTACTCAATTCAAGAGAATTCTGCCAAACGTCAGAGAATTTTACTAAATTGTTGAGAATTTTTGTGGACTTCAAGAGAATTATACAGATTTTAAGACGATGCATATATAAAGAGAATTATACTGTATTTACGGGATATTTATACAAAATTCCATAAAATTATGATTAATTCAAGGGAATTCTGCCTAACTCTAGAGAATTCTCTTGAATTTTTCTGATCTCAAGAATATTCTGCTGAATTCGAAAGAAAAGACGGTAATTTGACTACATTCACGAGAATTTCGCCAAACTCAGGAGAATTCTCTTGAATTTAAGAGGATTAAACAAAGTGTGAGAGAACTTAACATATTTCAAGAGAATTCCACTGAATTCAAGAGAATTCTGCTGAATTTAAAAGAATTCTGCTGAAATCAAAAGAATCCCACATAATTAGAGAGACTTTAGCTGATTTTAAGAAAATTCTGCTAAATTCAGAAGAATTCTTCACAATTTAGCAGAATTCTACTGAGTTCTCGAAAATACTGCAAAATTTAAGGAAATTTTACAGAATTCATGAGATTTATCTAATTTGGTTGGTTCTGGAAAATATAATTTTTCAATGTTTGTATCTCGTTGACGTGTGAAGTTACACCAGAGAGCCACAACCTACTGGAAAAGCGAACGGAGAAGAAATTATACGAACTGAACTTGTTCATGCACACACTCTTGTCGATGGCACATGGACTGTCGACCGTCTAACGCGTACTTCTGATTGGTTATCTTTAATTATTAATTACTCAATAATTATTAAGATCAGCAAAATTTTTTATAATTATTTTCGACGCCATTTTTTTGTTAGAATTCAAAAATATAAAAATGTTTTTCGAATACTGGGACACCCTATATTATTATATGTATATTATTCGGTTTCGGTTTCTATTCCTTTGGAATAGAACTGAAGGGCCTATGACAAAGCCACCAAACACGTCCTCGGGTTGCGGATAGAGGGTCCCTGTACCAAGGGTTTCTTCTGAATATGGTTACAATAATTAATAAGCAGTCGCGGACAATTGTCCAGGGATTTGTTTTGATTGTATGCTTTCAAATGCCTGACAATAATCAAATAATCAAATGCCTGACCTTTATGTTCCTTTCTTTGGAATATGTGTGACATTCTAGTGACGAAATTGTATTCTGATTGGCTGTGACTAAAGAATGTATATGTAAGTTTATGCTGTTCTTTAGCTAACGTTTCACATATTTTACATCTATATGCATCAAAATTTCAACTACGTAGTACATTATTAATCAAAGTACAGTTCGGATGATATTCGTATCAATTTGTCAAACTTTCATGTATGTGAATGAAGTATCACCGAATTTTGTTTTACCGAACTAAAAATGAAACTTTATCGAAATGTCCATATGTCCCAAAGTTAACCAACTGAGTTTGGTAAAGTTTCTCGAACTATTTTTCTCCGTGCAGTTATAACCTCTTACGGCGCAGCGTCGTGCCTCGTATGTGACGGTGCAAGATATAATTAATTTTAATATACATCCGGAACTCACTTTCAGCAAATGGGCTTTATGTTTTCCGAGAATTGACTCATGCGTGAACAAACAGTAGCATAGCAATAAAGCGCAGTACCCTAACGGCCGAACTAGATAACTGCGTCACGTTGCGCCACATTTCGACAGTTCACTCTCAGTGTTCACACAGCCTTGATGTTCACGTTCAGAGAACCCACATATAAGTCGAAGGTCAGAATCAAAACCGTACTCAAATCGGGGTCCGAATGTAGTTTAAACGATTATAGAAACAAATAATAATACCAGAAGCTTAAGAAAATACTTCAATTATTTAAAACTAACTTTTTATGCTTCAAGTATTCCAAAATATGCTGTAGGTGCTTATTTTCTGCCAAAGACTTTTTCATCTGTTCCCGTCGAAACTGTTTTTTAATAACTGCTATTCTGATACGTATTTTAAAACAAAGATTGCATCACACAACTATTTTTCCATACAAAGAAAGTTATCTTGTGTAAAAAGACTAATATGAAAATCATCATACACGGGCATTATTTGTAATTGTCGCGTGCCCTGCACTGGCACCATACCCTACTCTCCCCTGAAATAATAATTAATTCAAAAATATAGTGGAATATAACTAAGTATTGCCAGAAATGTTTACTCAAGTAAATTAGTGGCTCATTCTTCAGTCATTTAGATTTAGGGAGTAAACTCATTTCGATATTCATACAATAATAGATCTTTATTCACTGAAATCTTAACAATTGAATTATAAATACGTCAAGATTGTATTTGTGATCTGAGATTTGCAAGCTCCTCATAGAAAGCAATTATTTTATTTCTTTTAATGTACTGCTTATAGAGTGGCATTTCAAAATCTGATAACTGAATTTTTTAAAGTCTATACATCTTGATAGAAAAGATGATCGATGTTCTTTGGGTGGTCGTTAATCAAGTGCAATTCTTCTTGAATTATATCTGCATGCCAAGTGTATCTGATAAGCATTCAATCAAACTATTATCATAGAATATGCCCTTCAATTAAATTCAACATGGTAAACATTCTTCGAAAATAAAAGAAATGCAACGTCTATCAATCGATTTCTAAAGAATCATTTTTTGTTTTTTGTAATCTAATATTTATTTATTATGATCATAGATATAATATTTCATACATAAGGACCCGTCACAGTAAAAAAAAAACTTAGACTAGTTATACCTGAAAAGGCTTAGAATTATATTTAATAACATTTGTCTGTATTCCAGCCAAATTTATTATGAGAGAAGTTTTAGGCTCCGGAAGCTACGTTCATGGTTCCTTACAACAACCAATACCGACGCAACTGGAACGTGTTCGTCATCCACTTCAGCTCCTTCTGTCCTAGAAGGTAAGCAAGAGCGGGAAATTTACTAAGGCCTCCTCGCTCCTTGCCAGCAACACTATGTCATCTGCATACGCTAGTGACCAAATTCTAACCCCTCCTATCCTGGCTCCTCCTAGCACCCCGGCCTCCAGCTTACTTTCCATATCCACAATCAAAATCGCAAAAAGCATTGGGCTAAGCGAACACCCTTGCCGTAACCCCCTATCTATCTAGAATCCCTCCGAAGTCCCCTCTCCTCCTCTTACCTCATCTTTGGTCTCTTCATATATTTCCCTCACCCTCTCAATCAGGCCTCTCTCCACTCCCCTATCCTCCATCGCTTCCCACAACCTTCCTCTAGCCACCGAAGGAAACGCACCTTTTAGATCCACGAAAAACGCGTACACTCTCGACCCCTTCTTTCCTAGTTCTCTATCCACCACGTGATGCAGAACGTACATATTATCGACAGTACTCCTACCCGTTTTAAAGCACGACAGCGTCTTCGGCAATATTCCTTTCCCCTCGACATCCTTCGCAGACTCTCTGCCACCACTATCGCGTATACTTTCTACGTCGTGTTCATCAGCGTAATCCCTCTATAATTTTTCTGTCTATCCCTTTCTCCTTTCTTATACAGTGGCACTAAGAACCCTTCTCTCCACCCTTCTGGGAATCCCTCCCCCCTCCATAATTTCTTCACCACCTCCTTCAGCCTCTCTCCAACCTCTTGTGTACTGAACAGCGATACTTCGTTCTCTAACCCGTCCAGCCCGGCTGCTTTTGACCTTCTTAACTTCCTAATCTGTTTCTCTATCTCCTCGTTATTCAACTCCTATATCTCTGCCTCCCGCGTTCTTCTACTCCCACCATCCCCCTTCTCTGAATCTGAGCCCTGAAATGATTGTTTAAAAAACTTCCTCCACTCCCTACTCCCTATCTTTTCGCTTATCCCTATTCTACGCTTTCTAAACGTATTTATTATCTTCCAAACGTCCCCCACTGTCTTAACATTTCCTAACTCCTCTTCAAGATCTTTCTACTTTTTCTGTTCTTTCTTCTTATACATCAATCTGAAGTCCTTCCTCATTTATACGTACTCCTACCTTTTCGCAGTACCCTCTCTCCACTTTTTATACTTCCTCTTCACCTTCCTTTTCATCTTTTTACATTTCCTATCCCACCACGACTCCCTTCTAATGCAAATCTTTCCGTCTTCTTCCACCCTTGCATATTCATGACTACATAGTGTGTCACCGAAACTCCGACCTTACTTACACATGTGTAGTCTACCTCCTCGTCCCTAGTTGCCATACGATTCGCCACCTCCCAGCCTCTATCCTCCATCCATTCCCTTAGAATCTCCCCCTCCTTATTTATTATCTTATCCTTTGATTTCCTTTCGAAGCTCTCCCCTTCCCTGTAAAGGCCCCCTCACCACCCTTTCCTCGCATTAAAGTTCCCATCCAGTACCACCATACCCTCCTCCCTTTTGCCTAGCAAGTGTTTCACCATTTCATTAATTCTTGCCATCCCATCCTTATTGTACACTGTCACAAACGCACACGTGAACCCTCCCATCTTTACTTTCCTCATTTTCACTGCCCCCCCTCCTCCTCTCCATAAAATTCTTCCTATAATCCTTCTCTAACACCCGTTATAATTCCCCCACTAGCTTCTTTCTTTCTACCCACGTCTCTACCAGTCCTACAACATCAAACTCTTGGATATACCTCCAGAATTGCGTATCCTTTTTCTTTATCCCTGCTACGTTCCAGTACAGCACCTTCACTACTCCTCTACTCTGCATTACCCCCAAACCCTTACTTCCCACGAAACAAATTCCCCTGCACTTCCTTCAACACCTCTTTCTCCTCGTCCCACACCCACATTTTCTCGTCTATTCTTAATTCAAATCGCAACATTTATATGAAATTATGGTATCTGCCATTTTTTCCATTACTTTGATTGAAATTATCAAACCTGCATCTTGTGATAATTTTGAAATCAAATCGATCACACCTGGCGCCACCTGCAGCCTAACAAAAAAAAAAGGAAAAAAGTTACCAACAGCGAACTTCTTCTTTACCGACGGAGAAAGATAGAAGTCAAATTTCTGCTTGAAGCCTAAATGCATAAGTCGATATTTATGATTTTCATAAATAAACTTTTTTCTTTCACCAACTCTGTGCCTTGACACAAACGGTTCTTTAATATTTATTAATATTTTCCGGAAATATTTCTGCGTTATTTTAACTTTTATTTTTAAATATGGGTGAACAAGTTTTGATCTCAGGACTGAGTTGATCAGCTGGTATACTCGTTACATGGCCTTAAGGTTCTTTCTTAAATAATAAATCATATACAGTCAGAGAGATTTTTTCCAACTATCTGAAAAGGGGAGCAAAAAGTATCTAAGTCGTTTTTGGATCATATATATGATAAATTTTTAAATAATTTTGAAAACCAACAGATGAGATGGAAAAGAAATTGAATAAGCAAAGTTTTGATGAGAATGTGCCCACTTATCGGGCAGATTTTTGCATTGGTTATGTTATTTTTTACGAATAAAACAAAAACTACACACCCTATCAAAATGTGACCAATAACAAATTTGTAGATCTTTTTTCAGTGCACAATTTTTGTTGAATTATCATTTGTCGTATTTTGCATAATCTGACCGTAAAATTAACATTTTGATTTTTCATTATTTTTTGTGCAATAAAAATGTGAACTTTCGATTTTTCAAGAAAATTGAAAAAGTCGTTATGATAATCTTCTAGGGCGTGCAAAAAGAAACATGTTTGAATTTTTGAGTACCATGAACAGCCGCACAGAAAATTCTCAAATTTTGAACAAAATGTTCTCAAAAATGTTCAAAATCCCCTCACTTTTTGAATTTTTGTCCTAAATGGCTGGCTTACTGACTTGACTTTCAATTTAGGAGACTAAAAGAGTATACCAAAGGCCAATCCAATCGGTCAATTTTTTCGAAAGTTATCGTGCTCACAGACAGACAGACTAACAGACACATTCGTAAGAACCTGTTGTATGGGTTCAGGGAGTCTCAAAACGTGGACATTTGACCAAAACCGGGGAGGGGGGGGGGTCGAATTTTACACAAATCTAATACCTTCTCTGGATGAGAATGTAAAAAAAAATGTTATTAATCATTTTATTGCAACTTGTATCTTTCTTCCATAAATTTAATTTCATTGTTTTCAATGTTATTTTTACTATTTAAAC
This sequence comes from Andricus grossulariae, assembly GCA_011634705.1. Classification (NCBI taxonomy): domain Eukaryota; kingdom Metazoa; phylum Arthropoda; class Insecta; order Hymenoptera; family Cynipidae; genus Andricus; species Andricus grossulariae. Next base: position 143,162,290 of record JAABKJ010075445.1, read on the forward strand.
TATAGATACGCATCCTAGCTTAAAGTCGTTTTGAGCAAATTTGTAAAGATATAATTTAGGCAACAATGTTTGTTAAATAAAATGTTATTGTAGCTTATGTACTTTTTCCAAAAATGTTAATCTTAATTTTTAATATATTTTTATAACAAGAGTTTATAAAAAAATTGTCGATTTGTTTGGTTGAACAACTTTTTTATTTTCATTTTTTTCGTCTCTTGTGTCGTTTGTCCAAAAGTTACATTTTTTATTTTGTTTTTACGATTAAAAGCTAATCTACTTGTTCTATCTAAAAATTATTAATAAAAAATTTGTAGATCCTTTTTGGGTGAAAAACTTTTGTATATTAATTCATTATCGTACCGTGTGTCGTTTAAAAAAAAATGTAATTTTGTATCTTTAATGTAATTTTTTTAGGATTAAACAGGGTGGCCACTCACCCGGGAGAAAATTTCACCGGGAGAAAACCGGGATAAAGCCGGGAGAAAAATATTACACCGGGAGATTTCCCGTATTTCATAATTCGCGCGTGTACCTTATTTTTTAGTGCTCTAAAACATACTTCAGAACGAATCAAATCGGAGGCGGACACTTGGGTAACCTTCATTAAGCCTAACTGTGCCTGATAAAAACCGCCATAAAATAGGATTTTTCCGGGTTTCCAAATCAATTCATAACGGGTGGAATATTTTCCCGGTCATAGTCCGGAGCTGGTGAACAAAAGTCTCGAGTGTTTTATAAAATATATTTATTGACCGATGCCATCCCAAATCGTGCAGAGAGGTCCAGGTTAGGGTGTCAGAATAAACTGGCCTGTAAATATATAGTTGTGCAACGAAAATAAAGAGATACGTACTTCATAGTTTAGCCGAATAAAATTTATTTAAGGAATCACGAGCAACCGTAAAACGGATTAAAGTCGCTCATGTGGGGTAAAGTAACTCACCAAGGAATTCGCACAAAATGTATTTGACAATAAAGTTTGGCAGCCCATTAATAATCTTTTATTTTTTGCCCTAGATAACTTGATATTGGATGTTTAATTATAGCAATGGGCACTAAATTTTAGAGAAATTATTTTTATAAGTAAATTATTTTTTCAGAAAGAAAATTTTTTATTTTTATTAATTTACGAATATTGTCGAAACAATCACAATTTTCAATTTCGTTATCACCACTCAGAGAACTTGATCCAAAATTACGTTTTTCATACATTTATATATATATGCACATATTAACTTTTAGGCCCTAGTTGAACGCACTTAAAGGATTTTTGGCGCAGATCAATATAAATTAAGTTATTAATAATTTTGACTTTTCTTTTAAATTATTTCTTTTAATCTCGAGAAATATTAATTTTGGAAAAAATTTTGTTTGCAAAAGTTTTAGATCTCGTAGAAACACATATTTTTTATATTGATACTTTTTTCCTGAAATTATTATTTTCCGAGAAAAATTACAAAAATGAATTTTCAGATTTTTTGTCACAAAAAATGTAAAAACTTGGAAAAGGGGTCGGCGCGGGTGGTGGAAGGGTCTTAAATATCAAAAATATGAAAATTCATTTTTGTTATTATTCTCGAAAAATATTAATTTTAGAAAAAAAGTATAAGTATAAAAAATATATGTTTCGACGAGGTCTGCAACATTTTTTTCCAAAATCAATATTTTTCGAGATTTTCGAAGTATGCCCTCATTAACATAGTAAATATTTAAGTCGATGAAATTTAAAAATTTCAAAAGTGTAAAAGGCATTTTTGTAGAAATTTTCATTCCATAAAAATTTGTACTCTTTTCATTTACCCATTTCCTTACCAGTTTACGCAAAAATTAAAAATTTTAATTTTTGTAAAAGGGAAGGTGATCACCTAAAGACAGACTGGTACTAAAAACCAACAGCTTCAGACCAATGCCTCAATTATTTTTTACACCATCCACATCAATATAAAGTTAACGTTATCAACAATTTCGTCGATCGAGCAATATCATTATCTCACGAAGACTTCCACGAAAAAAAAATCTAAAAAAAACTAAAACCATCCTAATAAATAATAATTATCCTCTTCCCTTGATCAACACATTCGTCAAACAGAGATTGCACAATATACAGCAAAAAAATACAGACACAGTGAAACAGACACAACTTGTTACAGCTGACACAGGCCGTACACACACAGTAACGATGCGCCCTCCCAAAGCACAGCAGGACAGCACCATAATATAGTCCCTCAAAAAATCGCTACATTTCTCTAATATATGTGCATGGACTATCAGAAAAAATGTCTAGCATTCTCAAACCCTTCCACATAAAATCTGCATTCCGTAACATCAACGATCTGACACCAATTTTTAAGTCAAAAAAAGACCCTATTCCAAAGGAAAAAATGTCCAAGAACAAGAAAATTGGCATCACGATTACTGGGACTCGGTTCACGATATATATATATATATTTTATTATAAACATTTCGGTGGCCAATTTTGTGAACTGAATGTTTGCAAGTGCCGCTAAATAAAGTGTTGTCTTTTGCGCCTGCGTACCTGCGCAGTGATTTCAATTTTTAGTGGGACTACGCATGATAAGATTTCTTTAAAGTCACGTGACGCACTGTGACGCAGTTCATTGTCGAATTTGCACACACAATACCAGGCTAGATCAACTGAAGCAAGTTATCACAAGTTTTGGAAGTTGATTCTTTCTCTTCTGCCTAAAATCTTAATAAATGACAAGATTCTTCGGTCTTTCACCCTAAATTACGGTTGGAATTCGCTTTCGGGAACAAATTTGGGCATCAGAAGCAGACTTCGTTCAAAACAAAGAAGAATTGAAGCACACTTTGTGAGAAGCAGTTGGAAGCAGTCGGCAGACCGCAAAAGTGCCGCAAAAATTCGGCATTAAGATTATAGAATACAGAGTGAAAAGAAAACCGACCTATAACTGTCCCAAGGCAAACACAACCCGAAGAGCAAAAGACGCACGATGCCGAAAAAAACAAAGCCCAACGGTTTTCTTCTCTTCATGATGGACTATAGAAAAAGAGAAGAACGTAAAGGACGCAATTTTAGAGGCGGCATTCAGGAAGTGCAAAATGATCCACAATGTAATCTGGAATGGCAGGTAATTTTTTGTTTCATTGGTTTCATTTTACGATTCGTCATCCGGTAGAAGAGACTCAATAATTATTTTTCTCGTTATTTTGTACAGATAAGTAAGTACTTTACTCAACGTCAATATTTGAACTTCAAAGTGATGTTTGTTTCTAAACTTTAAATTATTTTGCTTGACTTCTGCAACCTGAAGTTGTATTATTTATTATTTACAAAGTGCATTGCTTATGTTGTACGTTTTCAAAACGCATGCGTTCCAATGTTGTAACCTTGGTGATTTTGAGCCTGGGAAAACGGGGAAAATCAATTGAATTTTGGTTCCAGTCTTGTATTTAGAAAAAAGATCGTATCAGAATCCAGGGGTATCACGTTTACAACGTATTCTTCTATTCTATAACTTGGAATTGACCTTGATAAAATCTTTATATTTTGAAGTAAACCACCTGTTGACTATGTGAAGTATTTTTAGATTGAGACTACAAGATAAACAAACTGGAACCCGATATTTAAAATAACAGACTAAATTTTTTTCACGATAACATTGAAGTATAGCAAATATTTTTTCTGATAGGTGACCTTATTTTGCTTTGTCAGCATTATTAATCACTAACTCGATCTTTCGAAATTAATTTAATTATAAAATTCTTTACAAATATTAAATTAGATTATCAAGGCTCCGATTGAGCAAACTTTTTGAAGAAAACTGCAAATAATCGACTTTTTTCGTTTTTATCAGAAGTTCGCTATACTTTAGTTTCCATTTTAATTACAATGAAACTATTGAAATTTGAAGCCAGAAACAAATTTTCCATATCAATTGAGAACATTAAAAATCGAATAATTTCTACTCAAAGCTTTATACTGAGAAATTTTTTAATTAATAGCGTTCGAAATTGAACAATTTCAAATTTCCTGAATCCGTATTACAGGGTGGCCACTCACCCGGGATAAAGCCGGGAGAAAAATATTGCACTGGGAGATTTCCCATATTTCATAATTCGCGCGTTTTGTAAGTTTTAAGTAAAAATGATTTTTTTTTCTGAGAGAGAGAGAGAAATCACATTTTTTAGTAAAAAAATCTATGCAGTCTTTTTGAATGACACTTGATACTAGATTATATGTTACTTATAAATAATATATTCATCAGACGATTGCTTTTGAAAAATAAAACCATGTAAACAAAATGAAACGGAACATTTTGTTTCCAAATTCGAAAATGCTCTCATTTTTTGAATTTTGATCGAATCACAAAATTTTATGAGAATAGTTTCGAAATATATTTAATATTTAGTAAAAATTTTCAAAATGTTGAAAAGCATACAACTTTTTGAATTTTCATCAAAATGAAAAATTTCATTAGAGTAATTTTCAAGACTCTCTCTCATATAGAAGAAATTTGGACAAAAATTTCTAAAACTTGAAAAAAAATGTTTTTTAAATTTTGAAAATGCTCTAAAACTTTTAATTTTTGTCGGAAATATCTGGTTAACGAACTTAGCCTTCATTTTGGGACCCTCAGAAAGTTTATGAAAGACTGACTCGATTCGACAAATCCTTCAAAAGTTAGCGTGGCTACAACGTTCAGGTAACCACACATACAGACAGACATACAGACAGACAGACAGACACCGAAAAAAATTTATGATTTTCGGAATCTGTCAGTGCCAAAACGTAAAGATCCGTTAAAAACCAGAGATCGCAAAATTGGACGATTACATTACACTCTCATGAATGAGAATGTAAAAAAGTCAGAGAAATGGCAAAAAATTTACGTACGAAGTAACCAGTATTATTTGCAAATTCTGAAATGCGATGACCGAAGTTACTGTTCACCCCCTCGAAGTTTGATTTTGAAATTTTTTGCTGATCCGTTTTTACCACCTCTGTAAATTTCTCAGAGTGGCCAAAACCGGTGCACCAGCCCTACCTGTCCGTATATTAAATCTGGAATCCATAGGAAAATATGTTTGAAATGTGGTGTCTACCTCCTATGTTTGACTAAATAAAAAATGCAACAAAAATCATGTGGTGCATCAGGTTCTATTCCAGGAATACGTCCTACCAGAGTAGTTGCAATCCGTCAAAGAGAACTTCTAGCTGTTATAATGAAATATGAGAATCAAGAAGAAGTGGCATGGTTGGACGAGGATATGTGGACAATCCATGGAGCGAGTAACTTAGCCAAAGATCTCGACATTAATTTAACTTTATATTTTATATATTTATTTTATATTTATATGTCTGCGCAATTCTTTAGCAAAATAATATATGTGTTACAGGCAAAGTCCGATGTGCCGTCACACTGTAGTCTGCCTGGTCCCTCCGCGAATTGACTGAGCGGTGTCAGGCAAAGTCCGAAGTAGGACTTTCACTCCGGACTTTGCCTGGTCAAATCGCGATGTGCCCGACAGGCTCAGGCAGAGTCCGGAATGAAAATAAAACCTTTGGGGTTTACTTTTCCCGCTGCACAGTGGACTGGCTCGGGAATTACAATTCATAATAATCTACAGGTCGCAATTGTGAACGGATTAGAACGTTTTTTTTTAGAAATGATCAGCTTTACATTTTTAAGAAAACTTATTGAGTATATTCATCTATTTTTGTTTCAATATAATTATTTATTCAACGCAAGTTTTTTTCTCTGAAAAAAATAAAAGAGTAAACTCGATATGTATCATATTTGACGTAGATGTACTCAGTGTAAATAATAATAGTATGAATAATTTCATAATTCAAGCCTTTTCAGAAAAAGCCGATTATTTAAAGCGAATTTACAGACTTTATATTCTACACAAGTCACCAGTATATTATTTGTGATAATTATATTATTAATAACAATAATTGTTTATTGTCTTTGCATTTCTCCCACATTTGCGCCCAGACCTTTTAAAATTAAAGGTCAAATCATCGACAATTGCAATTTGGTGATTCTGACTTCTCTTTTGTTAAAGCTCCTCTGGCTTTAACGAACACATTCTCATCACGTATCTCGTGCTTCGCACTCGATTTTATTAAATTTTTCATCTGTCAATTTATTGAAATTCTCAAAAATTTAGTCGCCGTTTTCGATAAAATATCTCGAATTCTTACTTTTTATTTTAAAATCACTGTTAGCAATTCGAGAAACCCCCTAGTATCGGGTTTGAAGAAATTCTGGTTAATTTCAAGAGTTTCGAGAACCCTCAACTTTCGACCTCTCGAAACTTTCGAGTACTCGAACATCTTCAAGAACTCGAAATTGTCGAGAACCCGAAACCTTCGAGTACTCCAAGCCGTTCGAGTTCTCGAAACTTTCGAGTAACTCGAAAATTTCGAGAACTCGAAATATCGAGCATGCTCGAGCTCGACTCGACTAGAAAAAAGTCGACTCGACTCGAAGTTTCGAGCTTTTTGCACACCCTTAAATAGAACTCAATAACAAAATCTAACAATTTTTGATTGAAATTTCCTTCTTCTCGGATAAAAATTCGACTATTTTGTTGAAAATTCAAATATTTTGTTCAAAAGTCATCTTTTTTGTCGAAAATTCAACTGTTTTGGTCAGCATTCGCTTTTTGGATAGGAAATTCATCCTTTTGGATTGAAAATTCCTCTTTTATGGTAGAAAAGTCATGTTTTTTATTTGAAATTTAACTTGTTTGGTGTAAATTTAACTGTCTTGTAAAAAATTCGTCTCTTTGTTTTGAAAATTGAACTATTTGGTTGAAAGTGCAACTGTTTTTTTGTTGAGTTAATCTTTGGTTGGAAATTCAATTAGTTTGTCTAAAACTCATATTTTTTGGTCGAAACTTCACCTGTTTTGTTGAAAATTTGTCCTTTTTAATAGAAAATTCGTCCTTATGGATTGAAAAGTCACCTTTAATGGTGGAAAAGTCATCTTTTTTGGTTAATCATTCATCCCTCTTGGTTGATAATTAACATTTTTTGTTGAAAATATAACTGTCTTTTACAAAAATTTGTATTTGCCATGGAAATTTAACTATTTGTTTAAAAATTCATCTATTATGTTGAAAATTCGTCTCTTTTGATTAAAAGTGCAACTATTTGGTTGTAATAACAACTGTTTGTTTCAAAATTAATTTTTGTTTTTGAAAACTCAACTATGTATTTGATTAAAAATGCATCTTTTTGGCTTAAAAATTCAAATACTTGGTTGCACTATTTGGTTTTTGGTTAAAGTTTAGGCTTCTTTATTTGAAAATTTGACCATTCGGTTGAAAATTTATTTTTTGTAGGTGGAAAATTCAATTATTTTGTTCATAAGTCATCTTGTTTGTTCGAAATTTCAACTGTTTTGTTGAACATTCGACTTTTTGGATAGAAAATTCATCCGTTTGGATTAAAAACCAATATTTTTCATTGAAAATTAACTTTTTTGTTGAAAATTCACTTCTGTTGTGAAAAATTCGTCTTTTTTTTCTTGAAAATGCAACTATTTAGTTAAAAATTAATCTATTTTGTTTATACTTCGTCTCCTTTGATTGAAAATTAAACTATTTGGTCGTAAATGCAACTATTTCGTTGAACATTAATTTGTTTTGTAATTCAAATATTTTGCTGAAAATTCAACTTTTCAGGTTAATAATTCAACCTTTTAGTTTCATGTTTTTTGTTTGAAAATTCGACCATTTGGTTGAATATTCATCTTTGCTTGTTAAAAAATTAACTTTTTTGTAGAAGATTCAACTGTTTTATAGATAATTGGCCTCTTTTTCTTGAAAGTTGACAATTGTTTGGTTGTAAATGCAACTATTTCGTTGAACATTAACTTGTTTTTTGATTGAAATATTTTACTGAAAATTCAACTTTTCAGGTTAATAATTCAACCTTTTAGTTTCATGTTTTTTGTTTGAAAATTCGACCATTTGGTCCCTCCTCCCTCTTCCCTCTTCCCTCTTCCCTCTTCCCTCTTCCCTCTTCCCTCTTCCCTCTAATGATTCTCATAGAAAAACTTATTTCTTACAATTAAAAATAAATGTTTTAAATACTAATCTCTTTTTTTAAGTTCATATTTTTATATCTCCGAAAATCTGAAATTATATGGAATCCATCATTTTGGCAAAAACTAGGAAATTTACCAAATTTCAAATTACCGAAAAACATCAAACTACTGAAAATATTTAGGAAGAAAATTGGAATATTCCGAAAGAATTTCAATTTTACGAAATTCATAAATTCTTGAAGTAAGTAAATTCCCGAAATTACTAATTAGGATTGTTCTTTTTCCGAAAAAATTACGTTATCCTGAAGATGAATTTCTATAATTTTAATTTACACCTTCGAGAAACCTTAGAAATCTTTCTGAAATTTTTGCGAAATCTCTAAAAAATTTGAACTCTGTTAAATCTTTGAAAATCTTTGTAAATATTCTCGATGTGTAAAATCTTGGAACTTTTTGTAAAATCCCTTGAAATCTTTCTAAAATCCTTGAAAATCTTCTGCATATCAAAAAATGTGAGTGAATAAACTGATTTTTAAAAGACAATTATCATCTGAATTAAACTTTTTTTTTTAAACTTAGTAGATTTGGGATGAATTTCACGGAGCAGATTTAAAAAAAGAACTTTTTACAAATTTTTCTATTCAAGCACATGTAATACATTATGATATCGTGTATTAAGAACTTTCTCAAGTATTTTTGGCATGTTTGGGTGTCCAGTTAGATTTGGTTGCTTCAAAGAAACATATTTTTAAATATTTACAACCTTCACTTTATAATATTCATAATCTTCCTAAATTACATAATTAATTTTTTCGTCTCTGATAGTATTGGGATCTTTTTCTATGCAATAACTTAGTTCTCTCAATGTAATCAAATGTAAATATCTAATATCTAATCTTTTGACGATTCATATAAAATGGTACTCTTCAAAATAATAAATAAAGGATTTTTCCCATCTTTGCTAATACATAAATTTTCTTCAAATGTCTGCTCAGTCAAATTTTTGCGAAATTTTATGCGCTTTTCTAAAAAAAAAAGCTTCAAATCGGATAAAAATTTGTTTTCTAAATATCAGTTTCCCCAGAGACGTTCTAGGACATTTTTCTAATAAGAAAGACGTTTCTAGGATAATAGCAGTAAGAAAGTTTCTACATGAATCGCTATATAAAGCCAAATACATTCATAAAAATAAAAATTATGAAAATTTTCTTTGTCCATTATTAGAAAGAAAGTATTTTAAAAGTTTATAATTCTAGAACTTTCGTGTTTAAAAACAAAGAAAACGGCTCCCATTTGATTTTATACATAAAGATATCAGGACAGCAAAGAAATAGATCAGAATTAGAATAAAAGCGAATTTCACTTACCAATTTTCTCGTCTAATGATACTGTAATTCCTTGCGACAAAAATGCACAAAGTATTATGAGATATACATGAGATTGCTTCGGCATAGTATCATAGAATCAATAATTATTGTTGATCAGAAAGCTCCTGACTAAAAAACAGTAGCGAAATATTATCATTCCGAATTGTCACAGACGAAAAGAGGCTAGGCCTTCACACTTCAACTTTGTTTGCAATACATAGGAATAAATTAAACTTCATGTCATATCAGAATTTATAACTTTAGGAACGATGTCAGTTCTATTTGCGAGAAAATTTCAAGGCATTATTTTATGGCCTTACGTTTTAAAAGTAATTATTAAAAATATTTATTGCTTTAAAACGGAAAAAACATCCCTCTCCCTCTCCCTCTCCCTCTCCCTCTCCCTCTCCCTCTCCCTCTCCCATTCATGTATTATGAAAGTGATGGGCCGATCTGAATAATAATTTTTTTAATACTTGGCAAATGTAGATCTTTTGTCAGAATCCAGATCGTTTGTATCAGATATGTCAGTATATATCAGCAGGCTTTTCACAAAATTGTCAAGTAATCCGGAAAAAGTAAAGGCGTAGAAAACCCCATCTTCTGCTAAAGATAATGTAGATTCAGCTATATATGAATCTTCAGAAAAACATCTAAGTCTTATGAATTATCGGGAACCTTGATTTAGCAAAGGGTGTGGACACCATACGGCTATGGCTGCAGCTCCGAGTTAACCACAACATACTTACCAGGATCATGCAGTTCCACCAAGTAATGCAAATAGAACCCCAGCTTCTGCTGAAGGTGATGTGGATCCAGCTGTGTATAGATTTTTAGAAAAATATCTTAAGATATTTCAGTAACTAAGGTCATCCAGTTCTACCAAGGCTACTCATTAAGTTGCAAAATCATGTACTATGAAAGAGTTCGACCACTCTTAATAATATTTTTTCCAATAGTTGGCAAATGGAGATCTTTTGTCAAAATCTAGATCATGAGGATCAGATATGATGACTTCTGTATATATCAGCAGTCTTTTTACAGAATCATGAACAGGTCTGAAAAATCTCATGACTCAGCCTTGTACTTCACTAGGGAATCAAGTTGTTAATTGGTGAGAAACTTTTGCACCAAACCATGTTTACGATAATCAACCAGTCATTGTTGAAAAAGATTTCGACGTTCAGTATGCTTACGTACACTTCGCAAATCAATATTCTACCTATCTAATTTTTAAATTAAATTTATTCAGAAAAAACATCTTCTTCTTCCGCTCCGATTGTATTCGAACGACAGGTCGACTGATTTCCAGTCAGGTGCTCTAGCCACTAAGATACTAGAGAGATCAGAAGATGAATCCTCTTTCTGAAACGCGCTTCATTTTGGAAGATGTTATATGAAAACTAACTATCTATGTAATCCTAAGCTTTAAAATCGCTATCCTGATGATACACCTTATCTTTACTTTCATGGAGGTCATTTAGGAGGAGCTGAAACTTGGATTAGCCAACAACAACATAGTTTCCAGTATCAGCAACCACACACATTTGACGTAAATGTGCTCAGATATACTTACCATCGAAGTTATCCTTATGGTTTTCCTAACCCTCACTTTTCCAGGAGTCCTACAGAAGGTTATGTGTCTGGCTAACCAGACCAATACTGAAAAAACAATAATGCAACATGCGAATATTTTTACGTCACACTTGATGCTATTTGTAAACAGTGTGGAACAATGTAAACCTGTATATTTTCAAACAATGTTTTCCAGAAAATATTTCTTGAAAGACATCATTCATTGACAATATCATATTCATGGTGTTTCCTTTGCTATCAGCTGTGTTTATTATAATAGAGTATTAACAAATTTTTCAATATTCTTTTCATCCTAATTGGAAATGATATAATACTGCGGTTACTGAATCAAAATATTTATGATTTAAAGTTCAACATATTTCGTCTGGATAATCCGTCATTCCTATTGACAAAATAAGCCGTTTAGCATGTAAATTATTCAATGTTGGCTGCTTTCTGATTAAATTATAGTCATAATTCAATTTAATTATAATTTAGTTTTGACTGATTTCCCTACACAGTATACTCCGGAATATTGAACCATTGCATGTTCTTCTCATCATAAAATTCGTATCAAAACCATCTGTTTTTGCGGATCTAAATTAATTTTCACACAAGTTTATTCATATATGTTGAGTGGCAGATATTATGCTTATGATTGAAAATCATAGGTTAGTCTTGTTAGAAAATGTTGAGTTTTCAAAAAATACAAGAGTTGGAACATCCAATAATTTGAATTACAATATGCATTTTTTCAACCACATAATTTATATTTTCGGAGAGTTTTCTGAAAAATAATTAATGTATAAATCTTCAAAAATTCATAGTCATTTTATAATACACAATGATCGTAAAGTATTTGAAAGGATTTCTAATACGTCAAGACAGTAGAAGTCTGATACTATCCGTCGGTGGTGAACATATTCTCGACAATAATTCACATTTCAAACTCAAGGCCTGAGATCGTTCTCCTTGACTTCAAGAAACGAATTATGTTCGTGATCGAATTGTCGGCTCCGGTTGACAACCACCTTATATTCAAGAAGATGGAAAATAAGCAAAGGGACTGAGACATTATAAGCAAATTAAGAATAGTCTCGCATTAAATGGTTATCTCATTCTGTACTGCAATCCTACATTTGTAATTTGACAATCAATAAAATCTTTTTACTCACGAATGATATGAAACGGCAATATAAATCACTTTTTATGTTTAATCTCTTCAAATTCAAATTAATTACTTCGATGGAAGCGTATTGCCTCAAAAAGCCGTTTAAAAAACTACTTTGTTTGGTGTTTGGAGCAACTGGAATTATTGGATTCGAAATAACTAGGACGAATTATTGAGGTGTGAAGAAGCATTTGAATAGATTCTGAAGAATATCATAATATTTAATTCATCATTTTGAACTAGTATCGAGAATTCTTTTTTTCTGGGATAAAAAGAACTGAATGCGCGAGATTAATTTTGATAATGATTTACATTAATTTGAAAAAGAAGAGATCAACCTGTAGTAAATACTCGTGTGGGTAAACGAAGATAAAGTTTACATCCATTTCAGTTGAAAGATTCGCTTCGGTTTTCTTTTTCGCTATAACAAAAAATCTAATTCATTCACCATTTATTCAAAAACTTATATATGAGTTTTTAAAAGCTTTCAATGAACGATTTCAGTAGACACTATACGAAAAACCAATTTAAGCACCGGATTACTCTGATCCACAAAACGTTAAATAAATTATACAAGTTTTAACGAACCCAGAAAATACATTTTTCCCCCTTGAAATTGACTCTGATGAAATGTAAATATCTCAGAAAAATGAACTGAACCTCTTTGATATATGAGATAACGCCTATATGATATGTATTATATACTTCAATGAAGCACCAGAACATTCATTAGTTGGATTCTCAATCAAATTCTTTATCAATACATTTAACAGTAATTGCTCAAATTAAAAAGATGAGGCTTGCTCATCCTCTCATCTTATCGTACGCGGTGATACTTAATTTCATTGGTGAATATAATAATTATATATATATATATATGTATGCGAGCAGGACTCACCCCCATTCGGGTTTAATATATTGCATTAAAATGAAAACCATTAAAATATTTTTAAAATTTTCATTTATTTCATCTATTTCTACTATAACATCTCTTTTCGCAAACGTATGATTACAACAACAAACATCACAGCACTCCAAATTAGATTGTCTGCATGAACAAATATCATTTTTACAAGCATTTTTACCAGTGCAAGAACAAAAGTACTTTTGCAATATTTCCATAGCAGTGGGCCCATCATAATATTTAAACTTAATCTACCATTTTCAATTAACCATCCAAACTTCGTCACATCTTTAGAAATATAAACTACTTAAAGGAATGGATTGCTTGTTTCCACTCATTGATTTGCCAAAGAGCTCTTAAAATATGCTTATGCATAGCTGGATTGGATGGACGAAGTCTTGCGATGTCCGAGTTTTTTTGAATGGCTAAATGGTATCTTAATGAATTGATATCGCTACGTGTACCTTTGGACTTTTTCTTTGGATCGTATAAATAAGATTTCAAAAGGTTTCAAAACATTTAAAAATATTTGAAAAGATTTCAGTAAGATTTCAAATGATTCCGTGATTTCAACGAATAAAAAAATTTCAGAAACAAAGATTGAAGAAAAATTTCACAAATATTTAAAAAGATTTGACAAAGATTTCACAAAAATTCCCCAAAGATTTCGAAAATTTCATAAAGATTGCAAGGATTTCAAAGATTTGAAAAAGGCGTGTACACCAGATTTCAAAGATTTCACAAAGATGTAGAACATTTCCAAAGATTTTAAAACTTTCAAAAGATTTCATGGATTTTACACAGATTTCAAAGATTTTACACAGATTAAAAATATTTTAATGATTTAAAATGAATGCAAAATATTTCAGAAAGATTTCATAAAAATTTCATACAGATTTCATAAGAATACAAGAATTCCAAAGAATTAAAAAAGGGTACAGTACACCCAGATTTCAAAGTTTTTAAACGATTTCAAAAAGTTTCAACAAATTTGAAAATGTTTCAAAACCTATAAATGATTTCAAACGAACACAAAAAATTTCACAAATAAAAATCAGACTGATTTCACAAATATTTCAAAGATTTGACCAAAATTTAAAAAGATTCCAATAGATTTCTCAAATATTTCACAAAATTTTTTAAATACTTCAAAAGATTTCAAAGATTTTAAGGATTTCAATAATTTTACAAAGAATTTAAAATATTCAAAATGATTTCACAAAGATGACTTATGTTCGCAAAAAATTAAGAATTTGTTTAAAAAATTCGATTTCTTTATCTGGAAAACCTGGAAAAGAGCTTGAATTTTATCCCTAAGTATCGCTGGACACCCTGTCTATTTGAAGTCGTTTGAAATCTTTTACAATCTTCTAAAATATTTTGAAACCCTTTGAGATCTTACTGAAATCTTTGTAAAAATGTTTGAAATATTTTGAAATCGTTTGAAATTGTTTGTAATCTTCGAAATCTGATGTAAAACGCCTTTGTGGAATCTTTTGAATCCTTGCGAAATCTTTGAAATCTTTGTGAAATCTTTAAAATCATTTCAATCTTTATGAAATCTTTCGAAATATTTGAAATTCTTATGAAATCCTTGTGACGTGTTTTGAAACCGTTTAAAATCTGTACAATATTTTAAAATCTGAAATCTTTGTGAAATCCTTGAAATCTTTGTGAGATATTTGAAATCTTTTGAACAGTTTTGAACTCGTTTGAAATCTTTGGAATATTTGAAATATGATCAAAGCTTTTGTGAAATCTTTAAAAGCCTTGGAACCTTTTGAAATCTTTGTGATATTTCTGAAATCTTCTAAAACCTTTTAAAACTTTTTGAGCTCGCTTGAAATTCTTTGAAGTCTTCACAATCCGATGTAAAACACCTTTGTGAAATCTTTTGAATCCTTGCGAGATCTTTGAAATCTTTGTGAATCATTCATATATTTGGGAAATCTTTGCGAAATCTTTAAAGTCCTTTAAATCTTTATGAAAACTTTCAAATGTATAGGAAATCTTTTAAAATCTTAAAAATCTTTTACAATCTTAAAAAACCTTCGAAATTTTTTTAATCTTTTGAAATCTTTGAAATCATTTGTACACGCCTTTGTGAAATCTTTTGAATAAGCGTAACCTTTGATATTTTTTTAATCTTCTGAAATACAAAAGATTTCATAAATATTTCATAGATTTCATAAAAATTTCATAAAGATTTCAAAAGAACTCAAAAGACTTCAAAAGGTACACCAGATTTCAAAGACTTTAAAACATTTCGAAGATTTGAAACTATTTCAAAAGGTTTCAAAACATTTAAAAATATTTGAAAAGATTTCAGTAAGATTTCAAATGATTCCGTGATTTCAACTGAGTAACACAACCTCAACTTAGTTTACTTACTTTGACTCCTTTTGCGATGCTGGTGCTCTATTTTTTCCTCCAGTTGCTTCAACTTCCTCATTACCCTTTCGTATCTTTTATATTCTGATGAGTCATAACTACGGTTTTCTTTTCCCATTTCTTCCTTCTCTGACAATCACTTACTTGCGACGTAATCGACAGAAAGGAAAAGAATGATCATCCTCTCTGTAGACTCGAATATGATATTACTGAAAGTTTGAGTGACTTTCCACTGTTAAATGAAATGAATAAAATGAATACTGATTGATAATAAAAATCATTGTGTGAATAATTAAACTTATTAATAACAATTCTGAGATCTAAACTTAAAATTAATTGAAGAGATAAGCTCACGGGGAATTTTATTAAAGCTTCATTTGGTAACTTATGTTAAATCATGTTTTACCATATTATACTCTCTACACTTCAATAACTGAGCTCTGATTTATTCAAAGCATACCAACTTTTTTTTACTACTCAGAATTGATTTGACTCGCACCTGCTTTTCTGGCATCGAGACGGGTTCGAGCAGACCTAATGAAATTAAAAAGTATGTTGTAGTACATTTCAAGTAGGTAAGCACTTTCAATTTTTTAAATGCCCCGGCAAATATATTTTATTTACCAACCATGGAAATTAGACGCATCAAAATTTTAAAATTCTACTTTGAAATATAAAAACTCAAATTAGTTTTCAATTCTTTCAACTCCAAATGGCATAACAATATACCTATCTTATTGTCTTTCCATTCCATATATTCTGTTGTTATAATTGGCGAATTAAATTTTTAATAAAAACGAAATATTATACTAGTAGAGTGAAGTTAAGAATTTGAAAAAATGAAACATAGTCGTGCTTGATATCAAGTTAATCAGCAATGGACAAAAAAGTATAATATTAAATCATATTTCGACTTCAACTATTCATTAAAGAACGCTAATCATCATTAGCGCGTCAGAGTGACAAGAGAACGCTCCCGCTAGCTGTCCGCTCCTGTAGCGCAAATCTGTCACAAAGTGCTAGAAAAATTGAGGCAAGATCGAGAAAGGACGACACGAGACGAGGAAAAATGAGGTGAGTCGCCAACACTACCTTTGATTCAATATTGTAGAAAATCTGCTTAATACAACTATTGTTTAGTATTTAAACCATTTTCATTGACAAATGCATACCTTTTTTCCCTTTGATTTTGCGATTCTCACTTCTTCTTGATATTACTTTTAGTTGTATAATCCTGTATTCTAACATGTTAGTCTTCTCATTTGTTTCCTGCGATCTTCATTTGTTCTCTATACTCCCTTTAATTGCACAATCCTGCAGACTAACAATGTCTACGCTACAAACCTAGTTAAGCTCTCGAATGTTTTTGCGATCCTCATTTGTTTCCTGTGATCCTCATTTATTTCCTGCGATCCTCGCTTGTTCTTGATATTACTTTTAGTTGCATAATCCTCTAGTCTAATATGTTAGTTTCCTTATCTATTTTCAGCGATCCTAACTTGTTGATATTCCTGTTAGTTGTGTAATCCTGCAGACTAACAATGTCTACGCTGCATGCTTGTTTAAGCTCTCGATTGTATTCTGCGATCCTCGTTTGTTTCCTGCGATCCTCACTTATTGATATTCCTTTTACTTGTATAATCCTGCAGTCTAACATGTTAGTCTTCTCATTTGTTTCCTGCGATCTTCATTTGTTCTCCATACTCCCTTTAATTGCACAATCCTGCAGACTAACAATGTCTACGCTACATGATCAGTTAAGGGCATGTGACACGCATAAATACCTACCTTACCGGCCTCACTTTTTCAATTTTCTGAATTTTTTTCTGAATATATATATATATACTTAATTTATAATTAATAAGTAATAATACTAATTATTATAAAAATATACAAAAAATAAAACAAAATAAGTATTTATTAATTAATAATTAATTCAATTTGAAGAAAAATTAAAAAAAGTTTTCAATTTTTACACAATAATTCAATAAAATAAAAGAAATATACAAAAAGGTGAACATTTCAGAAAAACCGCAATTTCTAGCATTATTCAAAGAGAATATTATATAAGAAAGAATATATAATTTTTATACTACTTATTATTATTTATAACAATTATAATTATTGAGAATATATAATATATATATATTATTATATAAACAATATACAATGAAAAAAATATATATATGTATATATAAATAATGTTTTTTCGCAGTTTTTTTTGTTGAAATGTTTAACTTTTTGTCCACTTTTCAATTAGAGTGTAGTCATAATTCAAGTCAACAAAAATACTTGTTCAAACAATTTATTATTATTGTTAATAATATTCTCTTTAAATAATGTGAAAATAATTGTTTAAACAAATTATTATGATTTATAACTATCTTCATCTATATTGATGGCAAATAGTGGCGCTTTTTTTCCTGACATTTTTAACTTTTTGTTCACTTTTCACTTAGTGAGGTAACAATTAATGTAATTTGAGAAAAATAATGGTTAACAAATTAATATTGTCAATAACTATATTCTCTCAGAAAAGTTCAAGTAACCTACGGTTTTTTCTAAAACGTTCAACTTTGATTTTCCTTCATAGTTATGAACAAATAATAAATAAACATTGTAGAAAAAATATCCTTGAAGTAGCTACTGAGTGAAGTAAAGTAAAGCCTTTTTGTTTAAATTAATATAAATATATTTCATTTGTTTCTAGCTTGCATTAATCATTAACTCACTATGTAAAAAGTTGACCAAAACCTAAAAAATTCAGAATAAACCGCAACTTTCTAGCAACTATCTAATGAAAGATAATTATGGACAATAATAAATTGTTCGAACGATTATGCTTGTCAACTTATATTAATAATTACTTCACTAATTAGGTGAAAAGTTGACCAAAAGTGGAAAATTTTAGGAAAAACTGCAACTATCTAGCATTAATACAAAAAAAGATAGTTTTTAACAATAATAATTTGTTTAAACAATTAGTTTTTTCAAATTTTAATGATTATTACCAAACTCTAAGTAAAAAAAAAACAAAATTGAATCTTTCTGACAAAACCGCAACTTTCGAACATTATTCGAATATAATATTATTTAAAATAATAATACATTTTTCAAACAAATAATGTTGTCAACCTAGTTATTTATTTTATCCTATTAAAAATTGGACAAAAGGTGGAAAATTTGTGTGAAAACTGTAGTTTTCTAGCATTATCATAAGAAAATATTATTACCAATAATAATAAATTGTTTCAAAAATTATGTTTGTTAAAAATAATTAATTATTACCTTACTCTAATTGAAAATTAGAAAAAAGTGGAAGTTTTTTTTAAACCGTGACTTTTTCAATATGTTCAGAGAGAAAATTGCTAAAAACAATAATAAATTGTTCATGACGATTCTGAATAATATTTACAAAAACGTCTTTTTTTCCTATGGGAAATACGTGTTGAACTTCATGTGCCTTGCGCCACCTCTAAATATTATTTTTTTCAAAACAAAAAAAATGGAATTTTTGTATGGATTCAAACAAATGTTCTTGTGATATACATAAAAATTCGGAAAAAAATTTTTTAACCACCCTAATATCCAATTACAAAAATTATTTGATTTGATTTATTATTGATTTATCTTACAGAAATGAAATGGATTTATCTTGCAGAATTGAAATGGATTTATACAGTTTAATTTCAGATGCATGACTAGTAGAGAAGTGGGTAGAGAGAAAGGAATGGGATAGAACAGAAAGAGCTAGTGGGGGAATTATAAAGGAGGTTAGGGATGGATTATAGAAAGAAGTTTAGAGTGAGGGAAGGGGGAGGGCGTGCAAATGAGGGCAGTAGAGATAGGAGGGTGACGCTTATGTTTGTGATAGTGTACAATGAAGATGAGATGGAAAGAATTAAAGAAAGGGTGGAAGACTTGCTAGACGGAAGAGAGACGGGTATTGTGGTACAAAGGAGGGGGAAGGGACTTTAATGCGAGGATGTGGGGGAAAGGGAGCCTTCACAGGAAAGGGAAAAGCTTTGAAA
This sequence comes from Andricus grossulariae, assembly GCA_011634705.1. Classification (NCBI taxonomy): domain Eukaryota; kingdom Metazoa; phylum Arthropoda; class Insecta; order Hymenoptera; family Cynipidae; genus Andricus; species Andricus grossulariae. The sequence goes on from JAABKJ010075445.1 coordinate 143,181,774, forward strand.
GGAAATCGAAGGATGAGATAATAAATAAAGAGGGGGAGATCCTCAGGGACTGTATGAAGGATAGAGGCTAGGCCGTGATGAATTGTATGGTCACAGGGTACAAAGAGGGAGAACACACATGTAAGTATGGTAGGGATATCGGTGACAGACTATGTAGTCATAAATGTGCAAAAGTGGGAGGAGACGGAGAGATTTGCAGTAGAAGAAAGGGCAGAATCAGATAATTAGCCATTAGGATTATAGATAAGGGGGGAGAGCGGCGGAAAGCAAGGTGAAGAAAAAGTGTCGACGGGGTAAAGGGTGCTCTGGACGTGGAAGGCGATAGAGAAGTATCAGGAGCAGCTAGGGAAGGTACACTCTAAAGGGAAGTAGGTGAAAGAAATATGAAGGTATTTGAAAGAGGAATTGAAAAGGGTTGTGCAAAAAAAGGTATTCAGAAAGAAGACGAAAGGAATAGTGAAGCCGTGGTTGGATAGGAAACGTAAGAAGTTGAAAAGGAAGGTGAAGGGGAAGTACAGGAACTGAAAAGAGGGAACTGCGGAAAGGGAAGAGTACGTAGAAATGAGAAAAGGTTTTAGATTGATGTGTAAGAAGAAAGAACAGGTGAAGGAGAAAGATCTGAAAGAGGAGTTAAAAAGGGCCAAGACAGAGGGGGGCGTATGTAAGATAATAAATAGGTTTAGGAAGCGTAGAGTGGGAATAAGCGATAAGATAGGGATTGAGGAGTGGAGGGAGTTTTTAAAGAATTATTTCAGGGCCCAGATTTGAGGAAGAGAGATGATAGGATTAGAGGAACATGGGAGGCAGAGATGGAGGAGTTGAATAACGAGGAGATAGATAAACAGATAAGGAAGTTAAGAAGGTCAGAGGCAGCAGGGCAGAACAAGGTACGGAGCGGAGTGTGGCTTTTTAGTACACAAGAGGTTAGGGAGAGGCTGAAGGAGGTAATGAAAAAATTATGAAAGGGGGGGATCACCAGGAGGATATGGAGAGGGGTTATTAGTGCCAGTGTATAAAAAAGGAGTTGGGGATAAGCAGGAAAATTAAAGACGGCTTACGCTAATATATACGGAGTATGAAGTATACGTGATGGTGGTGGCACGTGGTGGATAGAGAATTAGAGATAGTGGATAGGAGGAGCTTGTAGGAGCCAACGAAGGAGAGTAGGGTGGAGAGAAAGACCTAATTGAGAGGGTAAGGGAGATATATAAAGAGACGAAATATAAGGTAAGAGGAGGGAAGGAGATTTCGGAGAGATTCAGGATGGATAAAGGATTAAGGCAAGGGCGTCCTCTTAGCAAGGTTATTGTCTTCATATATGGTCTTCATAAAAGAAGATGAAAGAAATGAGAAAGGGGAGTGGAAGTAGATGTGAAAGGCGGTGCAGAAGGTGAAAGAGTTCGTGTACTTGGGTATCTCGTTTCCGAGAAATAGGGGAGTGAATGATCAAATAAAATAAAGAGTGAGATGGGCAAATGTAGCTATGAGGCAGCATGATGCTGATGAGATGCCTCTCTTCTATCTCAAGACAATAAAAAAGTTTTCTTTTAAAGATTCCTGGAAAAACTGTATATGATTTTTTATTTAAAAATATTAATTTTAAGTGAACATTAAAAAAGAGTTCTAAACATTTCCAAAGATTTCCAACATTGTCAACAAATATCTGGAAAATATTATAGCAATTTTTTTTGCTGATTTAAAAAAAAAAAAAATATTTTTGAAAATATTTCGAAAATAATTTCAAAACTTGAAACAATTTTAAGAAAATTAAGAAAAAATTAAGCATTTTGAAAATGCAAAAAAAGGTTTTTTAAACTTTTGAAGGGTTCCAAGAGAATAAAAAAATCTTCTTAAAATTCCTGTGAAGATTTAAATAATGTTTTATTTGGTCAATTTATTTTAAGAGAACATTTAAAAAGATTTCGAAAACTGACGAACAATAATCTGGCAGATCTTTTGGTAAAATGTTTTATTTTGCAGGATATAAAATGATTTTCTAAAATTTCGAAAAAAATGTACAAAATTTTAAAGCAAAATTTTTCAATTTTGCAAGATTACAAAATTTTAGAAAAAATTCGTGTTACTTATGGAAACTTTAAGAAGTTTTGCGAAGATTTCATCAAATTTAAACAAAATCGATTTTTAAAGATTTCGAAGAAAAAATAATCGAAAGATTAATAGGAAATTTAAAATGTTTATTTTTTTTTTATTTTCAAACAATATTTTAATGGAATATTCCAAAAGATATCAAAAATTATGTTCAAGAATCTGAAAGATTGTTGGGAAATTGTTTCCATTTTGCAGGATTTTAAATTATTTCAAGATTACAATTTTTTTTTAATTAAAAGAAAAAAAAAATTTTTACTTTAGAAAATTAATTGTAAGATAACATTGAAAATTATATCAAAGTATTTCCAAAATTGAATCCGGAAGATTTTAAGGCAATTATTTGTATTTTGCCTGAATTTTGAAAAAATTTTAGGAAAAATCTAACACATTTTAAACTATATTAAGAAATTTCAAACAATTCCCAAAATAATTTCAAGAAAGTTAAAACTAAATGTAGATTTTTGAAGACTTAAAAAAACAGGAGATTGTTAAGAGTTTTGAAAGCTTTCAAGACAATAAAAAAGGTTTCTTTTAAAGATTCCTGGAAAAACTGTATATGATTTTTTATTTGAAAATATTAATTTCAAGTGAAAATTGAAAAAGAGTTCTAAACATTTCAAAAGATTTCCAACATTGTCGAAAAATATGTGGAAAATATTAAAGCAATTTTTTTTGCTAAATTAAAAAAAAAAAATATTTTTGAAAAGATTTCGAAAATAATTTCAAAACTTGAAACAATTTTAAGAAAATTAAGAAAAAATTAAGAATTTTGAAAATCCAAAAAAAGGTTTTTTAAACTTTTGAAGGGTTCAAAGAGAATAAAAAAATCTTCTTAAAATTCCTGGGAAGATTTAAATAATGTTTTATTTGGTCAATTTATTTCAAGAGAACATTTAAAAAGATTTCATAAGATTTCGAAAACTGACGAACAATAATCTGGAAGATCTTCTGGTAAAATGTTTTTATTTTGCAGGATATAAAATTATTTTCTAAAATTTCGAAAAAAATGTACAAAATTTTAAGTCAAAATTTTTCAATTTTGCAAGATTACAAAATTTTAGAAAAAATTCGTGTTACTTATGGAAACTTTTAGAAGTTTTGCAAAGATTTCATAAAATTCAAACAAAATCGATTTTTAAACATTTCGAAGAAAAAATTTTCTAAAGATTCATAGGAAATTTAAAATGTTTATTTTTTTCATTTTCAAACATTATTTTAATAGAATATTCCAAAAGATATCCAAAATTATGTTAAAGAATCTGAAAGATTGTTGTGAAACACCTCGTACTTAGATTTGCATTCAAGATCATTTATATCTTTATTTTTTAACAGTAATAATCATAATTTATGTCAAATTACAAACGTGTGGCATTTACTTAAAAAAAAAGTTTACTTTAAAAAAGAGTGTGTATCAAGGGCGTAAAGGTATTTTGCCTTCTTTACGCCCTCGATACACAATATACTATTTTTTATTGAACACATATCTTTTTCACCTTAAAATCCAACTATTTGTTTGAAAATGCATTCGTTGCTGTTGAAAATTTTTTTTTTCCGGCAGAAAATTAATCTGTTCGGTTGAAAGATCGTCTTTTTGTTTTTTCCTTTTGTTCTTAAAATACATCTCTGTTGTTAAAAATTTCATGTTGTTTTGGTTTGAATATCAACAATTACATTTTTTGTTAAGAATTCATCTTTTCAGGTTGAAAACTCATCTATTTAGTTAAAAAATTCCACTATTCGTTCAAAAAATCACCTATTCGTTCGAAAATTGTTCTTTTGTTGTTACAATTACGTCTTTGTTAATAGAAAATTGACCTTGTTTGTCGAATGTTCGTCCTTTCGATTGTAAAATTCATCTCTATTAGTAAGAGTGTTATAGTTTTTGATTGAAGTATAAATTATTTTGTATTTTTGTTAAGAATTCATCTTCTTAGGTTGAAAGAACTTGGTATGAACACAATGGTTAATTTCAGATAACTCAAGTTCAACATGCATGTGAACTGTAAAAATTTTAGAAAGGAATATTTTATATTTGGATGAATTTATTTTTAATGAATATATTTGTAGCATTAGTGAAGTAAGAATTGATTTTGAAAGATTTTCTTTATTATTACAAGTATTTAAAATCGGAATTTAATAGCTCTTATATCAATGAAGTTTAGAATTTACACAATAACATCTTTCAGAAATACAAAATACCTATATAGAATGCGAAATTATTATAATTTTATGAAATTTCTTTACACAATTTTTTTTTCATTTTTGTATGCCTTATAACTTGAAGAAATTGAGTGATTTGATTAAATAATTTAATTTGTTCCAATATAACTTGCAAACTCATAGGATTTCACGCTGGAAAGAAAAATTTTAAGTCACTACATATTGTTTATTATTTTATTCATTTTTCTGTAATTTGATCTAATTTTCATTGAAAAAAAATTTCTAATTCACTACGAAGAATATCAAAAAGCTAAGCAAGCCTCGCCGATTTTACACTCAAACGGATCCTGCGATTTCAGCGAAATTCTCTCCTCTCTGCCATCTAAATTCTCTAATCACAAGTTCGATACTTCTACTCCTGAAGAATGAAAACTTCTATCAAGTCAAATATTCGACAGTCTAAACTCCATAAAAATTAACAAGCATTCCATTTCTTTCGCTGCTCGTTCGGATAATTAATTCATATAAGACTGTAACATTGGTCACTTGTTTAGCCTCTGAAATCGCTCGGAAGAATATATTTGTGCCCGCTAGATTTGATCTATTGAATTTTATAACTTATGGATTTGGGTAAGTTAGAAATCTATTTTTTTTTTGTGAAAGAGAACCGCTGGGCTGGATTGCAAGTGAAGTCTCGATCGCCCGGTTTCGATCGAGTGGTACCATCTATGTACGGTCCAGCTGGTCTCCGTACTTTTGGGGTTTGATTGCGCGCGCGTTCATCGATTTTCCGCTTGCCTTACTGACCTATATCTCTGAACGTGAATTTCGTGTTCTTAACTCTGTTTTTCTTATCGCTATTTTTCTTATCGCTGTAGCCGCTGAATTTGATTGATTTCTCTTACTCTTCCCGGGCTTATATTAGAATTCCGGAAGAAAAGAAGATTCCGGTGGAGGGGGTGGCCTATATTCTTCAAATTTGAATCTGCTAACGAGAGTTGTAGACGGCGTGGCGTCGCGTACTTTCTTACAAAATGGATATTTCCGCCAATTTTTAATGGATTGATTTAAAATTTCTAGAAATCTTCCTTCAATAGTGAGGAAGAAATGTCTCACTGGAAGTTCTTTCAACTCTAAAGTCACCTCGATACTTTTCTTCGCCGAAGCTAAAAAAACGTGCTTACCGTCAGGTCTCGATTTCCAATTAATAATTATTAAACAATTAGCAGTTTTGACTTTTTTCTTCATCTCGTAGGCATCGCTAGGGTATATTGCATGCGCATACCAAATTTCAAACAGTTTCAATCATATTTGTCTGAGTAAAGACGATTTAGACTTTAAAAAATTATTGAATTTGCGGAAACATTTTTCCCACTTTTTCAATTTTATTATTAAAAATATACATCGGAAAAAAAAACTTTAAGTACTTAAAAGTTCCATTTAATATTCTCTGCAAGTACATATTTTTTTAAATTAATTTTTTGAACTTCAAAATGTGGGATATTACAAGACGATTGGACAATACTTTTTCACGTTTTCGAGCGCTCGCCCGGTTCTTGCATACCGGCCTTCAATTCATAATATGCATTGCTATTGAAACATACATATTTTAATTGATTCGTTTTTATCATGTGAAAAAGTGCGCATCCTATGAAAAAATATTATACATTTTATTGCAACTTGTTTCGTGTTTCCATAAATTTAATTTGTTTATTTCCAATGTTATTTTTTACGATTTAAACCAAAATACGCATCCTAGCGTAAAGTGATTCTAAGATTTGTACATATAATTTATTTTAAAACATTTTGTTAAATAAAATGTCATTATAGCTTGTGCCGTTTTTCCAAAAGGTTCATTTTTACATTCTCATCTCAATGAGAAGGTATTGGTTTTATATGAAAAAAGACTTTCGCGGATTCAATCAAATGTCGACGTTTTGAGACCCCCTGAGTCAGAAAAAAAGGGTTCTTACAAAAATCTCTGCCTGTACGTCTGTCCGTCTGTCTGTCTGTACGTCTGTCTGTAGTCTGTAGTATCGTGTAGGCACGATAACTTTCGAAAGGTTCATCAGATTAGATTATTCTTTGGCACACTTTTTGAAGGCCTGAAGAGAAAGAACGAGTTTGTTAACCAGATATTTTCGATCAAAATTCGAAAAGTGAGCATATTTTGAAAATTTTTGAGATCACTTTTTTCAAAATTAGAAAATTCAATGTAAGGTTGTTAGTAGTACTCCGAGAGACAAACAATTTATTCCTGTGAAATTTTTCGATGCAAGGAAAATTATCAGAGCTATAGCATTTTCAAAATTACAAAAAACAAACGAAAATTAATATTTTAGGCCGAAAAACGCATGATATGAAAAAAAGTCACGATTAGAAAAACGTCTGTTTTCAAGAGCCCTACAAGATTATTATAACAACTTTTCAAATTTTTTCGAAAAATCGAAAATTCAAATTTTGATCGCACAAAAAATGATGAAAAATTACAAATTCCATTTTGCGGTCAAACTATGCAAGATACTAAAAAAGATGAATATACAAAAATCATGCACCCAAAAAAGGTATGCAAACTTGTTCACTCAAAGTGGATGTACAAATTTATTATTTATATTTTTCAAAAAGGGCGAGTATATTTTTCAATCGTAAAAAATAAGCAAAAAAATTGAAAAATTAAATTTTTTAAAAATGACAAAAGAGGCGAAAAAGAAATGAAAATACAAAAACTGTTCAACCAAAAAAGATCTACAAATTTGTTATAAACTCTTGCTATAAAAATACATTAAAAATTAAAAATTGACTTTTTGGAAAAACGACACAAGCTGCAATAACTTTTTATTGGTTCGAGAAATAATCGAAAATGGCGCCATGCGTTTTTTAATATAAGGATAAAGGACAAGTAGCAAACGCGCGCACGCATGTTTAATTTTATTTCATTAAAATTAATTTATTTTTTAATAGTTCAAATGTTTAGTTTACTTTTCCTTTTGGAAAATTGGAAATAGTTTATCAAGCAACTGGAATTTTCGAAAAGTTTAAACATCAAAATAAGTTAAAAACATTTTCATTTTAAAAGTTGCAAAGAAAATCGACACATTATTTTCCAATTTTTTAGTTCAATTAATAGAGAAAAATGTACTTTGTTTAGATATCTACCTAAACTTTTAAAAAATCTCTTCGACCTCTGAAAATTATTATCAAAATTTGTTGAGCTGGAACTGTCTCGTTTTTAGAAATCTACACAAATTGGAAAGACTTAATCGCTAATATGCTCAAATATTTAATTTTCGAGATTTAAACTATTTTCTTAAATAATAAATATAAATTCATGCATAACTATTTTCATATATATAGTATATATACTTTGCATCGGTTGATTTAAATACTAAAAATTTATTATTAAATTTCAATCAGGTTTATGAAAAAAATATTTCACAATGAAGCGAATGTAAAAAACTTATCAGCATTTTCGAAAATTGGACCTCTTATATTTTCAAGCGAATATGATATTCTCTTAAACGGAAAACATTAAATTTTGAATTTGAAGTGCTGAAGTCCTTTTTTCCTTTGATTATTATTATTATTATTAAATTAAGAATATATTATTTAGATAACATAAATGATATTGCAAATAAAAAAGATTTTAATTCAAAACTTTTAAAAACAGTTGAATTCATGCCAAAAAAGACATATTTTTAACAAAATAGCCGAATCTTCAACCAAAAAAAAAAATTAGTTACCAGTTGAATTTTTAACCAAAATAGATGAAATTTGTTTAAAAAGAGACGAATTTTTTACAAAACAATTAATTTATTAATATGAAAATATGAATTTTTAACAACAAAATGATGAATATTCAATCAAAAAGAATAAATTTTTAACAAAGCAGTTGAATCCCCGACAAAAAAAAGATTATTTTTTAATTAGTTGCATTTTGAACCGAAAAAGACTAATTTTCAACAAAATATTGGAATTATAAACCAAAACAGATTAAATATTTTTGAATGCAAAAGAAAATTTTTGAATAAATATTTTTTTTTTAGGTTTATTTGTCCATTTTATTTTAAGGTTATAGAATATCATTTCTGCCAGATTCTTGAGAATCTACAAAAAAATGGAAGATTTTATATATGTCGAAAAAGTATATATTTTTTTTATTTTACAGGATTTTGCAAAATTTTAGGAAAAATTAATATCCGACTGAAAGACATGTAGAACTTTTAGTAGTTTTAAGAATAAATATATTTTAAACTGAATCGAATTGTTCCTAAAATTTTGGAAAATCTAAAAAAATTAAAAAAATTGTCCTCAAATCTTCCAAATTTTTTTCAAGATTTGTAGCAATATTTTGAAATGTTTTGGAAAACTTTTCAAATTATCTTTAAAAATTAATTGTTCAAAATAAAAAAAAAATTTCCCAGGAATCTCAAGGAAAGTTTTTTATTTTCTTGAAGCCTTTCAAACTGTTTAAAAAGCTTCGAAATCTTCAAAAATTTACATTTTGTTCTGAATTTTTGTAAATCTATTCAAATTATTTTTCAATCATTTCCAAAACGTTAAAACCGTCTAAATATCTTTGAAATACATTCAAAATTTTCAAAAATGTTGTTAAAATTCTGAAAAATTAAAAAAAAATATCGTCAAATCTTCCAGATTCTGTTTTGACAATTTTGGAAATCTTTCGAAATGTTTTAAAGTCTTTAAGAAAAAAATTTGGAACCAAAATAAAAACGCATTTTAAACCAAAAATATGAATTTTTAAGTAAGAAGATTAATTTTGTAACCAAAAAGACAAATTTTTTACAAATTAAAAACAATTTCAACCAAACAGTTGAATTTGCAACAAAAAACATAATTTTTTAACCAAGAAAATTAATTTTCTACGAAAAAGACGAATTTTCAACAAAATAGGTCAATTTTCGACGAGTAGTTAAATTTTCAACCAAAAGAAAAAATATTTTTGATCCAAGACGATTAAATTCTATCCAAAAAGATGAATTTTTGACAAATTTAATTAATTTCCAACCAAATAGTTGATTTTCAACCAAAAAGATGAACTTTCAAGCAAGAAGATTATTTCCCCACCAAATAAGATACATTTTTAACAAAATACATACATTTTTAATCAAATAGTTTAATTTTCGACAAAAAACGTTAATTATCAACCAAGAATATTAATTTTCCACAGAAAAAGACGAATTTATTTAAAATACAAGAATTTTCAACGAAGTAGTCGAATTTTCAACTAGAAAAGATCAATTTCAAATAAATAGTTGAATTTTATACCAAATTAGTTGAATTGTCAACAAGAAAAATAACTTTTTCACAAAATAATTGAAATTTTAACCAAATAATTGGATTTTCAACCAAATACTTCAATTTTATACCAAATTGGTTGAATTGTCAACAAGAAAAATAACTTCTTCACAAAATAATTGAATTTTTAACCAAATAATTGGATTTTCAACCAAAAACATGAATTTTCTACTGAAAAGATTAATTTTCTACCATAAAAGACGACTTTTCAACAAACTACATGACGTCTTAATCAAGCAGTTGAATTTTTAACTAAAAATATCAATTTTGAACCAAAAATGGAATAATTATATTTTCAATTCAAAAAATTAAGTTTTTACAAACAAAAAAAATGAATTTTGAAACGAATATTTCAATTTACAACCAAATAGTTGAATTTTCAACTAAGAACATTAATTTTCTAATAAAAAAGACAAAATTTAACAAAGTACATTAATTTTCAACCAAATAGTTGATTTTTAACTAAAAAATATGAATTTAAATCAAAAATGGAATAATGAAATTTTCAATTAAAGAAACTAATTTTCAACCAAAACAAAAACGAATTTTCAACAAAAAATGTGAATTTGCAAGCAAGAAGAATAATTATTAACTAAAAAATACGAATTTTCAATAAAACACATTAATTTAAAAAAAAGTTAATTGTACACCAAATAGTTGAATTTTCAACAACAAAAAATAACTTTTGCACAAAATAGTTGAATTTTTAACCATTAACATTCAAATTCTGGAATTTTTAATCTTTTAATATTTTTAACATAGGAATAAAACAATATTTCATATACATATTTATTTATTTATCTTAAACCAAAAACTGCCTCTTCTATCATAAAAGATGATGTTTTAACAAAATACGTGAATTTTCAACCTAAAATCATGAATTCTCAACAAAAAATATCAATTTCCATCCAAAAAGATTAATTTTCTACGTGATAATACGAATTTTCAACAAAAGACATGAATTTTCAATAAAAAATGAAATAGTTACATTTTCAGTTTGAAAAATTATTTAAAAAAACGAATTTTCTACAAAATAGTTAAATATTTATTTAAAAAAAATGGATTTTCAACTAAAATGGTTAATCTTCAACCGAAAAAATTAATTTTTAACCAAATACTTTAATTTAAAAAAAAATTACTGTCAAAAATGGAATAGTTAAACTTTCAGTTAAAGAAAAAAATTTGGAACCAAAATAAAAACGCATTTTAAACCAAAAATATGAATTTTTAAGTAAGAAGATTAATTTTGATTTGAAATTAAAAATTAAGTTTAAAATAAAACAAGATCAAAACTAAACTATCTGAAATTGATGCATCAGTAAATGAATAATTTCGGTAATTTCAAATGGTTACAATTTTAGAGTTTTGAATTTACATGTTGAACGCTGAATTTTTAATTTTTCCGTTTCATAGGTTTTAATTTTGCAATTAAAATTAATTTGGTTAAATTTGGGAAGGTATAATTGGCAATTTAAATATTATTGATTAATGCTTAAGTTTCCATGTCCCAGAGTAGACATTTTTTAATTTTTAATGTTTTATCGTTTAAAATTACTACATTTTGAACGCTATTTTAGAATAATTCAATTCATTTTTTGATTTTAGAAAAATTTGTCTAATCAGCTTTAATGTTACATTTAATTTTGTTATGTAATAACAATTTAAAATTCTAGAATAATCAGAAGCGTTGATTTTAAAAGATTCAATAATTTAATTTTCAATATTAAATTATTGTCAAATCTTAATCGCTTTGAATATAAAGTTATTCAAATTCAAAAGTTTTCAATTTTCAATTTCCAAAATTCGAACCTTCAAATATTCAATTTTTAACGTTTGGACATTGTCCTCTTTTCGAAATTTTAATCTGAAATCAATCAATTTCGTGATTCTTGAATTCAAAATAAAATTATTTAACTTTTAGCGTTTTGACTTAGAAATTATACAATTGAATTAAAAAAGTTAAACATTTCAGAAAAAACCGCAAATATCTGGCATTAACATAGATGAAGATAATTATTAACAATAATAATTTGGTAAAACAATTATTTTTGCTCAATTTAATAAATTATTAAGTCATTCCAAGTGAAAAATAGACAAATAGTAAAAAATTTCAGAAAAAAACGCAACTTTCTACCATTGGAAAAGAGAATATTATGAACAATAATAATAAATTGTTGAAACAATTATTTTTGTTAACATGAATTAATTATTACTTCACTTTAATTGAAAAGTGGACAAACAGTTAAAAAATTCAGAAAACAACGCAACTATCTAGTATTAAAATAGATTAACATACATATAAAAATAATAATTTCTTTAAACAATTATTTTTGCCATATTAAATTAAATATTAACTCAATCCAAGGGGAAAGTGGACAAAAAGTTGAACATTTCTGAAAAAAAACTGTAATTTCTAGCATTAATCAAAGATAATATTATTAAGAATAATTATAAATTGTTTAAACAATGACATTTGTCAAGAATAATGAACTATTACCTCACTATAATTGAAAATTGGACAAAAAGCAGAAATTTTTGTAGAAAACCGCGACTTCCTATCTCTATTCTAAGAGAAAATTTCTAAAAATAATGTTTTCGAACATTTCACAAAGATTTTAAAACTTTCAAAAGATTTTAAGGATTTTAAAGATTTCTAAGATTTCAAAACATTTTAATGATTTGAAACAATTACAATGATTTCAAACGAATAAAAACGATTTCAGAAATATTTAAAAGATTTCATAAAAATTTCAAATATTTCCTAACAATTTCTTAAAGATTTTAAAAGAATGCAAGAACATCAAAAATTTCAAACAGGGAACAGTACACCAGGTTTTAAAGATTTCAAAACCTTTCGAATATTTTAATGATTTCAAATTTTTTTGAGAAGATTTCAAAATAATCCACAAAGATTTTAAACATTTCACTGATTTCAAATAAATACAAAAGATTTCACAAGTATTTCAAATATCTCATAAAATTTTCCGTGATTCCAGAAAAATTGTTATAACACAATAAATTGAAATAGAATGTCATGCAATCCTTTACAATCCCTCGTAATTCCCCGCCACGAAAAAATATAGGAAATTTTATAATAATTTTCTTATAATAATACACGGAATTCAAGGAAATCATGGAATTCAATAGTGCATTGAATTGATAGAATTCAATGATGCATTGAATTCATAGAATTCATTGAATTAAAGGAATTCATGAAATTCAAGGTATTCAAAGAATTCATGCAATTCGAGGCATTCATGTAATTCAAGGAATTCGTGGAATTCATGGAATTCTAGAAACAAAAAAAATTCAGGAATTAAAAGGAATGCACGCAATACATGGAATTAAGGGAATGCCAGGATTTCCCGAAGTTCGCAGAATTCATGGAATACACGGAATTCAAGGAAATCATGGAATTCAATAGTGCATTGAATTGATAGAATTCAATGATGCATTGAATTCATGGAATTCATTGAATTAAAGGAATTCATGAAATTCAAGGTATTCAAAGAATTCATGCGATTCGAGGCATTCATGTAATTCAAGGAATTCATGGAATTCATGGAATTCTAGGAACAAACAAAATTCAGAAATTAAAAGGAATGCACGCAATACATGGAATAAGGGAAATTCCAGGATTTCCCGAAGTTCGCAGAATCCATGGAATTCATGGAACACACGGAATTCATTGAATTCAAGAAATTCAAGGAATTCGTGAAATTCGAGGAATTCATGGAATTAATGGAATTCGTGGAATTCATGGAATTCATAGAATTCATGGAATTCATGGAATGCATGGAATTCATGGACTTTAGGGATTTCGTGGAATTCATGAAATTCAAGAAATTAATCGAATTCAAGGAATTCAAGAAATTCATGGAATTCAAGGAATTCAAACAGTGTAAAAACAAGCTGCTTGGTCCGTCGTTCTCTCTACAAAGGCTCTAAATTACTTTGAATTTTTAAAATGAAGATGCTCATAAGAATTAAATTATAAGCTTCTGCTGACTTCTCACGTCGCTTGGATCCTCAATTTTCCTTTTTTCATTTTACTTTCATATACTATGTTGCTAATTTTGTTATATCCTTCATAAATCACATAATGAATTTTTTCATCTCTTATGGATTATTATGGTTATTTGACGCCTTTTTCTATTAATAGAAAGCATTTTCATAAAGAATAAATATTTAACCTTAAAAATGACAGTCAAAAACAAATCGAGTTAATTTAATTTGGGCAATTTCGACATTTTCGAATAGGAAATAAATAGACTGTAATGAATAATATAGTTTTTATTATATCTACTATTATATTTACTGCGATAATAGTGTTACTAATTCATATTCTTGAAAATGTTTCACAGTACATAATGTATATAGTGGTCGCTATCTTGTCATGATGAACTATATTTGTATTACATTAGTGTCCTCCTCCGATACTGATGTCGCGATACTGTCTCAGATTTATGACATTATTTTGTACAATTTAGATAAGAAGAAAGAATTTTAATTTTAAAAATGTATGCACAACAGGCAAAACTATTTCAAAATATAGGAAAAATAACTTCTTTTACAAAGATTCCTTAGAACATTGTATCTATCATATTAGTTGAAAAACCTTCAATTGAACAAATTATTTTTCCTTTACATTGTTACCATTACAAAAGATTCATCTATAAGAAGATTCACAATATTCGCGTCTGAATATTGGCAATAAGAACCTCGATTCGACCTAAGATGGCATCCTACATTGCAATTAGAAACACGCCAAATCGTTTAAAAGGATCTATCCTGTTTTTATGATATCTCTCTTAATTGTGGGCTCCAATCCGATAGAAATTATTGGAATAACCAAAAAATGTCTTCTTTAAATACCTCCTACTCAATATAAGGTCTAACCGGTAGTAATGCAATGGTCCTAACCTTAATGTTCTACATATGCTGATAAGCTTAAATGTGGGCTCTAATCCAGTCCTACCACTCCGCTGGGACTCGAACCACAGAAATTCTGATTTCCGGTCATGTGCTTTCCCCATTAAGCTACTAGAGTGATCGAGACAAGAAACTTTATTTTAGAAAATATACGCATTATTATGCCAGATGGTACAATCAAATTTGTATAGGAATCCGTATTATCATTAGAAAATAACAGAAGATTCTGAACGTCTTTTTCAGACTAGACGGAGTTATAAATTGAAAATAATCTTTTTTTTTTAAATCAATTACTTTTTTTCTGAAAAAATATCTTTTCCTACCACTCCGCTGGGACTCAAACCACAGAAATTCTGATATCCGGTCATGTGCTTTCCCATTTAAGCTACTAGAGAGATCGAGAAGAAACTTTATTTCCGAAAATATACGCATTATTATGCTAGATGGTACAAATCAACTTTTTAGAGAAATCTGTATTATCATTAGAGAATAACAGAAAATTTCGAACGGCTTTTTCAGACTAGATGGATTTATAAAATAAAAATAATTTTTTTTTTCAATCAATTTTTTTCTGAAAAAAAGATCTTCTTTCACCCCGCTGGGAATCGAACCACACAACTTCTGACTTCCGGTCATGAACTGTATTTCAGAAAATATACGCATTATTATGCTAGATGGTACAATACAATTTTTATAGGAATCTGTATTATCCTTGGAGAATAAGAGAAAATTTTAAACTTTTTTTTCAGACTAGATGGAGTTATAAATTAAAAATAATTTTTTTTTCCAATTAATGTTTTTCTGAAAAAAAGATCTTCTTTCACCCCGTTGGGAATCGAACCACAGAACTTCTGATTTCTGGTCAGATGCTTTCCCCATTAAGCTACCAGAGAGATCGATAGAAGAAACTGTATTTCAGAAAATATACGCATTATTATGCCAGATGGTAAAATAAAATTCGTATAGGAATCTGTATTATCCTTGGAGAATAAGAGAAAATTTTGAACGTATTTTTCAGACTAGATGGAGTTATAAATTAAAAATAATCTTTTGTTTTCTAATTAATTTTTTTCTGAGAAAAAGATCTTCTTTCACCCCGCTGGGAATCGAAACACAGAACATCTGATTTCCGGTCAGATGTTTCTCCCATTAAGCTACTAGAGAAATTGAGAGAAGAAACTTTATTTTAGAAAATATACGCATTATTATGCTAGATGGTACAATCAAATTTTTTTTATAGGAATCTGTATTATCATTAGAGAATAATAGAAAATTGTAAACGTCTTTTTCCGACTAGATGGAGTTATAAATTGAAAATAATTTTTTTTAAATAAATTTTCTTCTGAAAAAAAGATCTTATTTAAAAAAATTTTAATTGCATATTTTTTAATCTAATAATTTTTTACTGTAAATGTATTGAAAGTAAGTTCAATTTCACAAAAGTAAAACAAATTCCATGAGGTGAACTTTAAATAACTAACAAGGATAATTAATTCAAAATTTTTTAAATTTTAATTAAAATTTGTTTCATTCCGTGAATGAAACATTCTATTTTTAAATTGTTGCAAAATTAAGATTCTGGTATTTGAAAATTTATCGTCAGGAAAAATAAAAAATTGGGCAGAGCAAAGTTAGGAAATTTTGAAAATTAATTTTTGGGCTACCTTGATATAATATCATTTTTAGTAATTTATTTACCGCATATTTTTATTTCCTTTCTTTTTAGTTGCATACTCCTGAAGATTATGCTTTCAGTTGAAATTTTGTTTATTTAGTTGCAAATTCAACAATTTTATTAAGGAATTATCCTTTTTTTAAATATCAACTAATAATATTATTCGTTAAGAATTCATCATTTTTTATATGAGATTAAATTATTTGCGTGAAGGTTGAACCACTTCAGTTAAAAAGTCATACATTTTGTTGAAAATTCGTCTTTCTTGGTAGAAATGTAATCAACAAAATATATACATTTTTAAACTAATAGTTGAATTTTTAACAAAGAAGTTTAATTTTCTACCGAAGAAAAACAACAAGAAATTTTAAACAAACTACATACATTTTCGACCGAACAGTTGAGTTTCTAAAATAAAAAATAAATTTTCAACCAAAAATGAAATAGCTGAATTTGTATTCGAAAAAATTACTCTTCAATACAGAAAAAAAGCGAATTTTTTACAAAAAAGATGAATTTTCAACCCGAAAGTATGAAATTTCAACCAAACAGTTCACTTCCAAAAAAAAAATACTAAAATTTTCAGTTAAAAAAAGAATATTTTTTATTCCGAAAATTGAAGTTTTAACAAAGTTCTATTTCCAACAACGGACAATAAAACTATTCCATTTTTGGTTAAAAATTCAACTATTTGGTTAATAAGGTATCTTTTTTAGTTGAAAGTTTAATATTTTGGTTAAAAATTCATGCATTTTGTTGGAGATTCGTCTTTCATAGAAATTTAATCTTCTTGGTTGAAAATTTATTCTTTTTGGTTAAAATATTTTGTAAAAAAATTAATTTTTTAAAAATAAACATTCATAATTTTAGTTGAAAATTCAACTATTTTCTCTTAAATAAACTTTTCTGTTAAAAATTCTACTGTTTTGTAGATAATTCTTCTTTTTGGCGTCGAAATTAAATAATTTTTTTGAAAATTCATGTATTTTATTCAAAATTAGTCTTTTTTGGTAGAAAATAATCTTCTTGGTCGAAAAATAATTTTTTGGTTAACAATTTAAGTAATTGGTTGAAAATTTATTTAAAAAAAATTGACCTTCTTGGTAAGAGATTGTATCAATTTTGTTGAATATTCGTTTTTTCTTGTTCGAAGTTTTTTTTGTCAGAGTTTGTGTTTGAAAATTTAACTATTACATTTTTGGTTGGAATTTTATCATGTATATTGTGTAAGTTAAAAATTCAACTATTCAATTGAAAATTTGTATATTTTGTTAAAAATTCTTCTTTATAGATAGAAAATTATTCTTGTTTGTTGAAAGTTCAATTGTCTTCTAAGAAATTTGACTTTTTGTCTTGCAAAAACAAATATTTAATGAAAAAAGGAATCTTTGTATGCTAAAAATTCCACTATTTTGTTAGAAATTCAACTATTTTGTGAAAAATTCATCCTTTTGGATTGAAGATTCATTTTTACGGTTGAAGAGTTTCTAACAAGTTTTTGGAAAACTTGTTTATTTCACTGGAAAGTTCATCTATTTGGTTGTTAATGCAACTTTTTGACTAAAATTATTTATTATTATATTTGATTATTTGATTTAAAGTTGAACTACTTTGTAAAAAAAATTAATTTTCTTTAGTAATGATTCATAATTTTAGTTGCAAATTGAACTATTTCATCTTAAATAAACTTTTCTGTTGAAAATTCTGTTTTGTAGAAAATTTATCTTTTTGGCTTGAAAATTCAACAATTTGGTAGACAATTAAACTATTTTGTTGAAAATTCAACTTTTCTGTAGATAATTCTTCTTTTTGGCGTTAAAATTAAATAATTTTGTTGAAAATACATGTATTTTGTTTAAAATTCATGTATTTTGTTTAAAATTCATGTATTTTGTTTAAAATTCATGTATTTTGTTTAAAATTAGTCTTTTTTAGTAGAAAATTAATATTCTTGGTCGAAAAATCATCTTTTTGTTGAAAATTTAACTACTTGGTTGAAAATCCATTTAAAAAAAAAAGTTTCGTTCTGAAAATTTAACTATTCCATTTTTGGTTCAAGCGTTATCCTGTTTACTGTGTAAGTTAAAAATTTAAGTGGACAAATAAGAAAAAAGGGAAAAACTGTGAAGCCTGCGATAAATAAATAGGAATTTTAATAATTTGTAGTCTAAAGAAAAACATTGAAAATAAACATTGACCTTGATTTTTAATACTCAAAAAATTTCATGACACTATTTTGACACTTTTTTTTTAATTTTGACACTATTTACACTATTTTTTATCTCTTAAGTGAGTCCGAGGCCTGCTTTTGATTAAAAATTCTACTAATTGGTTAAAAATTATATTTATTTGTTGAGAATTCAACTATTTTGTTAAAAAGTCATCTTTGTTGTTTCAAAAATTCATTGTGGTTGTTTAAAATTCAAACATTTCATGAAAAATTGATTTTCTTAACTGAAAAATTAACTCTTTCATTTTTGGTTGAAAATTTATCGTTTTCAGTTAAAAATACAACTATGAAATTTGTCATTGGGAATTCATTTCTTTTGGTTAAAAATTAAAGTAATTTGTTAAAAATTAGGTTTATTCGTTGAATTTTAAACCATTTTGTTGAAAATTATTATTTTATTATTAATTTTCATAACCAAAATTTTGAAATATGCCATTTTTGTTTGAAAATTTTTTTTTGGTCGAAAATAAAATTTTTGTAATTCATTTTTCCGGGTTGAAAATTCAACTGTTTCATAGTGAATTTACGTATTTGGCTGGAAACTCTTTCTTGATTGAAAATTCGACTTTTTTTAAATTCACGTATTTCGGTTTAAAATTAATCTTCTTAGTTGAAAATTCAACTATTGAATTTTCTATCGAGAATTCATCTATTTTTGTTCAAAACTGAAGCACTTGGTTAACAATCCATTTTTTTTGTTCAAAGATTGAACTATTTTGCGGACAATTCGCCTTTCTGGCTGAAAATTAATTTCTTAATAAAAAATTGATCTATTCCGTTTATGGTTAAAAATTTGCAGTTTTTAATTGATAATTGAGGTATTCAATTTTTCATTGACGATTCGTTTCTTTTGGTTGAAAATTCAACTACTTAATTGAAAATTGTACTAATTTTTTAGAAATCCATTTTAGTGGTTGATCATGTAACAATTTTGTTGGAAAGTCGTTTCTTTTTTTGTTGAAAATTAATTCAACTATTTTTTTGTAAATTCGTTTTTTTTTTGTTTAAAAATTACTTTTAAACTATTCCATTATTGTATGAAAGTTGATCGTTTTTAGTTTGAAATTCAACTATTTGGTTGAAAATTCACTTTTTCTGAAAATCCATATTATTGGTTGAAGATTTAACTAATTTGTCGACAATTCGCTCTTTTTTTTGAAAATTAATTTCTTTAAATACAAATTTATCTATTCAGTTTCTGGTTAAACATTTTTCATTTTTAGTTGAAAATTCATCGATTAAATTTTGCATTAAGTATTCATTTCTTTTGATTGAAAATTCAACTACTTAATTGAAAGTTGTACTAAGTCGTTTCTTTTTTAATTGAAAATTAATTTCCTTAACTGAAAATTTAACTACTCCATTTTTTATTCAAAATTGGTAGTTCTTAGTCGAAAATTCAACTATTTGGTTTGAGCCAATGTATTTTGTTAATGATTCGTCATTTTTGTAAAAAATTAATCTGGCTGGTTGAAAATTAAACTATTTTGTTGGAAATTAACTTTTTTGTTGAAGATCCATATTATTAGTTGAAGATTCACATAACTTTTTTGTTAAAAATTTGTTTTGTTAGTTAAAAAATGATTTTGCTAACAGAAAATTTAATTATTTCATTTTTGGTTGACAATTTATCATTTTCGGTTGAAAATTTAACTATTAAATTTTTCATTGAAAATTCATACTTACGATTGAAGATTTGAATACTTATATAAAACTTGAACAGATTTTGGCCATCCTGCATCTTATGTTATTCGGTTGAAAGGGTACATTTTGTAGATTCCAAATTATTGATGATTTCTCCTTTCGCGATGTTGAAGGGAGCTTCTGCAAAGTTATGTCTTTCAGATAAGGCTGAAATTATTTTATTGCTCAGAGGATCGTCAGAGATGGTTTTTTACTGTATCAGCAAGTGTTGTGTATGTTTTTCTGGAAGTAATTTGTCAAATTTTATTCTTGGTTTTTGTCTGGAAAGAGCTCTAGTCCTAGGGGACTGGTCAAAGTCTATATTGCAGAAACTGGCAGAACGGTGAGCCAACGTGTACCGAAACATGAGAGTAAAGTCAGGTCACAAAATTTCACGCAATCAGCACTAGCTGAGCATCATATCGAAAGAGGGCATATCATTTTATTTGACAAAACAACCGTCACCGCAAAAACGTACAATATTTTTTTCAGAAAAAATAGAGAAGCAATAGAAATCTCAAAACACCCCAATAACATTAATACGAACAATTGATATAATACCGATACGATTTGGCTTTCCGCTTTTCCGGGTTTTCAAACAAAGACTCCATTGGCCAATCTAGTTCGACCAGCCTTCACGGTGGGCTACTTTGACCAATCACAGGTATCGTAGAGTGTGTGTAATGTAAGAACAACATAACCTGTATCTTTAGTCTCAGGATAGCCCTGAAGAATCGAACTGCAATGTTCACAAAACGTCGGCAAGATTCCTAGTTTTGCGTTTGCTCCCAGAGAACGCGTGAACATCAAAAGCTTTTTATCGCTGAAGATTATCCAGGGGATTTTCTTCCGAAAAAATTATTCAAAAGCCCAATATCAGGGATCACAATCTCTATTTTTCCTGAAATAAAGGAACAGAGGATTTTTTTCCAATAAAGGAGGACCTTCTTTCAAAACTAGAGGACTTTCGGAGGAAGTATTCTTCAAAATGAATAATAGTATATGAATCAAGGTTAATATTAATTTCATTAGTGTTCATATGAACAATTACATATTTTTTTGAAGACATTAGAACAAAGTCAGTGGGAAAAAATATATCTTCGAATCAAAGTATGTACATGACCATTTACATTACAAACTGATAAACCTATACGAGTGAAGACAGTATAAAATGAGACATCTTTGAATAAATTTCAGACCACTTACGTTAAAAATTATTGTAACCACCTCAACTCTATAAATTATAATGTGGTTAATAAGTTATAACTCAAACAATCGTAAAGCACAGTCTTCTAGCACTTTTTGTACTTATCGAAATTGGAATAGATTTTCCTCGTGAATGCCTTTACCGTTCGAATTGTTTATTGAAGAGTTCGCAATTTAAATCATTAAACATAAGCCTAATTGAATCTGACGCCTTTTTGATCGGGTTCAAACATTCTAGATACTTGCGGTTCTAACAATACTTAAGTTAATCTCAATTTTACTTGTCTTATTTAATTAGCATCAGTTGTAGCTAAAGCAGAGAAATCATGGTGTCACCCAAGAAAGGCATAAGGGCAGTGGTTCAAATGCTTACAGGACAGAACCACCTGAACTATCACATGCACACAATGCACCCTACGATAGACTGCAGGAAATGCACCGAAAATGACAAAAAATCCTGGCATTCCAGTACCAGGCATTAGCTAGGCTCATGCAACAAACCCTTGTGGCCTGCTTTATGGGACCTGAGGAAATTGAAACGCCATCAGTGTCTCACATAATGGGCTCCACCGAGATGTGTGGAGTCTACTACTGAGAGCAAATAGGGAAGGTTTTATTGGTTGAGCACCTGGGTGGCTCCATAGAAACTTTTCGCCCACATATAAAATAAGCTAAACTCTTTAAATCTATACGTAAAATGTGGTTTGTTATTTAAGTCTTAGTAAAAAATTCTCCAGAAAGTAATTTTTCTAGGTTTCGTAAATATTCAATGTTTTTGTTATTTTTGTTACAAGTTATTGAGCAAAAGCTATGCGAGGAATCGAGCAGTGTGACTTTTGTTGCTGAAAGGTGTTTTGATATTTGAATCTTGGTAATGAATTTTCCAGACAAAAATTTTGCCAGTTTTCGCAAGTGTTTAGTTTTCTTTGTTAGTTTTATTACAAGTTACATATGTAAAAAATTTCAAATTTTTTTAGAAAAGCCTTCAAAGTAATGAAACGTTGAAATACAAATCTTAAAAATTTTTGAATAATTTGCAACTCTACATTTACAAATTATGCTAGATTCAATTTTTACAATTGAAAGTTCTGTAAAATTCAAAATTTATATTTGAAACTTCTTGAATCATATAAGTAGGACGAGGAAATGTTGTTTTCTGATGAAAGAACGCAGGACAATTTTAAAACGTTGAAGATTAAATCTTTTCAGATTTGAGTTCTGGAAATTAAAAAATTCAAATTAATTACAGCTGAAAACTGAATCAATTTTTCTAAGGCTTCAGCTCATGCAATGATAGATTTTTAAATTGTTTTTGGACAAAAAATTATTACTTAACATGAAGACTGATTAGACAGATTTTTTGAAATACAGGAATATTTTCTCATGTTTAAGGTCTTCAACTGGATATAATCTTTTATCTTTTCAAATACTCTTTCCTATAAAATATATATATATAAGATGAAGATTAAGATACGATTAAGATACTGTAATAAAAAACCAGAATATTTATAAGATACTATGTTCACCAATTTCTTCAACGCTTTAATCACGTTTGCTTTTAATTAAAGAAAAATGAGGATCGCTTATTCTCCGGTCTTCACCTTAATGGTTTTTCATGATTCTATTAGTAGATATAATACAATAATGCATATGTAATGAAAAAAAAAAATAATTTTTTTGAAACGTATTCATAGTTTTTAACAAGATTTTTTTTTGTATCTATTCTTCTCTTTTTTTAAATTGAGAAGTTCTTTTTTCAAACTTTGTCTTGGTATTTAAAATGAGAAAAACTGTTGTGAAAGTTCCTTACAAAAAGGAACTAATTGCAGTTACTGTCCCGCTTTTATATACGGAAGATTGTGTGAATGTGGATACAAAACCAGTACGAGAATTTAGAATATTGTCGGTACCAGTAAACAAAAAATTACTCGTATCTTCAATTTTTTACCGCTTTTTTGAAATGGATTTTCAAGGGTTATGTCTAGACGGGCAGTGCCGACATGATGCGCAAAAAAACGATTATTTGTTTAAATTACACACATGTAAAATATTAAAATATTTTTTAATAAATGAACCAACGCTGTCATTTTTACTGTTCAAAATAGAAGAATTTCGAATTGCAAATCTATGAAATTAAATATGTTGTTTAAAGGAGGAAATTTGACTCTAAAAATTTAATGTTGTGCTTTGTTTCTCGAAAAACTATATTTTTTTCATCGTCTTCTTTCGAAGTGCACCAAAAAATTAAAAAAGGGTTTAAAATTAACAAAATATCAGCGGTTTTTCTGAAACGACTTAAAAATTGATTTTCTCAAAAAGTCTCCTTTAAATTATTTGCCAATTATTTTTTTGACCTTGTACTTTGATAATGAAGATATCGTGTTAGTTTGATCCTTGCTAAATAATTTTTGTAGCCAGGAGAATTCTTCTTTCTTACAACGAATTTTCTACTTTTTCTTAGAAGCAATGACAGATACGAAAAAATGTTAACATAAAAGTTTGCACGCCTAAAAAGGTGTCTGTAATCATTTTCAAGTCTATTTCTCTCCTCATCGCTTCGACCATTGCATTGAAAATGCATCTTTGTATGCTGAAAATTCAACTATTTGGTTAGAAATTCATTTATTTTGTTGAAAATATAATTATTTTTGGAAAGTTCAACTATTTTGTTAAAGTCATAATTTTTTGTTGAAAATTCAACCATGTTGTTAAAAATCCATCCTTTTGGATTAAAAATTCATCTTTTCTGGTGAAAAAAGTAATCCTCCTTGGTTTAAAATGTATATCTTTCTTGGTTGAAAAGTAATTTTTTTGTTAAACATTCAATTGTCTTAAAAAAAAATCGTCTTTTTGGCTTGACAACTTTTCTATTTAGTTATATCTTAACTATTTTTCCGAAAACTCGTCTCTTTTACAGGAAAGTTCATCGATTTGTTTGTTAATGCGACTATTTGGTTGAAAATAATTTTTTTGTGTGTGGAAAATTCGTCTTTTTGTGTTGAGAATTCATATTTTTGGGTAGAAAATCGTTTTTGTTTGAAAATGCAGCTATTTTGTTGAAAATGCAATATATTTCGGCTTAAAATCTTACGAGTTTAAAGTGTTTCGTATTGAAATTTACTATAAAATGCAATACGAAAAAATTGCTATTTTGAAATTTTGTAAAAGTGTCAAAATTCTATTAAAAAAATGATAGTTTCAAAAAATTACAATTTTCAGACTGTTTTACTTTATTGTCATTTATTGTATTTTATTTGAAAGCAAAAATCTTTATGGCTTATTACTGAAAATCTTATATGATTTAAAACATTTTAAGTTATATATGATTTACATAAGTTTCTTTATTATAGCGAGAAAATTTCAGTAAATTCAATATGAATGGCATTTAAAACAAATACATTTTCAAGGTATTTCCAAATTATTTTCAAGATCTATAACGTAAAATTTGGCTGAAAATTCGTTTTTTCCTATTGTAAATGAATTTTTTAACTGAGAATTTAACTATTCCATTTTTGGCTTAATATTTGTCTTCTTCAGTTGAAAATTCAGCTATTTGTTGAAAATTTCCGTCTTTTGTTGAAAGTTTGTGGGAAAATCATGTATTTTGTTGAAAATTAATCTTTTTTCGTAAAAATTAATTTTTTTGATTAAAATATCATTTCTTTTGTTGAAAATTATTATTTTTTTAATTCAAAATTATTTTTCTTAACTAAAAATTTAACTATTCCATTTTATCGAAAAATTTATCCTTTTTGATAGAAATTT
Organism: Andricus grossulariae; assembly: GCA_011634705.1. Classification (NCBI taxonomy): domain Eukaryota; kingdom Metazoa; phylum Arthropoda; class Insecta; order Hymenoptera; family Cynipidae; genus Andricus; species Andricus grossulariae. Next base: position 143,206,850 of record JAABKJ010075445.1, read on the forward strand.
AATCTTCTTGTTTGCAAATTCATCTGTGTGTTTGAAAAGTTAACTATTTTGTTGAAAATTCATCTATTTGGTTGAAAATTTGTCTTTTTTGGTGAAAAATTCATCTTTTGAGTTGAAAATGTAACTATTTTGTTGAAACTTTGTCTTTTGTGGTAGAATAATAATCTTTTTGGCGAATAATTCACCCTTTTTGGTTTTTAATTTCTTTGGTAGAAAATTTAATTATGAAGTTGGAAATTCCTATAAAAATTCCAAATTTTGTTGAAAATTCATGTATATAGTTGAAAGTCAATCTTTCTGGTAGAAAATTAATCTTCTTTGTTGAAATTTCATTAAGTTTATTCAAAATTAGTTGTTTTTATTGAAAATTATTTTTTTTTTAACTGAAAATTTAACTATTTCATTTTTTGTCAAAAATTGATCTTTTTTGATAGAAATTTAATCTTTTTGGTTCAAAATTCATCTGTTTGGTTCAAAATTAATTTTTTTGGTCAAAGAGTTATTAGTTTAGTTGAAAATTAACTTATTTGCTGATGAATTCAACTATTTTATTAAAAATGTTTTTTTTAAATGATTTTTTTTAAACTGAAAAATTTTTTTTTAAATGAAAATTTAACTATTTCATTTTTTGTCGGAAATTTATCTTTTTTGATGTTGAATAGTTGAAATAGTTGTTTTTTAAGTAATAGTTGAATTTTGAACTAAATAAGACAAATTTTTAACAAAATAGTTGAATTTTAAACTAAAAAAGATCAATTTTCAACCAAAAATCGAATAATTATTCAATTTTCAGTTGAAAAAATTAATTTTCCACCAAATTTATAAATGTTTGATTAAAATGCTAAACCTTTAACTGGAATAGTTGAATTTTCAAAAAAAAAAAAAAGAATTTTCAATAAAGAAGATCAATTTTCTACACAAAAAATGCGATTTTCAAATAAATAGTTGAATTTTCAACTAAAAAAGACAAATTTTCAACCAAATACTTGGATTTTAAATTAAAAAATAATAATTTTCAAGCAAAAATGGAATAATTAAATTTACAGTTGAAAAAATTAATTTTCCAACAAACTAATAACTTTTCAACTAGAATGATGAATCTTCAACTGGAATAGTGGAATTTTAAACAAAAAAGATGAATTTTCAACTAAAATGATGAATCTTCCACTGGAATTGTTCAATTTTCAACCAAAAATATGAATTATTAACTGAAATGGTTGAATTTTGAACTAAAAAAGACAAATCTTCAACCAAATAGTTTAATTTTGAACTACAAAAGATCAGTTTTCAACAAAAAATGGAATACTTAAATTTTCATGTGAAAAAAATTAACTTTCCACGAAACTGATGAATTTTTACCAAAATAGTTGAATTTTGAACTAAAAGGATCAATTTTTAGCCAAAAATAGAACAGTTAAATTTTCAGCTGAAAAATGAATTTTCCATCAAATTTATAAATATTTAATTAAAATGCTACTCTTTAACTCGAATTGTTGAATTTTCAAACAAAAAACAGAATTTTTAATGAAGAAGATTAATTTTCTACAAAAAAAAATCGATTTTCAACAAAATAGTTGAATTTTCAACTAAAAGAGACAAATTTTCAACAAAAATCGAATAGTTACATTTTCAGTGGGGAAAAATTAATTTTCCACCAAACTGATGAATTTTTACCCAAATAATTGAATTTTGAACTAAAAAAAAATCAATTTTTAGCCAAAAAGATAAATTTTTAGCCAAAAATGGCATAGTTCAATTTTCAGTTGAAAAAATTAATTTTCCACCAAATTTATAAATGTTTGTTTAAAATGATAATTCTTTAACTGGAATAGTTGAATTTTCACACAAAAAGAAGAATTTTCAATGAAGAAGATTAATTTTCTACCAAAAAAGGTGATTTTCAACTAAATAGTTGAATTTTCAACTAAAAAAGATCAATTTTCAACAAAAAATGGAATAATTAAATTTGCAGTTGAAAAAATTAATTATCCACCAAACTGATAAAATTTTTAACTAAAATGATGAATCTTCAAATGGAATAGTTGAATTTTCAACCAAAAAAATTAAATTTCAAAAAACAAGATGAATTTTTAAGCAAGAAGATTAATTCTCTACCAAAAAGATCAATTTTCAAGTAAAAATGGAATAATTAAATTTTCAGTTGAAAAAATTAATTTTCCAACAAACGAATAAGTTTTCAACTAAAATGATGAATCTTCAAATGGAATAGTTGAATTTTCAACCAAAAAAATTAATTTTATGCAAAAAAAATAATAATTTTCAAACAAAAAGATGAATTTTTAAGCAAGAAGAATAATTTTTTACAAAAAAAGACTATTTTCAACCAAATAAATGAATTTTCAACTGTAGTTATGAATCTTCAACTGGAATAGTTCAAATTACAAAAAAAAAAGAGTTTTTAAACAAAAAAATATTTTTTAACCAAGAAGATTAATTTTCTACCAAAAAAAAAAATTTTCAACAAAAAAAATTAATTTTCAACTAAAATTATGAATAATTCAACCTACAAAAATTGAGTAGTTTTGTTTACAGATTTAAAAAAACTATAATTTTATTTAATAATTTAAATAATTTTTAAACAAAAGAAAAACGAATTTAAAAAAAAAATGTTAAATTTTCAACCAAATAGTTGAATTTTTAAATAAAAAATATAAATTTGAAACAAAAAATAAAATTGTTAAGTTTTCAGATAAAAAATACTATAATATTATTTAATAATTTTAATAATTTTGAGTATAAAAAAACGAATTTTTGACAGCGTTATTAAATTTTCAACCAAATAGATGAATTTTCAACGAAATAGTTGATTTTTCAACTAAAAAATGTAATTTTTTAACCAAAAATGAAATAGTTAAATTTTTAACCAAAGAGAAGAATTTTAAAACGAATAGTTTAATTTTCAATCTGAAAAATTAATTTTCAACAAAAAAACGAATTTTTAAACAATTCAGTTCAACCTAAAAAATTGAGTAGTTTTGTTTAAAGATTTAAAAAAACTATAATTTTATTTAATAGTTTAAATAATTGTTAACCAAAATAAAAACGAATTAATTATAAAATTGTTAACTTTTTTAACCAAAGGGATAAATTTTCAACCAAATAGTTCAATTTTTAACTGAAAAATATAAGTTTGTAACCAAAAATACAAATTGATAAGTTTTCAGATAAAAAAATGTTATAATTTTATTTAATAATTTAAAAAATTTTGAACAAAAAGAAAAACGAATTTTCAACAAAATTGTTGAATTTTTTAAACAAAGAGATGAATTTTCAATCGAATAGTTGAATTTATAACTAAAAAAGGTAATTTTTCAACCAAAAATGAGATCTTTAAATATTCAGTCTAAAAAATTAATAAAAAAAAAAACGAATTTCCAAACAGTTTAATTCAACCTAAAAAATCGAAATGTTTGGTTTTCAGATAAACAAATACTATACGTTTTTTTAAATAATTCAAATTATTTTTAATAAAAGGAAAAACAAATTTTTAACAAAATCGTTAAATTTTGTAACCAAAGAGATTAATTTTCAACCAAATTGTTAAATTTTTAACTGAAAAATATAAGTTTGCAACCAAAAATTATATTGTTAAATTTTCAGTTTAAACAATTAATTTTCAACAGAAGAAAACGAATTTTCCACTAATTTAATTCAACCTGAGAAAATCGAAATGTTTGGTTTTCAGATAAACAAATACTATAATTTTTTAAAATAATTTAAATAATTTTTAATAAAAGGAAAAACGAATTTTCAACAAAATTTTTTAATTTTTCAACCAAAGAAATAAATTTTCAACCAAATAGTGAAATTTTTAACTACAAAATATAAGTTTGCAACCAAAAATGAAATCGTTAAATTTTTAGTTAAAAAATTAATAAAAAAAAACGAATTTTCAACCCGTTTAATTCAACCTAAAAAAATGGAATAGTTTGGTTTTCAGATAAAAAAATACTATAATTTTATTTAATAATTTAAATCATTTTTAACAAAAAGAAAAATCAATTAAAAAAAAAGTTTGCAACCAAAAATGAAATCGTTACATTCTTAGATAAAAAATACTGTAATTTTATTTAATAATTTAAATAATATTAAACCAAATGAAAAACGAATTTTTCACAAAATTTTTAAATTTTCAACCAAATAGTTGCATTTTTAATTAAAAAAGGTAATTTTTCAACTAAAAATGAAATCATTAAATTTTCATTTGAAAAAATTAATTTTCAAAACAAAAATTAATATTCAACAAGTTCAATTCAATCTAAAAATATTGAATAGTTGGGTTTTCAGATGAAAAAATTATAATTTTATTTATTATGATTATAAAAATTATATATATATTATATTATAATTATATACAGATTGATGCCTCTTTGGAAAACTAGATTTACTATCTCATCTGGAAATTATCGTGTGACAACAAACAACTTCACCTTTAAGAGAGGCGTCTTTCACGACGATTCCATGAGCCCTTTGCTTTTTTGCATCACACTTCTGCCTCTATCTCTTGCACTACGAAATTATTCTGGATACCTCTGTGGTGACACTAACCATCGCAAGCATAAGGTCGCTCAAGTATTTTATATAGATGACCTGAAAATTTGTGCCTCTGGTGAAAGCAAACTTCAAACTGCCATTAGTATCGTCAAGAAGTATACAGGAGAGATTGAGATGGACTTTGGACTGAATAAATGTGCCAAAATTCATCTAAAGAAAGGAAAGATTTTTGGCCTTCCCAAGGACCCTGAGCTTGTTCTACGCTACCCGCTTGGGGTGGTTCAAGGGACGAAGAAAGAACCTAAGGCCCTTGATGTCACCAAACGTAAGATCATGCATATGCACAAAATTTTGCATAACAATTCGTCAGTTCCGCAATTATACATTTCACGCCGTCAAGGCGGACGCGAAATTCTAAATCTCCAGTGTCTTCATAACCAGATTGTTTTAAGTACAGCTTATATCGTTGCCCATGGCAGAGATCCTTTCCTAAAAATGGTCAGAGACCACGAGATGATTGGTGAAGAAGCGTTTTTTTACAAAGTCGTGCAGAAAGCGGCCGAGGCCCTTGGCCTGCATTTTAACATCAGAAGTGCATCAGTCCATATAGATGCTTCACTTCTAAAAGCCGAAGTGAAGAAGGCAGAAGTTCAAAAATTCTGTCAAGAGCTACTCGACAAGAAAATGCACGGAAATTTTCACAGGAATGTAGAAAAACAGTCCTTGTCGAAGGAGCAAACTTTTGCTTTTCTCAGATCATTAGGCCTTAATTCAGGTACATAGGGGTTTATTTTCGCATGCCGGGACGGTGTTATTTTCACCTTAGCATACTGTGACCACATTTCATGTCAAAAAGTTCCAGCGATGGGTGCAGAGCGTATCATGCATACGCTGAGTACCTAGAAGACATACTATCTGAGTGTCTCACCCACGCAGGAACGACGTATATCTACAGACATAATACGGCCTTAGAGTGCCTCATTACCACCTTTGTCGCTCTCACGGTGTTGGCCGCGACCCTGCCCTGCGAAACGCTCCAAAGGAGATAGAGTCAGTTGTCCAAAACGAGAAGTGCCATATATCCTGGAACTACAATTTTCGAACAGCAGTCTCTGTTGCACACTCGAGGCCCGACATTGTTCTCCAAGACTCCGAGAAAGGAACTATATTCGTGATCGAATTCTCGCCTCCATTCGAATACAAATAGACTGTCGAGGAGAAAGAAAAGGAGGAGAGGTATCACACGTTCGTAACCTTGAAGCCATACCCGCATGCCAAACGTATGCCAAGGCACTTGCAAGATGGATGCAGAAAGCTGTCATCCTTGGGTCGCTTCGTGTCCTCAAAGCATACGAGGGTTTCGCCGCCCTGTCGTTGTGATTTCGTCGTGTGCTGTGACCATACATCTCACGGTTGTGAGATGTGGCCATGAGTGTGATTTACCGCGGTCTTACTGGGAGCCGATGCCATTTTTAGATGGCAGTTGCTCCCAGTGGGACGCTGCGGTTGTTGTTTAAACTTATTTTTTAATTCTATCTATATACATACATATATATATATATATAAATATATAAATATATAATTGAAAACTAAAGGTTAGCAGCCACCGTAGGGTACCACTGGGAACAACTGTCATCTAAAAAATAACATCGGCTCCCAGTAGGACCGCGGTAAATCCCATTCACGGCCACGTCTCACAACCGTGAGATGGGTGGTCACAGGATAACGTTCAGCTAGCAGGACCACACATAGAAAAAAACAACTTAGACAATATTTCTTTGCACAATAATTTAGGGCTCACTCAATGACCTATTGCCAAATTTAATGTTCCGAAATTTTTAGAAAAAACCTGTGGCCATGCTAGCTTAACGTTCAGCTAGCAGGACCACACATTGAAAAAACCAACTTAGACAATATTTCTTGGCACAATAATTTAGGGCTCACTCAATGCCCTATTGCCAAATTTAATGCTCCACAATTTTCAGAAAAATCCTGTGGTTATGCTAGCTTAACGTTCAGCTAGAAGGACCACACATAGAAAAAAACAACTCAGACAATATTTCTTTGCACAATAATTTAGGGCTCACTCAATGCCCTATTGCCAAATTTAATGATCTACAATTTTTAGAAAAAACCTGTGGGCATGCTAGCTTAACGTTCAGCTAGCAAGACCACACATAGAAAAAAACAACTTAGACAATATTTATTTGCACAATAATTTAGGGATCATTTAGGACTCACTCAATGCCATATTGCCAAATTTAATGCTCCACAATTTTTAGAATAAACCTGTGGCCATGCTAGCTTAACGTTCAGCTAGCAGGAACACGCATTGAAAAAAACAACTTAGACAATATTTCTTTGCACAATAATTTGGGCTCACTCAATGCCCTATTGCCAAATTTAATGCTCCACAATTTTTAGAAAAAACCTGTGGTTATGCTAGCTTAACGTTCAGCTAGCAGGACCACACGTTGAAAAAAACCACTTACACAATATTTGTCTGCACAATAGTTTAGGGCTCACTCAATGCCCCATTGCCAAATTTGATGCTCCACAATTTTTAGAAAAAACCTGTGGTCATGCTAGCTTCACGTACAGCTAGCAGGACCACACATGGAAAAAAACAACTAAGACAATGTTTCTTTACACAATAATTAAGGGCTCATTTAGGACTCACTCAATGTCATATTGCCAAATATAATGCTCCACAATTCTCAGAAAAAACCTGTGGTTATGCTAGCTTAACGTTCATCTAGCAGGACCACACATGGAAAAAAACGACTTAGAACATATTTCTTTGCACAACAATTTAGGGTTCACTCAATGCCCCATTGCCAAATTCAATGATCCACAATTTTTAGAAAAAACCTGTTGGGCATGCTAGCTTAACGTTCAGCTAGCAAGAACACACATAGAAAAAAACAACTCAGACAATATTTCTTTACACAACAATTTAGGGCACACCCAAGGCCCTATTGCCAAATTTAATGCTTCACAATTTTTAGAAAAAACGGGTGGTTATGCTAGCTTAACGTTGAGCTAGCAGGACCACACATAGAAAAAAACAACTTAGACAATATTTCTTTGCACAATAATTTAGGGCACGTTTAGGACTCACTCAAGGCCATATTGCTAAATTTAATACTCCGCAATTTTTTGAAAAAACCTGTGGTCATGCTAGCTTAACATTCAGCTGGCAGGACCACACATAGAAAAAAACAACATAGACAATATTTCTTTGCACAATAATTTAAAGCTCATTTAGGACTCACTCAATGTCATATTGCCAAATTTAATGCGCCGCAATTTTTAGAAAAAACCTGTGGTCATGCTAGCTTAACGTCCAGCTAGCAGGACCATACATAGATAAAAACAACTTAGACAATATTTCTTTGCACAATAATTAAGGGCTCATTTAGGACTCACTCAGTGTCATATTGCCAAATTTAATGCTCCGCAATTTTTAGAAAAAACCTGTGGTCATGCTAGCTTAACGTTCAGCTCGCAGGACCACACATAGAAAAAAACAACTTAGACAATACCTTTTTGCACAATAATTTAGTGCTCATTTAGGGCTCACTATCAAAAAGATTGGTTGAAGGATTATATAGACCTAAACACAGAATTGCGAAAAAAATCGACTAACGAATTCCAAAAAAACTTTTATAAGCTAATGAATAATTCAGTGTTTGGGAAAACAATGGGAAATGTTAGAAAATACAAGGATGTTAGACTCGTTACAAAATGAGAGGGGAGGTATGGAGCGAATGCCTTAATTGCAAAACCTAACTTCAAAAGCTGTACTATATTTGAGGAAAATTTGGTTATAATTTTGCCTGATGTATACGAGTACATTTAATGGTAAAATAATGACGGAATTTGTTGGATTAAGATCCAAATTATATGCATTGTATGCAAGAAGCAGAGAAAGAGAGAGAGAGAGAGAGAGAGAGAGAGAGGGTTCAGTTAAACAATAATCATAATAATGATAAATTCATTTTTTGTTTTGCGCGTCATATTCTTGAACCTTCTGGAAGTTTCGAATGCGTAATATGCTTCATATCTTTATTGTTTTATGAACAAAAAATCTATTATACAGAGCTAGGGAAGCCTGAGAGGTCCATTCACTAAAGTTCATTGAAAGAGTTCAGAGAAAGCCAACAAGGAATCATTTTCTAAGAAAGTAAGACATTTTTTTAATAATGCACTTAAATTATAAATTTGAATTTCAAACATAATCTTATAATTAAAAGTTATTATTTAATATTTATGCTTTTATTGTTTCAGCTGTATCTTAAAACAATGACGGTCAATTACACAAATTTAACTTCATTCATTATCATCCCGGAACATTGGGCATTAACCGGAGAACGCTCGTTTCTCGAAATCACCGAGCTTTGCGCCGTTAACAACAGAAACCCTACATTTGATGTTTATTTGTCGGGGAGTGGTTTGACGGCAATTTCGAATAAACTGGGCGCAACTCATTGGTTCCGAGTTCTCGAGGATGTGAACCAACATGACCAGAACGCACAGCAATTTCACCAGATTCCGCAACAGGATTATCAGTATCAGTAATACCAGCAGCAACAACAACTATGTGAAAGTGATAGTGATACGGATGACAATGATAGTGGGTTTTTTGAAACCAATAGTATATATAAAACTCGTTTTTTTTGTTGTTTTAACTGAAAAATCTGTTTATGAGCTAAACTTTTAATATAGTCGAAATTAAATTAAATTTACAAAATTGTATATAGAACCTAAAATTTAAAAAAACTTTTATAGTTTTTCATAAAAATAATTAAAACTTTATTTTCAATTTTTTGTAATACAATTTTTTCAAGCTTTATTTTCAATTGAATTTTTGATACAAATTATTAAAACCTTATTTTTCAAAATAATTTTTTAAATAAAAATTATTTAAACTTTTTTTTTCAAAGAAATTTTTGTTACTTTGGTCCCTTAATGGATTCCAAATAATTACATTTTAGTTCATAATCAAATTACAAAAAACTTTATTCATCCCTATTGTTATTATTCTTATCAATATAAATTATGAAAACTTCAATAAATTAGATTTGAATACATCTGCTTAAAAGCAGATACCGGGAAAAAGACTCAGTGTGTAGAGTAACTGTATAGAATAAAAGAACGAGTGAAATAAATACTATTTCTTATCCTAAAAAGTGAAGGAATATATTTAAAAAGACAGGATTTTTCGTTTTAAATATTTTAATTTTTATTAAAACTTAAAAAAACCTTACACTTTTGTTATGCTTATAAACTATAAATTTTTTTATCCTATCGATGACAAAAGATTTGGATAACCAGTTTTCCAATATTATAACGTTTTGTAACGCACAACTGTAATTCTCTGCACTCGTATGACGTAGACATTCAACACTAGTACTGGACATCTTACGTAACACGTTCATCGAGGCACTGACCCGGCACACCGATCGGGCTAACAAGTCCGGCCCAGACTGGACCGTGCGTTTCATCACGGGTCTGATCCGCCCTGGCTTCCCGATCTGGGCCCCATTTGGCCAGATCGGGCCCCGGTCGGGGCCATGTCAAAATTTCTGCGAGGGTTATGGAATTTTGTAAATGCTATAATTCCAATAATTTGTTGTTTTTTTGTGTGAAAAAAGTCATGATAATAAATGGTTCGTCTTTTTGAGTTTTACTAATAGCCCTACATAGAATTCTTTAGCTTGAAAAAAGAGGTCTCAAAAATTTTGAAAATATTCTTTTCAAATTTTGATCCACAATGGCTGACTAACGAAGTTTACCTTCATTTTAGGAGATTTTAAGAGTATACCAAACGCCAATCCAATATTTCAATTCGTTCGAAAGTGATTGTGCTGACAGACTAAAAATTCACAGACCCATGCCCATACATACATACATGCATACATACAAACATACAGGAATACATGCATACAGGCGCATTCGCGAACACCCGTTTTTCGGGTTCGGGTTCAAAACGTCGACATTTGACAAAAAAAGGGTGAGGGGGGTCAAATTTTGCACAAATCTAATACCTTCTCTGATGAGAATGCAAAAAACTATTATAATATTAAAAAAATTTATACCGTTTTTTTAAGAATTAACAAATCTATAACTTCAAAGGCATCATATATTTTAATTCTGACGATTTCGAATAATGTATTCAGATTATCCTAGAATTGTTGAAAATTTATAAATTAACTACATACATGTGAAAGTTTCTTTGAAATTTAGTTTCCAGTTTTTGCTTGATGCTTTGTTTTTTCGTTGGTTATGTTGCTCTTTCACGTAAGGGTTGTCGTTCAACCTGGTTGTTTGCATTCTTTTGGCCAAGATTTTTTCCTCCCTATTCGGGCTGGTTTTTCCATCATCACTGATATGATTACTTAGCAATAACTAATGAAGAGCAACGCGCGCGTATTTCTCGAAATTGTCACGCGATCCAGACAAGACGTTTTTCCTCCAGTGCTTCCAACGCGGGCATCTTGCACTACTGCGCATGCAATGCATAAGGCGCCTAATTGGTTACCGTTCGAGCGCTTATTTGAAATGTTAAAAAAAAACAATCTGTTTATTTATTATTGATAATTAAAAATAATTATATTTTAACATGTTCAAGTGGTACGTGGATGGTTTTAAATAAATTCTGAGTATTAGGTTTAATAATAAAATAAGTATTCAGTAAATAAAATATATCATGTTATTTAATGTAATCTTTTTTTATCTTTGAAATTGTTTTTACTAATTTATGCTTTTAAAATCTTGCATATCAATTAAAATGCATATACAAATTTTATTAAAGGTAAATTTTCAAATATCAAACTTTTATTTAACTAAAAATTGTAATTCAAATTTTACAAAAGTTAAATATTAAATAGAAACTCAGTCGAATTTATTTTGAAACTTTCAAAATAGTATATTGAATAGAGAATAATATTTTTTTTAATTACCAGCACAGATGTTAAATTTATTTTTTATAGTAAAGCATCGAAGCGTTTCAAACTGGTTTTCAGTTTCTTTTCAAGATGCGATAAATAGAGAAAATTTCGCAGATTCAAAAAGTCTAAAAAAGTAATAAAGCTTCTAATATTATTTTGATCTAATTAATATTTGAAAGATGTTATTTCCATTTAAGGATGTTAACGTCCGAGTTTTTAAATTTTAATTAATATAAGTCTTGATGGTAAAACGATTACTTCGGACAAGTTAAATTTAGAAAACAAGAAAAAAATCTGCCTCAGCCCGGATTTGAACCGGGAACGCCACTATCCATGAGTGGAGCGTTAACCAATTGTTTATATCATACTGTGAGACCTCACAGTTGATCTAAAAATATTGAATAAATAATGGACCAGTCATAAAACACCAAACAACTACTTGTATTCAATCATCTATTATTATCAACCCTGATCAACACTTGAACACCTTACAACACTCAACTATTATGTGACACATAATTACAATTCAATAGTACAATTACATTTTTTAGTACCATTTTCTCAATATACGCTGCCGACGAGAAAAAAAAAAGAACTACGCGGTTTTTGTTAGCTGCGTAACATTTTTCTGATAAAACAAATTACATCTTTCCTTGAAGTGAGATTACATTGTTTTTGGCACTTTATAATGATCAAGGAATATTCTTCTTATACTCGGGCTTTTTTTATTCACATAATTTAAAGCTAATAAAAGAATATAAAAGATTCCTTAACATGAGAACAATCGATTTACCTATGGAACAATAATACATTTTATTGCAAAATAATCAAGTTGTAGTCATATATAATATTTTGAAAATTTATGTTAACATTGAAATTTTGTTTCTTAATATTATTCAAAGTTTATATATGAATATGTATGAAAAATCTGTGTTTCACATTTAGACTTTTTATTAACTTAATTCAAAGTGGATTCCATGATAGAAAAGATTCCTTCGTTCCAAACAAATTAATTTACTTATAATAATGATACGTTTAATTGAACAACAAACATGTTGTGGCTATTTGTAATATTTAAGATATTGTTCTCTAATAGAAAAAAACTTTTTTATTAACATAACTCTTTTTCGAATAAAAATAAAACAGGCTTCTTGATTCGAGACTTATTAGTTCACCTAATTGTATTCTTGTATTTTTATGGTGGGTAGGGGACCCCGTCAGCACCCGAATATTTTATTTTTAAATATTTTCTCATCAATTTCGAATAAATAATAAAATCAATCATTTATCCTGCATGCGAAAGAGAATACATTTGATAAGTAATCATAATATTTATTTTCCAATATGAATGAACATATAATTGAGCCATTTCTAATTAAAATCGGAATACTTATCTCTCTGATTTCACAGCTATGATGGATGAAATAATATATTTTATCATTTTTATTTCAAAAAGTACGAAAATTGTAGTAACTATTGACGAAATGAGTAAAAAAGTAGGTGAAGTTTGTATTTCGTCACTAAAAGCAATAATATGAACTTTTTTATAGAATCGCACATGCACGCGAGAAATGCAATTTGAAAGAGACAGTGTCAAACGTCAATACTTTTTAGTACTATAGCCAGCGTATAGAAAAGCATCAATTGTCAGAGGAAAAATATTTCTTTCATGCATAGGTTATTCCTTTATTTTTCAACATTATTTTTCACACTAACGTGCAGAAAAAATCAATATTTTTCTTCATTTAACACCAATTTCATTACACTAATCATCAGTACCAGAAATGGTTTTTGGCACAGTGCACAATGGAACCGGTTTTGAAAATTCGAATAGTTAGAGACTATTCCAAACAAATAAAAGGAAACGAAATTGTTCTTGCCATAAAATTGATTTTGTAACCATTTCTGCCCCACACATCAGAAGTAGAAAATAAATAAACTGCTGCATCTAAAATGACAAGAAAGTCAAATATTTAGAGTAAAATTATCTCGAGTGATATTCCTTGAGAACCAGAACGTAAAATATTGTTCAAATAGCTAATGAGGCAACCACTTTTTTTATATTTTTTCAAGTTATTTGTCCATTATTCAGAAAAAATAATTATATTTATATCAAGAATTTAATAAGTTACCGCGCAACTGCAAATTTCATCTTACATTCATTGTTATACTAAAATTAGTTGTTCTGAGTGTTGTATTATTTTTACCAGTAAAAATCTGCTGAAAAGATCCAATTTACTTACTTGGAACATTGAAATAAAGTATCATGAATGATAAAATAAATTCAGCAAGATTAAAGTCTAATGCAAGAATACTGTAAATCAAACTTCGAAAAATGATACAATGACCCAGTGATAAAATGAACATCTACTTTCTGAAACTCTTGAATCAACATTTAGTGATATAGAAATTTAATTAAATAGTACTAAAAATGCTGAGTGAAGTATTGATTACTCATAATAAAATCTGCTATTATATATATAACAGATTCAAATCTTTTTTTTTTTCTTAGAACCAACATTTTTTGTATAAGTTGTAGTTAAATAAATTCATTTAAAGGAACTATTAAAATGTATGTGGAAGAACGAGAAAGAATAGAGGGCGAGAAGGAGGATACAATAAATATTACAGTAAAGTCAAGTCGGTACTGAAAAATATTAAATTCAATCATTATATGCTCTAAATCGTCTGTTAGAGGTTTTAAAAGCTGTATTGTGATTCCTACACTTTCTTCTTGAAAATTTTTTTGTGTATGTGTGGCATTTGGATGTAAAAATGAAGGAGCACATGGCCTTCCAAATAACAAAAAAACTTTAAAAACTGTAGGTATAATGCCTTGTTCCTTCATACGAGATGTATCGACACTCTCGGTGCTGTCCTGTGCGCTGAGCTTGATAAGTCGCCTTCCTCGTATAATATTGACTTTATGTAAGTCCTAAGCCAACATCTAGTAATGAAGAAATCTAATTTGATAATAATAATGCTTAGCGAAGAACTAACATTTAATTGTGGTTAAATAAATTCAGTTAAAAAGATAAGGATTTCAGGTTAACAGAATCATGAACATACTGTTGATTCGTGTATGTCAACTTAGTAAACGAAAACTTAGTTTCATTAACAGGGGGTCTTGGATTAATAAAGATTATGATAGAGTGCACTACTATCGAGTACGTTGCTTTTCTTATAGTTGTAACCACGTTTCTCCTGTTGAATTTTAAATTATTCTTAATTAAATAAACTACTAAAGCATGGAAGAAGGGGACCTAATGGAGGAGGAGGAGGGCAGAAGAGGAGGTGGGTATGATAATGATGTAGTTAAGGCAAGCAGAGACTAAAAATATTAGATTCAATGATTATGTATACACTAATCTTCTGTTAGAGGTTTTTATAAGCTGGTATCCTAAAAAACTGCAATGAATTCAGGTGGGAGAATAAAGAAGAACACATAAATTTCAAATTATATCTATTTATTTAACCTGTTTCATTATAATAAACGTAAAAACTACATATATATGTGTAATATCGAATAATAAAAAAAAAAAAACTTAAAATGTTAACTACAGGAAATGTTGAATTAGTAATTTCGAATAATAATTTAATTATATTTTACTAGTTGCTAAACTAAAAGAAAAAAAAATTATTCAATAATACCAGCCTCTCGCATTTCATTAACAATTGAAAGAATTTCGTGTACATTATTTATATTTCCAGCTAATTGAGCTTGTAAAAGAAAGCGCAATCTATCTACAAGCAACTAGGTTTTCGTTCACTAAGTTGAGATACATGAATCAACAGTATGTTCATTATTCTATTAACCTGAAATCCTTATCTGCTTAACTGAATTTATTTAACCACAATTAAATATTGGTTCTAAGAAAATAATAATTTTACAGTTGCTATATATATGAAAGCAGATTTCAATTTGATTGATACTTTGCTAAGCATTATTATCAAATTAGATTTCTTCATTACTAGATGTTGGTTTAAGACTTACATAGAGTCAATATTATATGAGGAAGGCGATTTATCAAGCTCAGAGCAGAGGGCAGCACCGAGAGTGTCGATACACCTCGTAGAAAAGCAGTTGAAGAATAAATTGTTTACTTATGAATATGAAGCGAAGTGAACGTTTTAATTGACTGCATTTAACGAGTCTGCAGCTATGAATTGTGAAGAAATTGTTTGAGAAATATGTGCCCATGTTTACATATCATGAACATAATTAATTTTTTAAGAAGGAATGTACATTTTTTTCTGAAAATATACGGAAAATCATTTTTCTTTATGACGAGAAATGTTGAGGGTGACAGATATGGTAAGGCTATGAGTATACATAACAGATGACTGGGTGATCATTGTTTTTCAGGTAATTAGTTTTGAGAAGGAGAGCGAATAAATAAATACCTAAAATATAGTAGATTGATTTTAGACGAATGACAAAATAAAAAATTGTAACGCTAATATACAGGGTGTCCCAGTACTCAAGGTACATTTTTATGTTTTCGAATTCCTCATAAGAAATAGAGTTGAAAATAATGATAAAAATTGGTTGTAAAATTAATAATTAATGAGTAATTGAGAATTAAAGATTAACCAATCGGAAGCATGCGTTAGATGGACGACAGTCTATGTATCACGGATGAGGGTGTGTGTTTGCAAAAGAGTAATTTTACATTTGCAGGAAGGTGTGAATGTCAATGGTGCAACTTCACACGGCGACTAGGATACGCGATTCTAGAAAATATCTTTTTCGTTAGAAGACTCGTTGAATTATTTTAACTTCATTCGAGTATTTCTAATTCTTTAGAATTCAAAAGAAGTCTAAGAATTCACTTGTGGTCCTTTAAATTCTTTTGAAGTTTTTTGCAATCATCTTGAAACCTTTACAGTACACCATAAATTATTTTGAATTTCGCCAAGTCTTCTGTATACTCTGAAATCTACTCAATACTCTGAAATCTACTCAATTCTTTGAATTCTTCTGAACTTTCTGAATTCTTCTCAATTGCCTGAATTCTTTTAAATTCTTTAAACTCTATTAAATTTTCTGAAATCTCTTGAATTCTGTTGTATTCTATAAATTCCTTTGAAATTCTATAATTTTTTTTTAATTCTGTGAATGCTTTTGAAGTTTGTGTATTATTTTGCACTCTGAATTCTTCCGAATTTTCTCAATTCTTTATAATTCTTCAAATTGTTCTTAATTCTATGAATTCTTGCACCATTCATTGATTTCTACCGAATTCTGTGAATTCTTCCAAATTCTTTGAATTCCCTGATTTATTCTGAATTCTCTGAATTGTTTTAAAATTTCCTGAACTCTCAGAAGTGTTTCGAATTTTTTGAATTTACGGTATCACAGAATTTTTAAAATGTTTTTTAATTATCTTAAAATCATTAGAATACACGTTGAATTATTTTAACTTTCTGTGACCAAAAAGTTCTGAACGTTCAAATTAACCATGAAAAAAAAATTTGTTCACCAATTTTTTTTTGCTGTAATTGTTTTTGGCGCTCCAAAAATGCATTTCATGCAAAAATATAGACAAATGTTTAATTTGGGGGATGACTAACCACCCCTAAAGCGATTTCCGAGATGCGGCAGTAAAGTCGACTACAAAGTTAATAAACTTAATACATATTCAACAAAGTATTAAGTCTAACAGTTAGGAATCAACACCCGACGAAATTTGGTGATGTTGACAAACCTCGCTCCAACCCCTAAACCCCACCCCTATTGATAAACTTTTTTCGAATTGGGAAAATCGACAAAAACAGCCCGAACATAATACAATCTTAGGTATTTAACATCGTGAAGAATTGTCCTTTTTGCTCCCCCGAATAATGCTGATGGCAAAACATCTCGCTCGAATATCGAAAACCAACCCCTAATTAATAAGTACCAAAAACTGAAGAAAATGTCCAATTCAGTACGATGAATTTGTAACAGGCTCCAGCAAACATTCAATGTCTGCATACACTGCAAATGGTACATTTTCTTTGTATCTATAATGTTTAAATTTTAATATGTTTCCACCCTCCTCCTCTGTTGGGAGTATCACTCTACAGTTATTTAAATTTTCACAATCAGCTCGGTGGTTCATTAGAGATTTTTCAAATTCAAAGTGGCACAAGCACCTATCACAGAACCATGTGCGAAACTTAGAATTTGTAAACTGCGATTTTATGTGTCGAGATAGATTTTTAATCCATGCGAAATGATACATTGGATTACTTTCGCTGTCACTATTACCAGAATCAAAATCAGTATTTTCAAGCATTAAAAGGTGAATCGTGGGGTATCTCGATTTTTCCTTGCTTATATACAGAGGGACAATCTCATCTTTTCTCCTATTTTCTTCGTGTTCTATACCGTAAACATTTATACGCAATTCATTCATTTTTTCAAATTCTTTGATATTTTCAAAAGTGATGAGAAAGTTAATTCCATCATATTTCAAGAGTGTATCAAAATGTGGGTAAGAACTAGTCTTATGTCCATTATTTTCTGCAGGGCAAAGGGCGGCCATTACTGACCAAAGAAAACAGCACTTGTCGCTGTTCTCAACACTCACAACTGCTCTCTTGTCTCTAATAAATTTAGGCAAGCTCACAAAAGTTCATTAGCCTACTGTAAAAGGGGCAAATTTATTTCTATTTATATTTAAATTGATCTTTTCTTTCAATATCCATCCAGGTTTTGTTTGCTGAAAGTCCTCTAGTTTAGCCAAAAGTTGCTCTCTGACTTTACTCTCAAACCATTTATTAATTTCTGTCGATTCTAAAATTATTTCATTTTTAGTATTGAAGAATTTAATTGCTTCAATTTCCCTACCCTCTTCCATAGCACTGAATTTTGCGGCAAGAATAACATTCGTTTTTAAACCCCCACCGCAAGTTTTCAAACCATTTTTCATCCTATGAGTAACCATTTTTTTAGAATCTTCAAAAAACCTATCTAAATCTTTATGTGTTAAATTTATAATCAAACCTGTTCTCGCTCGACTCTTAAATGCAGACTCCTGATCTTGCCATCTGATTCTGTCTCCTTTCCTATCCAAGCCCTCGTTGACACCAGTTCCACTCCTCTGAAGTTTCTTGAATAGTCTGATGTGAGTAGGCCAATAGTTGATAGAAGTTTATTTTTTTCGCCCAGAGATGGATTCTGCTTTCCCTGCCGCAAAATTTTATTCAGCCGCCGAATATCTTGAGTTCATTGGTGGTCCTGTATGCAATCTCTGAAGTTGTTGCATTTTCATGCAAAATTTCATATGGACTATCATAAATCTTGACAACCTTCTTACAATCCGATGAATCCATTTTTGAATATTATCAGAGGATGGTTAGAAGTCAACTGAAAAAAAATCGCTATGAAGTGACTTTTATAGTCATATAATTTCACAATTATTCAAATACATGGCACTGATTGTAAATATAAGAAATATATGCGAAGCGCGTCTTTTATAGATGCACATTTGCTATCCTTGTCTAGTGACATATTCCTCTTTGTCTTAATCTTCTAGACCGTTCTACATTATAATCGATACGTTTGGAACATAACGTTTTGCGAAGTAAAAAATGTAATGCGTCATTATAAATCACAAACAAACTTGAAGATGTTTGCACAACATTTTTGACCTGTGAATTAAATTATTTAGACGGAAAGAAACAAAATCATCCTCGATTTCTAGAAACTATATTATACAGTAGCCTGAGTGAATGATTGAAAATTTTGAAATATTTTATTATATTTATTTTGTATTTAGCTTATTTTTGATAAATTTATTTTAAATTTTCATGTTTTTGAGCAAATTTTACTATTTTTGTACAATAAATATGCATAAACATTCACTATCCTGCTTTTTCTATGGAATCACCTGCATGGATCACTGTAAAATATTCTTATTATTCAGGCCTTCAAATAATTCAACTTTTCAAAGCCGCCGCCAATAGGCCTATATTTTTTTCGAAGGTCATAGTCTAAGCTTTAAAATCTTGCAACGATTTTTTAAAAATTTATTTGTTGCAAAATTACGAATTTTTTAACAAGTATCGATTTTTTTCTTTATTTTACCAAATTTCAATTTTTATTTTAAAAAGTTTTTGACGGTTGACACTAACAACAATTGGATCATGTAGTAGACACTTCAAAACATAACCCTGAATTTTACTCGATTTTTTGAAAACCAGAAGCAGTTCAAAAACTGAATAGGACTTAAAAGACCCTGTGTGTAAACGGAAGGTGCGAAAAAGAAGTGTGTCAACGGAGGGTTAGGAATGTTTTTTTTTCTTGAGAACTTTTCCTCATCTACAATTTAAAATTTTTTTATATATGTGTTCAGAATGTCCAAAGACATATTTTAAGACTGGTTCTAATGGGAAAACTCCATTAGGATAAATAGAACTTAATATTTCGCGTAAGTGTGGGCCGAAGTACTTGGAGGGTGGTTTAGATCAATAAATATGGGTGGGTTGTTTTTTTTATTTACTCAAGGGTTCATTTTATAATATTTGGCATGTTTTATGATTATTATTAAAAAAATAATTTGCTTAGAGTCAGCGCAGTCTTAAGTCAGGATTTCAAGTCACTAAAACAATTGGCAACTATATATAACTACTAAAAACATTGAAATTTTGACACCTTGGAATGTAATGTGCACTTGATTTTATTCTCACAAACTTTCTCTAGAATTTTATTTGATTCATTTTTATTGAAATTTTTTTATTTAGGAATTTAACAGAAATTACTCTTGTACTTGAACTAAAAATGTCCTACATAACATTAGATGCAATAGAAACCAATTGAATAGAATTTTAAAATTGCATAGAACCTTTCAAATAATAAAATCAGATGCTGATTATTAAGACTCAATAAGAATTGCGGCTTTTAGCTACAACAGAATTATAAACAGAAAAATCCAAATAACTTTTGTTAAATAAACCAATTTCTTTGAGATAAAATACGCTTAGGTTTGACTTGCAAAATTAGGTACAATTAACAATTAAAAATGGGCATATTTTCATCGATTTTGTAAAATCATAATAAATACACATTTTGAGGTGGAGGGTTAACATCGTTAAAAAAATTCGTAGTAATGAAAAAAATTTTAAAAAATTCTTTCCTTTTCTCAAAACACACACACACATATATAGTTAAAAGTTTGTCATAAGGACAACCGCAGGGTTTCGCCGGGAAAGGGTGCTAATCTGAACAACTGGACCCGCTCCCAGCGAAACCGCGGTAAATTTTCAGCTGGAACCACGTCTCACGTCCGTGAGATAGGTGGTTACAGTCTGCGACGAATTCAATACGATGATCCAGCAAAAGACTCGTGCATTCTAGGGACACGGAGCGACCCAAGGACGACTGCCTTCTGCATTTTCCCCGCAAGTGGCTCAGCATTTTGTTGACACGCAGGGATGCTTTTCAGGCTACAAACCTTGGCGCCTCCAAGAACGCCGATGATCAAGACGACTAGCTTAACAGAAAATTCTGAGTATAACCGTCGCAACTCCCTTATAAGGTCTTTATACCTCTCCCTCTTTTCTTTCTCCTTGGCTATGAAGTTTTTGTCAGCTAGTGCCAAAAATTCGATAACGAACATGGTTCGTTTCTCGAAGTCAAGGAGAACTATGTCAGGCCTCGAGTGCGCAACAGAACTCTTCTCTAATTTCCTCGCAAGAATTTGATAACTTGATTTTACATTTAAAGTTCACCGTATTCTTTACGATGAGTCTTAAAGGACAATCCAAGTTACTAATTTCTCGCCTGAAGCAAAATTTTTTAACCGGTCTGTGGCCGAGTTACCCGACCGGATCCCGGCCGATATGAAAGCCGGGATCCGACCAGTTTACCGTGACGTTTTCAGCCGGATCCCGGCCAGAATCCCTGTTACCATTTCTACACGGGTCATCTCTAACTAAATTGACAGGCACGTTCGACAGCCAACGAGAACTTTTCTCGTAAATCGAGTATGAACAAATGACATTCGATGGGCTCCTTTGAAATATGTTCTCGTTAACTCGATCTCGATATGCAACTCTACTTCAGAATACTTGAAAATTCTTCAGTCACTTCCCGTAGCCAGCGAATACTTCAGTGATTTTGACAAGTTTATTTTAGTGATTTTAGTTGACTTCAGCTCGGAATTTAGTATACTTCAGTGACTTCGGATTATTTTAACTAATGCCTTCAAGAGAATTCAGAAGATTTAGAACAAGTAGTTCTACCAATTAAACCAGTGAACTTTTACTGATTCGCAGTAACCGACAACGTGCCAATACAAAAATATTATACCATTTTTACTTTGAAACATTGATATGAAATCCCTCATTGGTTCCCTCATTACTCGTATCAGAGGATTTAAAAAAAATGTCTTTCCATGTGCAATGTTTTCTCTTTGCGCAAGCGTTCAAATTATAAGAAAATTAATGAGCCCTATATACTATTTTGATTGTAAATCTGTTTTGAAGGGTAATATTTTGATAGGTTGAATTGAAAAATTCATCACAATGATTCCAGAAAAGAAGGTTCACCGTAAGTCTAACGGTAGACTGCAGCCATGTCGTATAAATTCCAGCGAATCTCATGGCGGATGGCGTGCGGCTATTGAGCAGCGAAACGAAAACCCGTTGCGTCTGTTTCGATAGCGGAATCAAAATCAGGAACGTTTCAAGCTATTTCGAAGCCCTAGGGCCTAGACAATAATTTTCAACTAATTTTTAATACTTATACTATGGAAACCAAGCGTCAAATCAGTAATATCTTTGTAGTCATAAAAAAATCTATGAGTAAAAGGTAGCCAGAGAGTCTTTTCACTCTCTTAATTTAAGGCAGCGAAACGTCACTGTGAATCACAGTAACTTGTCACTAAAAGTTCAGTCGTTTTCGTTTGGTTTCTCAGTAGAAAAAAGTTGTTCAAGTTTTTATTTGTTTATAAAAGTTATAGTGCTTTAAGGCATTAAATCTAGTAATGAGTTGCGAGTTACTTTTACACGTAGGGCAGAGGCTTGATGAAATAATTCTATATTATATTAAAACCGAAACACGAAATCAACAATGCTGGAAATTATTGTAGCCGGGACTAATATTTACAACGCTTATTGTAAACAAAAAAGAACAAATACCCAGTCTCACATTTCTAATAATTGTCTTCTAGCAAATTTCTCATCTATACACTCTATTTATATCTAACTGCAAGAATTTTGCAGTAATTATCGAAGAATCCTAATTTCAGACAATTAGAGAAGTCGATGGACTATAATACACAGGGAAATAAATGCGTTTTTAAAAGAGAAATTGAATTATTGGAATTGGAACAAGGAAACGCGAATGTGGTTTTGCTTTCTTTGTTGAACGTGATTTTCTTCGGTATTGAGAAATGAGAATACACTTTTTCCGTGTCGATTTCACCTCGAGTGACCCATCCGTGAGGAAAGGTGTTGAATACAGAAGCACACACACACATACACACACACACACACACACACACACACACACACACACACACACACACACAAGAGAAAGGATAGGGACTTTATGAGAAATTTGGAGCAATGGGATGTAGTAGTAATGATGGAGACGTGGCTAGATGAAAGGGGATGGGAGAAGTAAGGGGAAGTTACCAAGAGGTTATAAATGGCAAGTTCAAAATGCAAAAAGGAAAAATAAAAAAGGCAGAGCAATGGGTGGAATGGTAATAGGAGTAAGGAACGCATGTATAACAGGAAAGGATAAGAAAGAGAGGAAAGAGCAAAAAGAAGGAATAATAGTAGAAGAAGCAAATATGGGAGCAGAGAAGTGGAAGATAGTGGGGGTTTATGTGAACGGTGATATGCAGGAGAAATCAGAGGATATGAAGGAATTGATGGAAAAAAATAAGCAAGAAATTAGGCTCATAATAGGAGGAGAATTTAATGCGAGAACAAAAGATAGAGGAGGAAGGGAATGGGGTGGAGAGCGTGGAAGAAAATCCAAAGACAAGATACTGAATGGGGAGGGAAAGAAATTGTTAAACAGTCTAGGCGAGATGGGATTGTTTATTCTAAACGGAAGTATAGAGAGGGATGAGGAAGGGGAATATACACGTTCAGGAGGAACGAGGGGAACGGTAATTGATTAAGTGGTAGTGGACGACGAGGTAAGAGAGAAGGTTAAAAAACTAGAAGTAGAGAATTTTATAGACTCGGATCACTTTTCTATAATAGTGACTGTAGAGGAAGAAATGAGTATCAACAATAAGGCTGAAAAGGAAGCAAAAGTAAAAAGAGCAGGAAGGGGGGATCAATCAATGGAAGGTAAAGAACAGTTTGAGGAAAAAGTCAGGAATATTAAAATGGGGGAAGGAAATGTAAATGAGAAAATGAAAATAATGATAAGAGAAATAAAAAGAGTATGAGAGTGCACAAGCAAAAAAGAAGTTAGTGAAGGACGTGGTAGAAGTGGATTGGATGAGGAATGTAAACAGAAAAAGAAGAAAGTAAGAAGGGAATAAAGAAAATGGAGAAAAGAGACAAGTAGTGGAGAAGAATATAGGATAAAAAGGAGTACACTAAGTTGTGTGATCACAAAAAAGAGGAGGAAAATAAAAGGTTTGAACAAGAAGCGAAGGAGGCTAGGACGAAAGAAGAGGCTTTGGAAGGTGGTAAATAGAGAAAGAGAAGAAGAAGAAAAAGAGTAAACCACGATATTGAGATGATAGAATGGAAAAAATATTGAATGGAATTACCAGGAGGAGTAGAGAGGGAAGTTAGGAAAGGAGAAAAAGATGGTAGAGAAACAGATGGGGAGGAGGACATTTCAAGAAAGGAAATTGTCGAGGTATTAGGGATGATGGAAGATGGAAAGGCACCTGGTATAGATGAGATCCCAAATGAAGTCTGGAAATATGGGGGAACAGAATTAGAGGAATGGACATGAATAATGTGCAATAGAGTTTGAAGAGGAGAGGGGTGGCCAGAGTTATGGAAAGAAGGTGTAGTGATACCAATAGTGAAGAAAGGCAAATGGGAGGAGGTTAAAGATTATACAGGAGTGACACTAATGCCAACATTGTATAAAGTATATGTGACTGTTTTATCAGAGAGGTTAAAGAAAGAAGTTGAGGAAAAAAAGATGGAGCCTCCGAATCAGACAGGGTCCAGAAAAGGGATGGGGGTGATGGACAACATATATGTTCTGAGCTATCTAGTAAATAAGAGGATTAAAAGGGAGAAAGGGGCAATGATAGCAATAGCAATGTTCGTGGACTTAAAGGCGGCGTTTGACTCATTAGACCGAGGCGAGATATAAAAATTTATGGTTAAAAAGGGGATACGAGAGGGATTAATAAAGAGAGTATCGGAAATTTTTAGAGAAACAAAAAGCAAGGTAAAGGTAGGATACGAAATTTGAGGTGAGAGTACCAATGACTTCGTGAAAAAATACTCAATTTAAACCAACGAGGGCGCTCTTCGGGCCTCTTTTTTTGATGAGTCATCCACTGGCACGGAGTAGAGTGTACAGGGACCGTGGTGGGAGATGACGAAACTGCGCAATTTAAAATAATTGCGTGTAGGGGGTTTAAATTAAGTGAACTTCAAAATAAGCGGTCTTTAAAATATACGGAAGTTTACTGTATTTGAATGGCTCCATACTATGAAAAATTATACCAGGGAAAAAACTTGAGATACCTGGAAAAAAACCTTGAATAGTCAGGAGATTTTTTCCAAGATTTAAGCAGACACTTATTATTTAGCCTATCCCTCGGCTTGTTCGAAGCCTCTATAATTATAACGAATTATAAGTGATAGGTCGTATCATATTTGATAATAATAAAAAACAATAATTAGTTTCTATCAAATTAAAAAAATGCATGAAGTTTCCAGAATCTTAAAATTGATTAAATCTTCGTAAGTTGGTATTAGGTATTTTCAGATCAACCACCAGCTAACTTCTCTTCGTTGAGTGCTGAGGGGAAAACAGTGCACCAAATGCATGGGAATTGGTCCATTTTTGCCCTATTTTGATAATATCATCGTAAAAACTAATTATTTCTATATAAGTGTATTCGAAAAATAGTTTTTATTTTTTAAAAACTATTTAATGAATCAATAAAATGACAATAATTATTATTCATTACGAAGATATTACAAAAATAAAGTTTTACCCCGTGCATTTGGTCAATTGTTTTCCCCTCAGCACTCATCGTAGTGAAGTTCGCTAGTGGTTGAAGTGAAAATACCTAATTATTACAAACCTCGAAGCCTTTTATTGTATGCCCTGGTTAAAGACTCAAAGCCTCCTTACAGACAGAAAACGCCTTCTTTTACGTATTGAGATAAGAAAAAATTTAAAAAAAGGTTTGTGATTATTGTTGAATATATAAAGACAATTTTCATACATTTGTTATAAATTTATTTTTTGATTACCAAAAAGTTGACCACTTCAAGTCCCAGTCATTTTCCACTTTTCCTTTGAATAATAAATTTTTTCTAAAATTATCTCACTAAAGAACTTATATCAAAGCACAATGTAGTAATGTTTTACAATTTTAGACTACTTTTTTTAGAAATTATAGAAAAAAGTACGCAAAATGTCTTAGCACGCACCTGTTCCAACCTACAAATCTAAAATAAAAAGTTGCTAAATAATATTAACACCATTTTTTTAAATTTTAGATTCATAGATATCATTTATACTAAGTTGAAAAAGAATAAAATCAAATGTAAAGTTCAATATTCTAGGGTTGAGGATTTTAAAAATCAGTTCAAATCCTGTCCCACAAGATTTGTGCCTGCTCACGCTGTATTGCTAAATTAGGATAAAACTCAAAAATAATTATTCAAACCATTCATAATGCGGTCTGAAATTGGTAATTTATACTTATTGCTAAATTGAAACTTTCGAAATAAAACAATTGAAATTATAGCGGGTAAAATTAAACTATACGAAAGTGCATTATGTCGTCTTTCAGAAGCCACTTGTTCTCTCATATTTTACATGGATCCCAAGGCACAACTGAAAAACGAGATAGTAGTATAGTAGTATATAGTAGTATAGAGCAGGCTTTAAATTGTTCTACTCCTTAAAGCTCCAATTTGAAAAAAAATCAATTTTGCAGAGTATATTTTAAGGAAAATTTAGAACTACCCGAACGGCACCTTTCCGGAGAAGCAAAAAAAAAGGGGGTTCGTTTTCCCGCCGATTCTCTGATCGAATCAGAAAATCCTAACGATCCTGTACAAGAGCCTCCCAAGAAGAAAAAATTGAAAATCGGTTGAGAATTATAGGCTGTAGGTGATTTTGAATAGTAAATTCCCGATTCAGCCCACTGTGCATGGAGTGGGAGAGGCCGCTCGCTCACCACATAAAAGAGCACGCTTCCGCCACCGTGGTCATTCTGAACAGGTTTTTTAGTATATTTTTACTACAAACACATACACATAACGATATTAAAGAAAACACAAGTATTATTATAAAATTAAATTCAAAATTAATTTAAGGTAAAATCGATTAAGATAGGGACCAAATATATAAAAAATGTCACAAAAAAATGTATTACAAATTCTATCAACAATGAAGAGTTTTTTGAATTTGAACTTGAACCGTGGACATTCGTTCTTCGACCACACGACGAGGAATCTCGACGCAAGCATCCGCTACGCTACTACTCTTCAGCTCTCCAGCCTAGGGAGATTTTTTGGATTAAAAGACTAATTGCAGAACAGAGTGGACTGTTTCTTCACTTCTATCAAAATACCTTCAGTCCTTTGCAGGACTAAAGAACATTTAAAACGTAGTTCAGTCTTGAAAGACTGTGAAACATTTGTACTGCCGAGCGACATTCCGAAATACAACGCCGCATTTTTCAACCAGCAAGTAGTTCTCTCTCCAGGCCCTCCGGGCGTCCTTTTGGGGAGCTATTTGTCCCTGGTAAACCCGCTTTTTTGATGGCTTTCACTCTGTACTGCTCCAGGCACCTTCACTGGTCGTTCTTTTGAGTAATTTGCTCCAGTATCGACTGCAGCAGGTGAAGGAGCATCACCTCTCCGTCCACGGAGTCTAGCACCAACACTAAAGGCGCCATCCGCCATCCAGCACTGTCACCAGGAGGTGACACCGCCATCCATGGACCGAAGGAGGTGCCAATATCAACGGCGTTAGTCTCGCCACTGGGACGTTTAGCCACTCCACTATCGAGGAAGGGGTCGCCGCGCAAGGCGTTGAAGCGCTTGCGAGAACATCGGGGAAAATTCCGTGCCGCCCGCAAAACATTAATCTCAGTGGCGTGCTACCAGGATCGGGAGGCGGTCCTAAATTTGGATCCAAACGTCGTTCTCGAATGGAACGAGCAACGGGTCCCTGATGGTTTCAATCCGTCCACGCGGAAATGCCTAGGGGACTTCAAACTTGATTTTAGACGGAAACCAGACCTTCGGTATCCCGAGGAGCAGGATTTTATTTTAAATAAATTCTTTGACGAAATGGTTACCCCGGAACCATGGAGTAATTAGATCACATACCTTTCCTTTTTTCCTTCCACGTCTTCATCGCTGTTTGAACATCCTCGGACTCAGAACGGACCATATAAGTCCCTCGAAAGTTGTTTAAATTCTTTAAAATCTCTTAGAACCTCCTGATATATTTGGAAATCTTTAAAATTCCGTGAAATTTTTATGAAATCTTACGAAGTCGCTTAAAATTTCTGGAAATTCTATGGAAATCAATTAAAATTAAACTTATTCATGATATCTATCTAAAAACTGTTTATATTCCTATTAATCTTTGAAGTCCTTTATTCTGTGAAATTCCGTTAAGTACCTTAAAATCCCTTGGAATCTTCGAATTCGCTAAGAATCCCTTCAAATTCAATTTATTTTCCCAATTTCACTAGATGTATCTTGAAATCTTTAGAAATCATACAAAATTCTTTGAAATCCCTTGAAATTTGTTCAATCTCTTGAAATCCTGTGGAATTCCTTAAAATCCCCGGACATGTTTGGAATTCTTTAAAATCCTCTGAACTCGCTCTAAATGTTTAATTATTATTATTATTATATCATTAAGCCGTTTCCCTTTCGCGGTAGGCGTGAATTGCTCGGTGGTAAAGTAGTGATGTGTGACAGGTGTATAAAGGTAAAGTAAATGGCAGAATGCCCAGAGGTAGACCGCCGAAAGAATGGTTAGAATCTGTGAATGGTCGGCTTTACACCGACGAGCGGAAGGTTAGTTTCATGCGTGTAAAATTGTTGGTGGGAGAGAAACTTTCGCCTCGAAGAGCCCGTGAAAGAAGGGCTGCCAAATTATAAAATTCATAAACTGCAGCTGATGGAAACTATCGGTAAGTTTCGATCAGCTGGAATATCTGAATTTTATAGGTTGGTAACCCTTCACGCGCTTTCCGAGGCGAAAGTTTCTCTTCCACTAACAGTTCTACGCGCGTGAAACTAACCTTCCGCTCATCGGTGTAAAGCCGACCAATGAGAAATTAATTCGAAGAGACATAAGAAGCCATAGTAACACGAGAGCTTGCATGAAAAAATGCATGGACGTGCAGAAAGCTAGAGTTTACTGTAAACAAAAATCTGCTGAAAATTACATGAGATTCATAAAATTACGCCGTCCATGAGTGTAAATTTACCTGAATACGTAAATGTATACTGATGGACGATGTCATTTTACGGCAGTTGTGTGAAATTACATCGACCAGCGATGGATATAAAGGGAGCCTCGAACAGCGATGTAATATTGCATCGTCTGTAGGGGGAATTTTCCGAACGGAAATCTGAAGTTTCAGATTTTGGTTGTTGTAATTTTCAATTCTATTTGTAATTTTGCATTTCTCAAATTATACTTAAGCTGGCGTCCTTTAGTGATGAGTCTTCGTTGAACTTCGCTTATTAATTATATGTCAGCAAAAGTCACCATTTTTGTGTATATATATATTTTTTTTTTTAATTATCATTATTCTGACCATGGTGAAGTGGAGCTTATTTCAGTTAATATTTTTTCCTAAATATATAAGATTGCGCTTTATTTGGGATGTTTATGTACATAACCTCACTTAGTCGATTTATGTCGCGCCCTTTAAAAATTCTCTTAGTTCTGATTTATTTTTAATTAATTAATGTGGCAAATGAATCAATTACTAAAAAACAGCTTTGAATTAGTCATTTTTTAATAATATATTTAATCAAATCGTATTTTAGTAAAAAGTAATAATTGCGATACCGGTTAATTCCGACTATGGGTGGAGTTTTACAATCATGGGACGGAAATTTACGATGCAGACGTAATATTCATGATGTACATAATTTTACTTCGTCCATGTAAAATTCAGATGCATTTTTTACAGTGTACATGTGGCACCTCGCTAGCAAACCTATACTAAGTTCCAAGAACTAAAAAATGCCATAGATTAAGAAGAGACATAGCTATCTCCACCACTTTTTAACCAATGGCATTTTTTTAGTTCTTGGAACTTCTTATAGGATCGCTAGTGAGGTGCTGCATCCAGATCTAGGCCTATAATATCTTTGGCTGGAGCAACGTAAATCCTCTACATGGGCTGTACATTGGTACCACGCTGATACATTTCCCGGGAGATTTGAAATTGATAACTCGATTTTTTTAATTATCACATTTTTGGGTGATTGCAATAGAGAAATTATCAGGAATTAATGATAATAACCTTATAATTAATTCATTTACTTTCTTCACTTTTGAAATCTTATTACTATAGGAGCTAGTTACTAATATCGCAAGTACATTTATTACTTCTAGTTTTTTTTTTAAATTTGGTTGAATTTGAGGTGTACATTGACATCGTACAGTGAGCAGGCCGAGTGCTGGGACAAAAACTGGGACAAATAATTACATTACACCTGAAACTTTCCCTGGCGGACCGGCCGAACGCAAGAATTACGCTACAGCGTAATGCTAAAGTAATGCTAAAGTAATATGGCATTATAATTAATAAAAGACAAATGCTTTTTCTAGGTCAACAAATGCACAGAAAACTTTCTTTTCTACTCTCAAGCTTTTTTCTGTGATCTGTCTTTAGCTAAATGTCTGATCTGTGCATGATTGTCATGACCATTTGCTCCTTTCTACTTTTATCTTAATTCAGGGCAGCAAGTCGAGACCTGCTTGGCGCCAATGAAATTTAAATTAAAAGTCCCGAGAGAAGCCGGGTTCATTTTTGGATGAAAACTTAATAAAAGGGGGAAATAAGAATCCTCGTTTTAGTAGAATATTTCTGTTTTGGATATCTTCAACCAGAATAGGGTAAACATAGCTATTACCGACACCTTCAGAAAAAGTTTTTAGAAAAAGAAGAATATAAATTTATGTTTTTATTGGTTGGTGACGAAGATGAAGTCATGTGAAAGGGCAGGTTTTTTCCGTTTTCAGACAGTACCTAGTAATATAATTATTCTCTGCCAAACTCTTGTTATATTTATTTTAAAATAATGTATTCAAATTTAGTGAACGACACCATATTTCCAGTGAACGACACCCTACATTTGGTGAACGAAACCGGTATTGATTTTGAATTTAAAAGAATTTAGAAAGTTATTTGTGAGTAATATTATGTAATTTAGTGGCTTTAGACATTAAAGAACATCATTTCATATAATTATGGATGTTTCTAACAGAAGAGACGAAGTTTTTGTCGAAAAGGAATAACCAGCTTCGATATGGTGTGCTTACGTTCGTTTGATCAGTTCACGAATTTACCAAATTCATTCTGGGGTATCAGTGATTGATTTTTAGCTTCGGAAATAGAAAAATAATTAAAAAGATACTGACTATAAAAGATTCTTAGGAAGCGATGTTCTAGGAATAAAGAAAGCAAACAGCCTGAACCGTTTTCAATTGGAATCCATAATAGTCCGCTAGAGGGCTAGAAGTCGGATGTGTTTGTGCGATAGCTCGTTCCTTTTGGACGTTTTTTGGACTTTTGCTGCAACTCTCTTATTTCTGGGCGCGGTTTTTAATTTTTGGTGAATTATTCGGTAACTTCGTGTGCCTTTCAGACTTAGTTTCTGTTATAAATCAGTGGTAATCTCCTTTTAAGAATTTTCCGTGTACTCCGATGAGTGTGGAGCGTATGTGGCATCTCAAGTGTTTTTCTCGGCTTTTTGAACATAATTTACCCGAGCTGGCAGTCCTCATGAGACCCCTGAGCCAGTCTGGTTCAGGTATGGAACTTTTTTAGTTGTGTCTGCTTTTTTGAGGCCACAAATCAAGAGTTGTGCTCCTGTGTCCAGGAAATCGAGTAATGACGTCACTAACAGAAATCTGACGTAACTCTACCGTAACTCGAGGTAAGCTACCTAGTGTGCGCTACTGGTAAGCGGGTTGCTCGTCGGCAGACGCTCTACTTTTCGTTACAGAATACTTGAACCGCCCATAGTTTATTTTTTATTTATTTATTTATTTTACTTGAATAACCCTTACTTGCCACTGTGGGGTGGATTACACCTCAGGCTTTTTTCTAATTCTAAGTATATAAACGTGAAGGAAATCGCTTTACCTCAATGTTTGTCAATAATTCGAAACTGTCAGTACCTATTCAGGGCATGGGCATAGCGCTGCACTAGTTTACTTGTTAACCGTTCGAAGTTGCGTGGGGTGTCAAATACCCCAGTGTGGTAAGTATGATCGAAATTGACTTTCGGGTAGAATATTTTTTTTGCTGGGATTTTGAAACTTAATGTTAAATCCAAAAATGTGCAGAAAGTTGTATTCAAAACTAAACGTAGATGTGAAATCTGCACAAGAAAAGAAGATAGGAAAAGCAAATCAGGCTTGTACATCCTGTCATCGTGCAGTGTGTCAAAGTTTTAATTTCACATTTAAATTCTTTGGGAGTCAAAGTTTATAAAAAGCTTAACTGTAAGGCAAACCAAATTTTTTTTGATGACCCTATTATTAATCACTTGTTAATCATTAATGAAAAGTTCATTGACACAAGTTCATATGCACAGTTGATCAACTCAAAAGATTTTTTTTTGTTCAAAATTTCAACACTGTCGATATTTTGGTGCATCTGTAAATATATTCAGATTTTTAAATCTAAAAGCAGTTTTTCTCTGTTTTCTTTCGCTTAGAAGATGGAAAATGTCGCAAAGATCACTCATTTTCAATTCAATGTTAATATTTTGCCATGCATTTGCAACGATCATAGGTCAACTGCATAGCTGGCGCCACTACGCGGCCACCGTCAGCACACAGTACAGTTCGGAAACTGGCTGACAGTACAAGTGCTACCAACTTTGGGACCATGTGTACTGAGGGAAATTAAAATGGCTGACAATGAAATATCCTGGACGTTTAAATTATGCAGCGTGCAACAAAGCTAGTTTTTCTGAGTCTCCCATGTTAAGTACAAATTTTGCGCGTGAAAAATAAAAATTAACACGTGTTCACGAGGCTTAAACGCGAGCCGTTAAGGGTGTTGGTTCAATCCGACTTGGAATTTTTTTTTGTATAGGTACGTGACTGACTGTATATATAATTTTTCTCAAGCATTTGAGAAAGAAAGAAAACTTGCCAAATATTTGGGGTTTTGCGAGATCCTCGGATCAATAAAATGTATAGAAATTAAGCCATTTGGTGAGGCAATTATTATTTTTACAGAAATTATAAATTTTTGGAAAGGGAGCAATCTGCAGATAGCAGAAGACAGTATTTGAACGGCGAAAACCGTTCGCAAATTTATTTTTTTACTCACAATTCTGACATCACAGAAGCATTCTGAGGAGCTATCGACTATTCGAAGACCCACGACTTGATGATGGTGAACCTAAATAATACGTCGCGAAATGGAGAAAAGTGTGTACAAACTTGAGATGTCATGTGCATGTGAAGACCATAAGATTGTAGTTGTGAGCATCAAAGCAAACACGGGACACAGACCACCTGTCAAAATCGTGCTCCCATGCTCTGAAGTTCGTAATCAGTTATGCTAATGTGGGCGCCTTTTGCTGCTGCGCTTGCGTTCGGGCCGCGCACTGGTTGGCCGTAGTTGGCGCGCAATTCAAAATTGGTCTTCTTTAGAATACATAAAAAATATTGAAAAAATTATCAAAAAGTATTTTGAATCAGTTTTTCAACAAATTTCTTCTGAAATTAAATGTTTTGTGAAATATAAGTTATTCTTAGGAAGTCAAAGAAAATAAACTGTTAATATATGTGTTATACATTTTTTTCATGTCTAAAATCAGAAGTTGTACATTTTATATGCATTCTTGTTCATTTTTCAATTACAAGTATTGTTTTTAATTCTAATAATTTTGAATTGTATCACTGGTCTGAAACACACATTGCCACTCGCGAAATCGGGACGCCCTTCCTTATCGACGGCGAATCCAGGCTTCGAGTCTCAGCATCAGTTTTGAATTGAGAAATTGAAATAAAAAATGTGAATAAACTTGAAATTTATAAATAAATTTGCAGAGGGCCTCATTTGTGAATTTCAGAATTCGAAATTGATGGTTTCGGAATTTATTGCTGGGTGACTTGATAAATTTGTAAATTATAAAGAAAAGTAAACGCTTGCCAGTTTTGTAATGTTGGAATTATCAATGTGTAAATTTTGTAATATCGTAATTTATAGATGCGCGACTTGATAAACTTGGAATTTATAAATAAATTTGCAGAGGGCCCCATTTGGATATTTCAGAATTCGAAATTGATGAGCTGAAATTTTACCGCGATTTCGCTGGGAGCAAGTTCAATTTTTAAGATTAGCACCTGCTCCCGGCGAAATCCTGCGGTTGTCCTTATGACAAACTTTCAATTATATATATATATATGTATATACTGGGTGTTTTTTTAAACTTGAGACATCGAAATAACTAAAAAAAAATACGCATCCTATAATATTTCTTTCATAGGATGCGTATTTTTTTGAGATATTTCGATGTCTCAAGTTTTAAAAAAAACACCCGTATATATTGAAACATATTTTCAGAGTGGTCGAATTTGTTCTATTTATACATATTATTCCACATAAATTACAGTTTTTTCTTCAAAGATTCATCTTAGAAAGTAGATGAAATCTAGTTCTAGAGTAGCAGACGCATTACGCACGCTATAATTAATTGACTTTCTCAATATAATTGCATATGTATGGCTTCAATCAAATATTGAAGTTTACAATCCTGAGCCCATTCATAATGATTTTCATTAATCTGAAGTCTCTCAACAGAACTCATCACACAACAATAGAATACAAGATGCATATCAACTACATTTACAGTTTTGCAATCGATTTGCCATTATAATGAAAAACAACTCCAATGACTATCAAAATTCCAAATAACTTTTGCATCGCAATTAACGATACTGGACAGACTTTTTTTTGAGTAACTAGTTACACTTTACAGTTACGTTACTTGTAACTGTAATCAGTTACAGTTACTAGATAAAGTAACTTTAAGTTACCTAAAAGTTACTTTTTTCACTTCCTTAATTTTGTAATTTAAAAAATAAAATAACTAAGATAATAATACATAAAATCTTAATTTAAAAAGAAATAGGCATTAGTTAAAGTAAACAAAAATATACAATATATTTCGGCAAGTGAAAAACAATATATATTTAGAATAAAATTCAAATTGAGTAATAGACATGTCACATATAATATTATGCGGTAATTAGATTCTGAACAGATTTTGATTTTTCCGCATTTTTCGGCAGAATAGCCAGAATTGCTTGTTTCGTTGACTTTATCTTCATCAGTCGTTACAAATGAATGTTGCAGCCTAAAGAGAAAACACTCTTTTCAACCAAAAAGTTGTACTTTTAACAAAAACTATGTGGTTTTTTAATGTAAGAAATGAATTTTCAAACCAAAAAGAAAACCTTTGAAAAAATGAGATGAGTTTTCAAGCCAAAAATATGAATTTTGAACGGAAAAGTTACTTTTTAACCAAATAAGATTCATTTTCTACCAAAATAGTTG
Organism: Andricus grossulariae; assembly: GCA_011634705.1. NCBI lineage: Eukaryota > Metazoa > Arthropoda > Insecta > Hymenoptera > Cynipidae > Andricus > Andricus grossulariae. The sequence goes on from JAABKJ010075445.1 coordinate 143,242,272, forward strand.
AATTTTTAACAAAATACATGAATTTTCAATTAAAATAGATGAATTCTCAACGAAAAATATAATAGTTGATATTATTTCAACCATAAAAGATTTTAAATTTAAATCCAACCCAGTTGAATTCAACCAAGAAAGACGAATTGTCGACAAAATAGCTGAAACCTCAACCAAATCAGATTAATTTTCTACCAAAATAGTTAAATTTACAAAAACAAAAAAATGAGAAATTTTTACCAAAAGATATGAATTTTGAAACGAAAAAGCCGAATTTTGAACCAAGAAAGAAAAAAATGTTCACTAAATTGTTGAGTTTTCAAGCCAAAAAGGCGATTTTTCTACAAAACAGTTGCATTTTTTAACCAAAAATATGAATTTTCAACAAAAAAGTTACTTTTCAACCAAATAATTGAACTTTATACCAAAATAGTTGAATTTTGGACAAAATACATGAATTTTCAACCAAGTAGTTGAAATTGCAACAAAAATACAGTCCAAGCTCCGAGCATTGCCGCCCTGATCAATGCCGCTTCTCCGATTTCTCGCTCGAGCGCTACCCCCACCACTTTAGCGTCGGTCGCGATCGATGCATTTCATAACGTGGCCATGAATGGGATTTACCGCGGTCCTACTGGGAGCCGATGTCATTTTTTAGATGACAGTTACTGCCAGTGGAACCCTGCGGTGGTTGTTAACCTTTAGTTTTTATATATATATATATATATATATATATCCTGGCCGATGCACCATTCGGTTTCGGTTTCGATTCCTTTGGAATAGAACTGAAGGGCCTTTGACAAAGCCACCGAACGTGTCCTCGGGTTGCGGATAAAGGGTCCCTGTACCAAGGGTTTCTGTCGAATATGGTTACAATAATTAACAACAACAATTAATTATTGATACACGGACCCTCTATCCGCAACCCGAGGAAGTGTTCAGTGGCTTTGTCATAGGCACTTCAGTTCTGTTCCAAAGGAATCGAAATCGAAACCGAATATATATACTAATATCGGCCAATATCAACAATATTAGCCGCCAGCTGACGGCGTTCGGTAAAGGGCTATCTAACGCTCGCTTTTCAGGGGGCGTTACAGGCTCACAACGTGGTGGTTTCGAATAAATATATGTTATTACAATTCGTGATGTGCAATGATATCGAAACAGATGTAGGGTCGGTAGGGGTAATAAGTGTGATAACGAGGTTAGTGTGATAAAGCGAAAATTTAGAATTCAAAATAAGTTAGTTACTAACTTCTTTTATTACAACATAACAATTATATCTCTCATTATCTGTAGGAACGAGGTGGCTATCAGTAGTTATTGCTTACTTGAATCATTTCTAAAGAAAACGATATGCTTTTAGAAAACTCCAACTCGTAATTGTGTCTGGTCTTTTGATTTGAATTTTTCCTACATAAAGCACCTTTTGTCGCATTTTTCTTAGTAATGAAGGAAGGTATTATAGTTTTCTCGAATATTCATTGTTATTTAAAACCTTTACATTGTTATTATTTTTAATGACAAATTACGACAGGGTAATCAAAAATCATACTAAGGGGTAAGTGTGATATCTGTTTTTTGTTTTTCTTTTCCATTGTGAAATTAGAAAATCTGTCAACAGTTCGAAGTTAGTTGGAGAGGTTAATGAAGCTCCCTTTGTAATAAAAATATAAGTAGTTCATGATAATTGCTAACATATTAATATGCATATAAATTTACACAGACAAATAGTTTTTTAGCAATTTAGAAATCATACAATTCAAAATAGGTAATTTTTCAATATCACTGAACCTTATTTCCAAATTCAAGTTTTTATTTTCATTAATATTCTTATAAAGTGATAAAATATTGAAAGCATAGATCATAAGATGCAGTAAATGTTTAGTTTATAAATGCGAAAGTATAATCTTGTAAAATTGAGATTTTAGTGTTTTTTCTTACACGTATCACACTTACCCGTAAATACAAAAAAGCGGAAATCGTCGATATACAACCGAAGAAAATAAAAAATTTTTGTCAGAAAAGTTTTTGCTAATTAAAGAAGGGGTCAATCAAAAATAGAAAGTCCAAAAATAATGTTGTCAATATTTTAAAGAAGAATCTTCTGAAATATTTGAAATATCAGTAATCAAAATCTAACTTTTTTAATTTCGTATCACATTCACCCGGGTAAAAATATTTGGTCTTGATTTTGCCTTGGGTAAAGAACAATCCAAGACAATTTCAAGTCATTCTGTATGTCTAGCTCGTGTGACGGAGCCAGACTATTTTTGATGTCTTAAGGGTCTCTGTGGGTCATCAGTAATCCACTTCAAACTTTATAAAATGTTTATATTATTTATATTCATGGTATTTATTCAGTATATAGTAATAAGTTTATTCGTCTGCAATAATTATTATTCTTTGGATGACGAATCTAAAAATGTTGTCCATTTTTTCCTATCTCCAACAGTTCACTAGTATATATATATATATATATATATATATACAATTTTACACATTTAATACTATTTTATATATTTTGCAATCTTTCAAACATTAATTAACAATTTAAAATTATTCTTGTCATTATAAAATTGCATACTTTAAATAGCTTTTCTTCATTTCTCAGTGAAAAAGAAAAAAGTGATGGTAAGTCAGAAAATCCGGGGGGGGGGGCGATCACCGGTTACGCCACCATTGTGGACCCGCGCCTGTCATGGTATATTAAATTTAATTTACGGTATATATGCAAATGACTTTACTCACATGTATATTAAATTCTCATCAGATTCTTCTAGCAGTGTGGTGTTGAATTAAAAACTGTTTTACCTACTCTTGTTACGTGATAATCATTGACCAGATCATGAAAGTAGGTGTATGAGACCGCCCAAGTCGAGTGATTGAAGAGTTATACGTCGATTATTGAAAGATGTATCGAGACATCTGGACGTGTCGCGAGGTCAAATGTTATCAACTGCCTATAAGCACGTACTTAACGTAAAGTTAAATGTCCAAGTTGCATGTCTGACCATCGAATGTTCTCAATAAATTTACTTAAAGCATACATTTGGCAAGGGAAATTCCCTGATGAATATATAATTGTATAGTCTCCTGAGTTGATAAACACCCGGGTAAAAATATTTGGTCTTGATTTTGTTTTGGTTCAAGACTAATCCAAGACAATTTCAAGTTATTCTGCATGTATAGCTCGTGAGACGAAACCAGACTATTTTTGATGCCTTAGGACGAATATTTTCGACTCAGAGACAAAAATCGACGTCTTGAGACAAGATTATTTGTCTTTGAAAGAACCTGAGAGATTTATAACTAGAAAAGAAGCCCAAAGGCTGTCAGGGCCTCCGACGGTCATTACTAATCCACTTTAAGTGTTAGAGAATGTTTATATTATTTACCTCCATGGTATTTATTGTTTATGTATTAATAAGTTTGTTTATCTGCAATAATTATGTTCTTTGGATTGCGAATCTAAAAATGTTGTCCATTTTTCTTATCTCTAACAGTTCACCAGATACTTGTAGAAACTGACAGTCAACTGTTTGGTCCCAACCTATCTGGAAATGGCAGGCCCTGCCGGTAGTAATGCAAGACACGTGTCTGTATGTCTCCAATGTCTAGCTGGTGAGACGGAAGCAGACATCATGGTCCTAAAGACATATTGAAGACATTCAAGACAAAATCAAGACCAAATATTTGCACCCGGGCAAATACGATTTTATCCTGATATTTTATTACATTGCAATTATTTCACTGGTATATTTTGATCGAACAGCTGTCATATAAACATAGAAAAAAAATATTCTGAAATATGTTAAGTTAAAAGTATAAATTTTCTCTCATTAGGTATACGTATACAATTTCAGCCGTTTGGGTATTTATAACTCGTGAACTTGATATATAAATCATTATGTACCATTGCACCATTCATTGTGTACCATTGCATTATTCATTGTGTACCAGACTTCAGAGTCAAGACTATAAACGGATTTTACCTTCACGTATCATTTTATAAAACCGTATAGAAAATTTTGAAATAATTTCGTTCAATAAATATTAATCAACATTTCTTCGTTAACTCCAATTTCCTTCGAACCGTTAGCAACATGCTGATATTAAGTTAGGAAACAAGACACCCTGAGTCATTTGCAGGATATTTAACCTTCCGTTACTCGCACCTCCAGCTCGTCATGGTTGATCGCGCGTATGTGACGCATACACAACATAGGTTTGAGGTGTTTTACTCGGAAAACCCCAAGGATCCAGGAGAAGGATGTTAACAGATCACGATAAAGATCACACAAAAAAGTTTTATTATAAAAAGCCAAAAATCAGACAAAAATATTCAACCGTGCGGCCGGAAACTGCCCATCCATTTTATAATGCTGATAAGGCCCCTTTCTTTTAAAAATTAAACATGAAAAAAACCTGCCCTTTCCCCCAATTAATACAAAATCGACTGCTTGATATTTTTGGACATTTCGTTATTTTCAGTGAATTAGCAAATAACTAAAAATAGGAAAATTTGAAAACCCTTTACTTTATTTTCTTCTTTTTAGTAATAAATAATGTCCGTAAACCGTCTAGTGTCTTTGTTTTTAAATTTTTACAATGAAAAGGACTCAGAGTCTCAAACTTTCGGAAGGTGCAGATCGTTCTCTGATTTCTTACATAAAATTGAATATATATTTTTGTTCTGTTACTGTAAAACAATATAATCAGACATTTCTAGTTATTTTCGAAATTGCGAATTACTAATACATAAAAATCTACTTTGAAATTATAGTGAGGCAATAATTGATTCATATAAACAAGCATAATTTTTTAAACAATTTATTAATAATAATAATATTCTCGTTGAATAATGTTAGAAAGTTGAGTTTTTTTTTTTAATTTTGACAACCTCTCACTTACAGCGAGGTAATAATTAATGCAATTCAGCAAAAATAATTGTTGAAACAAATTATTATTGTTTTTAACTATCTTTACCTACAGTAATGCTAGATAGTGGCGAATTTTTCTGAAATGTTTACTTTTTTGTCTACTTTTTCCTTATTGATATAATAATTAATGCAGGCTAACAAAAATAATTGTTCGAACAATTATTTTTGTTCAATCTTATTGATTTTTCCCTCATTCTAAGTGAAAAGTTGACAAAAAGTTGAATCTTTTAGAAAAAACCGCATTTTTACAGCATTATTCAAAGAGAATATAAATAAAAAGAAATCATTTAAACCATTATGTTTGTTAACTTGAATTGATTCTTAGTTTATTCTAATTGAAATGTGGACAAAAATTGAAATTTTGTAGAACTGAAACTTTTTAGCATTATTGTAAGAGAACATCATTATAAATAATAAATTGCCTAAGCCATTATTTCTGTTAAGTTTAATTGATTATTACCTCGCTCTAACTGAGAAGTTAAAAATCAGTTGAAAAAATTCCGAAAACCCGCGACTCTCTAACTCTATTCTAAGAGACAATTGCTAAAAACAATAATAATTTGTTCCACAAATTTATATCAACATCTAATTATTAGTAGAAAAAAATAATGTATGTATGAGTAACAATTTGTATTTTAAAAAAAAAACATATTCAGCGCGAAAAATTCGCAAAACCCGATTTATCACTTATAGGGTTTGTTTGGGACAATATAAAACAGATTTATGGAGGTGATATTAAAAAAAAAATTATTAATTTGTATTCTACAGCTGATTGTAAAGAGAAATGTTGAGTTTCAGCTCGATTCACCGCCTAATATTGACGATTCTAAATAAAATGTGATTATATTTGTAATATAGCATTAGCAGATTTAGAAGTAATGAAAGTAGTATATAATTTTAATGTTCCTGTGATAAAATGGCGAACAAAATGCGTGATAAATTGTTCAACTATTTTATCCGAAATATTACACCGAAATATATAATTTTATAGATTTCACAAAATAGTAAAATCCCTGATAAGTAATAATCCGCCAAGAAAAAGTAATTAAATTTGTGATGTAGCATACAAAGGTTGATGAAAAATAAAAGGAGTATCTAATTTTAATTTTCCTGTGTTGAAACGTTGAAAAAAATGTATGATAATTTAATCAGTAATGATAATAGGCAGTTGTAACAATGTGTTTTGTAATTGAGGAATAAGCAACTTGCGAAGCCCAAATTTTCCTATTTTTAGTTATTTGTCGATTCTAAAGCATAGGCGGCGAATTTAAATCCAACCAATAGGTAAAGAGAGAATGTGGCTTCAGTTTTCGAGATAGAATCGCAACCTCTCTTTTATGATAGGAATGATAGGATGATAGGATCGAAAATGTGCTTCATTTATGCGCCTGGAAACGAGGAATCCGCCAGCGGGAAAGTATCCATGATGCACCGAAAACCGGCCGTCCTATTGTTAAAGCATTACATGATTCGGGCCGGTTGAACGAAATTAATAATCATTAAAATATGCAGAAATTAAATGTTAATATGCTGCATTAGGTTCATTACATCATTACATAATGACCGTTTAATTTCTGTTGGGAGTTTTGATAATTTTGCATTCGCTTTAAGATTACCTTCAATATTGAGAATGTTGACCGAATTTTCTCATTATTTTTAAAATTTTTTTCAAATTATATCATTTTAAAATTTTCTCAGCAAATCAAAATTTTATCGATCAATGATTTGCGTGATTTTAGAGATTGTAACATTATTCATTGTCGGCGGGTGATTTACTTGGGTCCTTATAGAAAGACAAAAGCAGATTCGAGTAAATCATAATTACACATCGGAATAATTAATTAGTTACTTAATTGATGTTTAATAAATTAATTATTATTCAATTGAGTAGTATTAAGTAATTACTTAATGAAATACAAAATTGCTTCATTAAGTAATTGATAATTACAAAATTAATTATTGTATGAATGATGATTTATTCTCCAATTGACAATTACTGCATTCGCGTATGTATTCATTATTGACGGGTGATCTAGTTTCGTCTTTATCGAAAGACAAAAGCAGATTCAAGGAAATCAGATAATTATACATCGGCTTGATTAATTAATTACTCAGTTGATGGTTAAACAAGTGGTTGTTATACAATTAAGTAATATTAGGTAATTAATTAAATAATTAAATAGATAGTTACTTATCTAAGTCATTGATGATTGATAAATTGATGATTATATAAATAAATTTTGATGATTACTTCATTAATAGTTACTGCATTCATGTGTGTATTTATAGTCAGCGGGTGCTTTAGTTTGTACATAAATTAGTAATATTAATTGATTAAGTAATTAGTTAATAATTAATTAATTGATTAACTAAATAATTACTTGCTGAAGTAACTGATGATTGAAAAATGAATTATTATATACATAAATGATAATAGTTAATTAGATAATTACCGATAATATATACACACACGAATGCAGTAATTGGTTATTGGTGAATCAATCATCATCATCATTTATTTATACCATAATTATTATTGTAATCATCAATTACTTAAGTAAATATTTATTTAGTTAATTACTTAATTGCCTAATATTACTTAATCAATTGACTAATCATCGATTGAGTAATTAATGTAAATATCTGATTTCTTTGCACTTGCTTTTGTCTCTCGATACATACGAAACTAGATCACCCATCGATGATGAACACATGCGAGTGCAGCAATTGTTCATTAATCAATGAACCATTATCATTTATGTATATAATAATTAATTTTGTAATTACCAATTACTCAATGAAGTAATTTTGTATTGCATTAATTAATAACTTAATACTTCTCAATTGTATAATAATTAATTGATTAAACATCAATTGAGTAATTGATTAATTAATCCGACGTATGATTATCTGATTTCCTTGCACTTGCTTTTGTATTTTGATAAAGACGAAATTATACTCTGTTCCCCGAGAGAAGGTCCTGAAGAACGACCAATTTTGGTTTTCTTCACGCAGCCTATTGTTGAATTTTTTCAAGAAGGCGGGATTTCTTGACATGTTTCAGCCAATCCGAAGTGAAGTCCTTCAACTTCATGAAAAACTTTTTATGATTTATTTAATAATGCGCCAAAAAAGATGTAAACCATCCATACTCAATTTGAAGGAAATTTGAAGAAAAAGAAACTAATTGTATAAACTATAACATAAAGTTCTTAGCAGAATTTATTACTCCTCAAAATCATTCAATATTATATTTAATTAAGAAAATACGGTTTTAAATGTATTTTTGGGAAATTGATTGTTTGAAAAATTATATTTGTTTGAACAATTAAGAAATGATTCATATATTCTTTTTATACACTGTACAGTCAGAAAAATAATTATATGTGTTTTATTTTATTTTTTGGAAGTTATTGAAAAAACTGCTTAGACAAATTAAAATTGTTTGAATAAATAGAAATTTATTGAGAATTAAAATAAATGTATCAAAATTATATAATTATTCAACAAAAAGTTGCTTAGGATACCAATTTGAGAAAAAACTGGACATCTCTGTGTTAATTTTTAGAAATTTTGAGAATAAGCAATAAGTAACTGTTTAAATAATTACATAATGTTTTTAAACAAATTCACTTCTCCAAACAATGACAAACTATTACATTTGATTCATAAAATACGATTATTTTTTACATTTTTTGGGAACTTGTAATTGCTTGAATAAGTTACATTTGTTTAAACAATGAAAAATTGTTTAAAGAGTCATGGCAAATAAAAAAATTGTCCATTTGTAATTATTTGTTTGAAAAAGACGGCGGAAATTGCTAAAAAGTAGCAATAATACGCAAAAATGTAAAAGTCAATTTTTTAAATTATTTTTGTAATTTTTTATTCAAAAACAAAGTTGACATTTATACGTAAACAATCCCATTTTTTGCAACTACTTATATTTATTTAAAATATCATGATATCAGAGAAGACACTCCTTAAAATCATAATAAATAATAAAAACGCTTGCATACAAGAAATAATAAATGCAGGACATTTCTTAAAAATCATATTCTGCAAGTTAAAACATTTTTAAAAATTGTTTTATTTTTATATTGACAAATTAATGAGTGAAATGCTAATTCAAGATTAAAAATAATTGGAAACCTAATTTTCCCATTTTTTATTCAGTCTATAAGTAAGAATAATGTTTAGTTACCATTTTTTAAAATTCCAAAGTAATTTTTAATGTTATAAACAAATTAAGTAAACAAATGCATTTCTTAGACATTTCATACTTTAAGACTTTGTTCCTTTAACAAAATTGGTTGAAAATGTGTCGGCAATAAATAATATGTACGATTTGTTAATATTTGATAACGATTCTGAATTGTTCAAATAAATTTAATGAACTACCACAAATTTTCGTCAGATTTCAAAAGGCAAATTTCGCTTTTTCAAAGAAAACGATTTTAAATTACTTTGGAAAATCCTCCGCTTATGAGAATTTTTCAACAAAGAATAATTTCTATTTAATGACTAGGAAAAGAAGAGATGTAACAAGCAGAGAGTGGTGAAGATTTTTTTATGAAAAGCAGAGCAAGGTGGTTGGTGGTTGTTGAGAGGGTATGTGTTGAAAGGGAGTGGATTGCAGTGCCAGTTAAGATGTGATGTACATCTGAGAATAAAAAGCGGTCAGGAAGGAAAAATTTATTTTGACAGATTAGGAGGAGGGAGATTTTGTTACTACTAGATGAGAGAGGTAAAGACAAAAGAGCGAAAAAAGGCAAAGGAGGTAGAGAAAATGAGCCTACTTACACCGTACGCTAGTTGCAGACTTAAACTGCTTCAGTGGGAATAAGCGGAGCTGAGGCCTAACTCTGGAGCATGCGAGGGAGTAGCAGGGACTGAGAGTAAAAGGTTTTGATCAGTTTGGGTTTTGATCCCTGAGCCGATGCAAAATGAATCGTTAGGTTGAGAATTGACGCCGCGCCGCGGGTAGGCTTGTCAGGAGCTGCGCGGGGTGTGTTTACCGCTTTCGAGAATTGACGCCGCACCGCGGGTAAGCTTGTCAGGAGCTGCGCAGGGTGTGTCTGGTTCACGAAGGCGTAACAAAACAGGAACTGTTTACGTTCGGAGTTGAGCTAAATCCGGTTCAGTTAGGGTAGGTCAGGTACAAGGAAAGCCCCAAAACCGACGTTAAATCCGAGTTCGACTGTACTATATTATTCGACAATTTATAACTCTTTCAATATCAATTTAAAAAAAGTTCTTTTCACTACAGTTACAATAGGGTTCTTCATGATCTCTCTATTGGAAATGAAAATTATTAATGACTTGGGAAAATTTTTTGATAACCGGGAAATTATCAGAAATTTGTTTTTGTTTTTAGATGCCACCCTGCGAAATATTTTGGATTTATATTTAGAATTTCACTGCTAATATTATATAATAATTTTCAATGGATAGTCTTCAAATTTAACAATTTTAAATTGAATTCATTCAAAATCTATAATAGTTTCAAATTTAGATATATTAAAAATTTCACGGCAATTTCACTATAAAATTGGTTTAAATCGCAAAATTGTATATTTAAAGCCTTGATAATCAGTTTAATATGTAATGATTTAAATATTATAATTTGTTTGGTTTTAATTTTAATTTGTTTTAAGTTTGAAGATTATAGATTAAAATATTCAAGCCTTCAAAATCATAAGATTTTAGAGCTACGCATTGAAAATTAGAATCCGCAATTATTTATTTTATTAATAATAGTGAAGGATAATTCGGTAAGCTATAAATATTTTCTTTATCTTTACAAATTAGTATAATGCGACAATTGGTAGCACTCTTGAATACAGTCTTCACAGGCTCTTTATACTGTAACGGGTAACCTCAAATAAGAACAGATCGGCGAGGAAGTTAATAGAATGATAGTAAGCTTATAAGTTCGTGATTGTCTTTATTTATAAATATATTGATTTATTCACATTTTTAATTATCTCTTAAAATTAATTTTTTTAAATAATTTTTTTTTTTAATTTTCCTAGGAATATCAAGGACCATTTTTTTTTCTCTTGAAACGTTGAAAAATGGTTAAATAGATTCTGAATTTCATTTCTAAACCTTTAAAACTCTAGATTTTGTTTTAAATTTGTGGGAATCTTCTCAAGATTTACATTATTTTCGAATCTTTACGAAACTTTTAAAACTTCTAAATATATTTTGAAAGAATTCAAAGTTTTCTATACATTTTTTTAAATCCTGCAAAACGAATAAAATATCTTAAAGTCTTCAAAATTCTTTTAAATTTTTACTGCAATTTTTTTAAATCCTGCAAAATTATCAAAATCGTGTACAAACTTTCAGATTATTTTTTTACTTATTCTGATACCTTCAAAACTTGAAATTAATCATTCAAAATAGAATCATGTACATTTTTCCAGATATCTGGAAAAAAGTGTCTTCTCTTTTGAAATGTTTTTAATGCTTTTTAATTTTCTTTACAGTTCAATGTTTAACATACAATTTTTTCCAGATTTTTAGAAAAATGTAGAATGATGTTATTTTAAATGATTCATTTCAAGTTATGGAGGTTTCAGAATATGGGGTAAAATTTGCCAAGTGTCCCCGCCTAAAATTTGGTTGTCGCTTATCTTATCCAAACTCCGCCAGATTGTATTGCTAGTGGACCTCTTTAAATTCTTTAAAGGAGGCACACCTAGTACAACGGGTTTTCAAGATACAGGGGCCCGAATTTTTGACGATTCACCCCGACTGCTAACTTTCAATTGTACATAACTCCTGATACAGTTATCCAATTTTACTTTTTTATGAGGCTGTACCGGAACTTGATATTTCACTGCGGCGCGAAAAGTTTGAAAAATGACGTGTAGCGCAATACGTGACAGCACGCGAGCGAGAATTGAGAAATTTTCGTATTTAAGCGAAAGGATTAAAAATTAAAACTGCGTAATGCAGGCCCATTATTTATTACAAATTATTTGTCTTAGTTTACTCATATTGAAGCTATGATGTGTGAAGTCTGATATGCGAGGTTTTTGATTAATGAAGAAGTGAAAATGAGGTTGTGTATAACCTACTTTCCAAAGAAAAATATTGACAATATTTTTATGAGATATGAGTGTTTTGAAAAAATGGTAAATTGCTGTATTCTATGCTGCAATAATTCACCTAGAAATGGGGTTTTCCTAATACAAATTCCACGAGGTCTCAAACTTTGAGAATTGTGGATTCAAAATATCAATCGAGCAGATTGGGAAGCAACTGAAAAATCATGTGCTTTTGAGGTATAAACACCCTTTTATTTATTAAAGTGAAATAATATATGGTCAAAGCAAAACTCAATTTGCAACAACTTTAATTACAGGTACATTTCGCATCTGATATTTATTATTATTATTATATTCAGAATCTGAATTTATGAAATTTCATCCTTTAAATCTTCATCCATTCCTACAATTTATTTTTACTTTATTTGTATGTATAACCTTTTCGAACCAAAGCTTTGATTCCGTGAAATTTTCAAATCCTTCGAATATAATAAACCGCCATTAAAATCATTGTATAATACTTTGGTGAATTGTATTTACATTCAACATTTCAGTCTGTAGTATTATAGAAACTCTGTGACACTTAGTAATAAAAATGAACTCAATAATTATTTTTGAATGATTTGAAATTATATTTGTAACCATTTTTCTAACAGACAACTTCAACACTAGCAACAATATTACGAGGGTTGTTTGATAAGTCAGTGACTTTTGAATTTTTTTGCGGTGTAGCTTCAAATGCACCACTGATCCCGTCAACGCCATCTATGAATAGACTACTGTTAAATTTTCGGGGAGCTGGGTCATTTATTTTGTGTTTGATAGCCTTTGGAAGGAGAGAACCTCGTGAATGTAAACGAAAATGGAAAAAAGTGTGTTTCGTGTGTTGATTAAGCATTATTTTTTGCGTAAAAGACCATCACTGAAGCCAAGAAAAGGCTTGATGAATACTATGGGAACTCTGCACCATCAGTTTAACTGGTTAAGAAGTGGTTTTCTGAGTTCCGTTGTGTTCGTACCAGCACAAGTGAGACCGAACGTTCAGGTCGCCCAAAAGAGGTCATCACGCCAGAAATCGTCGATAAAATCCATGGAATGATATTGGCCGATAGGAGAATGAAAGTGCGTGAGTTGGCTGAGGCTATAAGCATCTGAACTGAGCAAGTACATCACATTTTACATTAATATTCGGACATGAAAAAGCTATCCGCGAGATGGGTGCCGCGATTGCTCACATTCGACCATAAGCGCAACCGTGTGCCCGCTGTAAAGGAGTGTTTGGCGATATTCAGCCGCGATTCGAACGAGTTTGTGCGTCGTTTCCTAACCATGGACAAAACATGGATCCACCACAACACACCAGAGACAAAGGAACCATAAGAAAGTGGGTCTCTCCGAATGAACGTGCACCAAAGAAGGCCAAGGTGGGTCTGTCGGCCAACAAGGTCATGGCCACATTTTTTTTTAATGCACGCGGTACGATTCACATTGATTACCTTCAGAAGGGTAAAACTATCAACGGCCAATATTATCATCATTACCATCAGGAAAATTCAAGGGTGCACACGTGTGTAGTCACGATGGCAAAAATCCATGAATTGGGCTACGAACTGCTACCTCATCCAGCCAGACCGTAAAAGTAAATTTTCCCTGATATTTTCCTATGCGTTTCTAAATCCCCCCCCCCCCCCCCCCAAACAATAGAAAAACTCAATTTTCACAATAAGTTTCACGACCGTAATTGGAATATGACTTTGTGTTGATAAATGCTTAAAACAGACTTGTAAGTTAGAGGCAGATGATCAAGTCTTTAGCGTATATAAATATAACTAAAAAATTTTAAACGTATTTATTAAAATCTAGCTTTGGTACAATCAGTCAGTGATCCTTTTGGTACATCACAGCTGAGTGAAATAAAATTTGTATAATAACAATCAAAGTTAAATGAAGGTGAGATTACCCTCTTCTGTAGGTACACGTTTTCCTGCATAATATGTTTTCCTTTCATATACATATTTATTGAAAGAAACATAGACATTAAAATGTGACTAGCAGTGACAAAAAGAAATTGAGATTAGACATCGGAACCTTGTAGTACAATAGTCTACAACTACACAACCAGTACATGCTAAGCATAGCAGCATAAAAAAATCACAACCATAAGTACTTCCGATCCTACAGAGGTATACTTCCGGTAAGGCGGCTAATCTCATCTTCTATCGCTTCTGCTTTGCTTTCAGGTCTCTTCTCTGATCCAACACTCTCTTCTTCTCCAAGCATTCCTTCTGAATTTCTTTATTTGTCTTATTCTGCTGTTCCAGAGCCGACATATATCGATCTCTTGCGTTACAAACGTAAAGAACCATTTTCTTGTTCACATCGATGGAGTCCAAACCACCGGCGCACTGCACGCCCTCATATACCTGACGCTGTGCTATAAGGGACCGGGGTAGCTGATTTTCAACCACAATCTCTTTATTGATTGAGAATCCTCTCCCAACAAACGCGTTTCCATAGCTGATAATAAGGACTCTCTTGAGGAAACTTATCAGTAATTGAGATGCGTTAAAAGTATTCAACGCGGATCTCCAAAAGTGGTCCAAACACTGGACTTTCCTTCGGAAGTCCTTAGCCAGCTCTTGGAAGGCAGGTTCACCTAGAATACTTCTAAACTCCTGATCCATTGTATCAAATTCACTACCAGTAAACCACACAGACGATATTTCAAGGGGGACTTCTCCAAAAGTTTCTTGCATAGGAAAGTAAGCATTTTCCTGCAATGATTTTTGAATTGAGATACTTCAAGCTCTTTTAAGGTCTGTTTTCTTAATTCGGCTTTAACAGCATATCCCAGTTGTACATTCTTGGGCTGTAGAAGACTCTCATTCTTGTCTAAGTCAATGCGATGAATGCTTTCCGTTTCTAAAATGTCTTGCTTTATGAACTTCGCCATTAAAGTCTCCATTACAGCAGTCAACTCTGTGTATAGAAATGGAGCTAGAGACGCATCCCCTTGAAATTCCGTAAGAAAAGCCTCGACAATCCTAGCGATATGAGAGAAAAATGCAAGTTTTGCTCCTATGAGCTTGTCGCTCAATCCTTCACAGAGGGTTTGGAAACTATTTGATGTTACTTTCTTGCCATCTTTCTTGACGCCCTCTACAAACTTTTTAAGATTTGGCAACATTTCTATGGCTCTCTCAGCCGTGTCTCCGTTTTGCAGCCATCTGATTACACAAAACTTCTTGGGCAGCCTAGTAGAGCCTGAGCATCGCGTGTAGTCACTCCGGCGCGCAGGAACGTCGTTAAACACATTAAAGGCAGATCTCAAAAACGGAATTATATCCCACCAGGCGCGGATCCAGAGAAGGGCTTTAGGGGGGGGGGCATCCAACAATTATTCTTCCCCTTCACTCTCAAGGGGGAGGTTAATAATAATTTTAAAGTTATTTCTTCGCCTTGAATGTTTATTATAAATTATATAAATACGTTAAGGGGGTTGGGGGGGGGGGTCTTTCAAAGTATCATTCTCAATATTAAGTGCAATGGAAAAAGCATCACGCGGGGGGGGGATTAAAGTCCCGGAAAAATGTATCACGTATTTTGTGAATGGCCCTTTAGGGTGGTCCAAAAAATGATCATTTTTTTTTAAACAAATGGGACCATTACGAAGATTTCCATTTGAAAGTCTTCCTCTGATTTTTGGCAGAATTAAACAAAATATTTAGGGGTCTCCAAGTCGGTTTTTGTAAATAAAACGTTTATTTAATTTAATTAATCGCTTTTTGTGTATTTTTACTTCGGCATAATGTTTTTAAGTTAAATACATCACTCAGAGTCTTGGCAGAATTAAAAAAAAACAGTTATGATGGTCCCCCAAGCTGTTTTTTGAAAATAAAATGCAATTTTTTTTTAAATCGGCCAAAAATCCGAGTGATGTATTTAAGTAGAAAGTGTACATTGTACTCTCTAAGTATGAATCAGTGAAAAATTCACTGGTTGAAATAGTAGTTGGACATTTCACTGATTAATCAGTGATTCCAGACTTTTAACTGATCAATTCAGTAACACCGGAGTAAATCATGCGAGACAAAACCTCTAAGTTTTAAAGTAAAGTGTTGTTGTCATTCTTTTACTTAAGTAGCAAAATAAATTTTTTTAAGAAATAAATTTGTAAATTTTTGGACTATAAGTGTGCTGAATTTACTACGGGGAAAATATACTCTCACTCGTATGAAAAGTACTTATGTACTTGACGGGTGTGTAAATGACAGTCGAATCTTGAAAGGAAAGAAATATGGGAGGTTTTTTGTCCCTTAGAAGCATAAAATCTTTTCAAATGTTTAAATATTTGATCGCATTTATGGGATTTAAGTTTTTACTATGATTATTTCATTGAATCTACTAATATCTTATTTTATTATGACTGCTAAATTAACATGGTGCAGTGCTGCCAACTCTCAAAAGTGAAACTTTTACTGAATGAATAAGTAACTTTTCACTGGTTGTCAGTGACCGGATTCTAGCTACAGTCGAACTCGGATTCAACGTTCCCGGATTTACCTATTCCGAGAATTGATGCCGCGCCGCGGGTTGGCTTGTCATGAGCTGTGCAGGTTGTGCGGGGTTCACGAAGGCGTGACAAAACAGGAACTGTTTACGTTCGGAGTTAAGCTAAATCCGGTGCAGTTAGGGTAGGTCAGGTCCAAGGACAGTCCAAAAAACGACGTTAAATCCGAGTTCGACTGTATTTGAATCAGTGAGATTTCACTGACAATTAGTGACTTTTCACTGAGTCAGACTTAGAGAGTATGTCTTTTGAAGTAACAAAATGATTTAGCAGCGACTATTTAAATAAAATACGAATTTTATTTGCAAAAACCGGGTGGAGGTACCCCTGAATACTTTTTTCAAATTCTGTCAAAACTCGGAGTAATAAAAATAAAAATAATAATACAAAAAAAGCGATTAATAAAAAGAAAAACATTTTATTTACAAGAACCAACTTGAAGGTCCCTTTAATCTTTTTTTAAAGTTCAGCCAAAAATCGGGGGTCATTTTGATGCCAAAAGAAACACGTTTTAAGAGTGCCATTTCAGAAAAAAATAAGGAATTTTTTGTACCACCTTAATATACCACCATATAATGTTACTTTTTTTATATTTAATTCAAAATTTAATAATTGGAGTCATTTGATTAGGGAGCGCCCATTATAATCACGTAAAGCTTTTAAGGGGTTAGGGTCAGTCGCACAGTCAACAGATTTTATTATTTATTGACAAATGTTCTACAGTTCGAATAATACACATTACAAGAAGTTACAGTAATTTTTTAAGATAAAAATATCGATAAATGGTTTGGCTTGTAGTCGAACGATAACAAATAGATTTTATAATGAGTTTTCGGCGACCTTCTCCCAAATAATAGTAATAATAAAATAGGGCGTTACGTCTCGTAACACCTCCCCTCGCAGATCGAGGATAGTCGAAAATGTTTTTGACTATACTCGACATTTCGGAAGAAATAATAACTATTTATACAATTATAGCTAGTTGACAATTTTCCGGATTTAGGAACACTTTGAATATTACAAGATTACCCATTTACTTAATTTTAAATATGTCGTATATTTTATAATGTTTTTGTATAAAGGAACATTAAAAAGATTTCTAGTTTTGAATGAGCGATGATTTTACAATTTTTCATGTATTAAGGAACATTTTCAGTACTAAAATAATTAATTATGAGTAAACGATGATTTCACGATTTTCATGTGTTAAGAACATTTAAAAAAAATTAAAGACAATGAAGTTACAGTAAACGATGATTTTACAAACATGTCTTTTTTTTATAATTAAAGAACATTTTCAATGTTAAAACAATTAAGGTTCAGTAAACAATGGCTTCACAATTTTTTCATACATTAAAGAATATTTCCAATATTAAAAACAATTAAGTTTTCGTAAATAATAGTTTCACAATTTTTTCATATGTTAAATAATATTTTCAATATTAAAAACAATTAATTATCGGTAAACGATGATTTCACAATTTGTATGTGTTAGGAATATTTTCAAAATTAAAACAATTAGGTTTCAGTGAACGATGATTTTACAATTTTTCATGCAATTGAGAACATTTTCAATATTGAAAACAATTAATTATCTGTAAATGATAATTCCACAATTTCCATATGCTAAACAATTGTTTTAATGATAATATTGAGTCAAACGCTTATTTGACAAATTTTCGATATTGAATAACATTTTCAATAATAATATTGGGTAAAACGCTGATTTTACAAATTTTCGGTATTGAATAACATTTTCAATAATAATATTGGTTAAAACGCTGATTTTATAATTATCTGTTTTAAATAAAATTTTCCATGTTATAAAGTTATTAATTTCGAGTGAAACGCTGATTTTACACGTTTTTCTGTTATTAAATGACATTTTCAATAACAATATTGAGTAAAACACTGATTTTACAAGTTTCCTGTATGAAAGAATATTTTTTAATATTACAAAATCAGTAACTTTGAGTAAAACGATGATTTTACAAATCTTTCGGTATTAAATAGCATTTTCAATATGTGCATTTTGATTTTCGATGTGTATGATATTGTCATATTCGCGAGGAAGAGAAAAAGAAATATTCTTAATGACAAAGATAATATTTATATGTAACAATTTATAATAATTGACATAAAACATAAAAAGAAAGAAAATAATCTTCTTTCTTTCTTCCTCTTTTTATCTTTATAATTTAATGATCATTAAAATTGAAGCTATTGTTTATATTTTCCAGGTCTTATTCACAAAAGCCACAAGTCTACATTCCATAAATTAGTAGTATAAACGTTAATTCTTCAGACTGTTGGCCTTAAAAAATTGGCTTGCTTACACTTTCCTTTTCTTTTACACAATTTTCCTCAAACTAAGCCTTAAAACTAACCTTCCTCCCTTCGCCTTGCTCGCATGTCCCTACTCTCTCGCTTCCGCATCGACTACCTAATTCTTATATACTATTTATTCCTCTTCCTCCTTCCTTCTCTTCTTCTCCATCCTACCCAACACTCCCTTCACCCATGCTACTGCCCTTTTGTTCCCCCTTTCATGCATCAATACCTTCATGCTCATTTCACTTCTTTCCACCTCTACGCACTCCTCCAACCAATGCTCCACTTTTGCAAACCCCTTTCCACACAACACAAGTCTTCTTCAGAAAACCCCAAATTATATTCTCAACTTCATTATAATATTCAACAACTCCAGAAAAGCACCCTTAAAACTTTTACTTGAACAAATTCATAGTGCCTCCCGACAAAACACTAATTTTTTTTTTAATTTGCAGTAATCACACAAGTCTTCTGCAGAAAACACCAAATTATATTCTCAACTTCATTATGATATTAAACAACTCCAGAAAAGCACCCTTAACACTTTTACCTGAATAAATTCATAGTGCCTCCCGACAAAACACTAATTTTTTTTTTAATTTTAAGTAATCACACAAGTCTTCTTCAGAAAACCCCAAATTATATTCTCAACTTCATTATAATATTCAACAACTCCAGAAAAGCACCCCTAACACTTTTACCTGAACAAATTCATAGTGCCTCACGACAAAACACTCTTTTTTTTAGTTTGAAGTAAGGACACAAGTCATCTTCAGAAAACCCCAAATTATATTCCCAACTTCTTAGTAATATTCAACAACCACCGAAAACCTACCCTTTTATCTGACAAATTCATAGTTCCTCCCGACAAAACATTTACAAATTTTGAAATAATCACACAAGTCTTCTTCAGAAAACCCCAAGTTATATTCCCAACCCCATAATAATATTGACAAATCCCAAAAAACCAACCCGACCACTTTTATCTGAACAAATCCCAAGTGCCTCTACGTTAAACACTCAGCAAATTAAAAAACTTGAAATAAGTACACAAGTCATCTTCAGGAAGGCCGAAGTTATATTCCCAACACCATAATAATCTTCAAAAACCACTCTGACCACTTTTATCTGAACAAATCCCAAGTGATTACACGTAAAACTCTGAAGAAATTAAAAAATTTGAAACAATCACACAAGTCACCTTCAGAAAACTCCAAGTTATATTCTCAACCCCATAATAATATTCAACAACCCCCGAAAACCACCCTTAACACTTGTATCGGAACAAATTAATAGTGCCTCCCGGCAAAACATTAAAAAGATACCAAAATTTTGAAATAATCACACAAATCTTCTTCAGAAAACCCAAAATTATATTCCCAACTTCATAATAATATTCAACAACCCCTGAAAACCACCCCTAACACTTTTAACTGAACAAATACACAGTACTTCCCGACAAAACAGTAATAAAATTTTGAAAAATTTGAGATAATCACCCAAGTCTTCTTCAAAAAACCCCAAATTATATTCCCAACCCCATAATAATATTCAAAAACCCCCGAAAACCACCCCTAACACTTTTACCTGAAAAAATTCATAGTGCCTCCCGACAAAACAGTAAAAAATTTTTTAAAATTTGAGATAATCACCCAAATCTTCTTCAGAAAACCCCAACTTATATTCCCAGCTTCATAATAATATTCAAAAATTACCGAAAACCACCGCTAACACTTTTACCTGAACAAATTTATAGTGCCTCCCGAAAAAACAGTAGATTTTTTTATTTATTTGAAATAATCACACAAGTCGTCTTCAGAAAACCCCAAATTATATTCTGAACTCCATTATAATATTCAACAATCCCCGAAAACCACCCCTAACACTTTTACCTGAACAAATTCATAGTGCCTCCCGACAAAATAGTAAAAAAAATTTTTTAAATGTGAAGTAATCACACAAGTCTTCTTCAAAAAACCCCAAATTATATTCCCAACCCCATAATAATATTCAAAAACCCCCGAAAACTACCCCTAACACTTTTACCTGAAAAAATTCATATTGCCTCCCGACAAAACAGTAAAAATTTTTTAAAAATTTGAGATAATCACCCAAATCTTCTTCAGAAAACCCCAACTTATATTCCCAGCTTCATAATAATATTCAAAAAGTAATGACCCTGTAATATCCTGTTCCTTAGAGGGCTATTTAGCCCTAGGGACTTTCTTGAATAAATACAAATACAAAACACGATAATTTGACGAAATTCAAGAGAATTCTGCCAAACCTAAGAGAATTATACTGAATTTAAGAGAATTAAACAAAGTTTAAGAGAATTTTACATATTTCAAGAGAATTTTGCTGAATTTAAAAGAATTATACACAATTTAAGAGAATTCTACATGATTCAAAAAAATTCTACTGATATTTTTATAGAATTCCAGAGAATTATAATTAATTCAAGGGAATTCTGACTTACTCTAGAGAATTCTCTTGAATTCGAAAGAATTTGGCTGATTTCAAGAATATCCTGCTGAATTCGAAAGAAAAACACGATAATTTGACTAAGTTCAAGAGAATTCTGCCAAACCTGCGAGAATTCTACTGAATTCAAGGGAATTAAGCAAAGTTTAAGAGAATTTTTAATATTTCAAGAGAATTCTACTAATTGCAAGATAATTCTGCTGTATTTAATAGAATTATACACAGTTTAGGAAAACTATATAATTTAAGAGAATTCTACTGATTTTACGAGATATTTTCACAGAATTCCAGATAATTATGATTAATTCAAGGAAATTCAACTGAATTAATGAGAATTCTACTGAACTATTGAGAATTATATAAGATGCTAGAGAATTCTACTGAATTCAAAAAAATTCTGTTGAAATCCGAAGAATCCCATATAATTAGAGAGAATTTAGCTGATTTTAAGAAAATTCTGTTAAATTTAGAAAAATTCTTCACAATTCAGGAGAATTCTACTGAGTTCTCGAAAATACTGCAGAATTCAAGGGAATTTTACAGAATTCATGAGATTGTTGTCTAATTTGGTTGATTGTGGAAAACATATTTTTTAATTTTTGTATCTCGTTGACGTGTGAAGTTACACCAGAGAGTCACAACCTACTGGAAAAGCGAACAGGAGAGAAGTTATACGAACTGAACTAGTTTATGCACACTCTTGTCGATGGCACATGGACTGTCGACCGTCTAACGCGTGCTTCTGATTGGTCATCTTTAATTGTTAATTACTCGGTAATTATTGGCTTTAGCAAAATTTGTTATAATTATTTTCGACGACATTTTTTTTGTTAGAATTCAATAATACAAAAATGTTTTTTGAATACTGGGACACCCTGTATAATACGAAGATAGACTTTTAGAATAAAGTAAAGCAAGTCACCTAATATTCGGGGCTGCACATGGTCCTGGGGTTGTTATGACTGAATGTTATACCCTCTTAAACTGGAGAAATAATTATTTTATGTATGTCTGTAAATGTGCCTCAAGGACGCTTCTGCTACCTACCCTCGCTTCATAGGTCTTTTCGACATCCGTCTACTCTCTCCGAGCATTTCTCCGTTCCAAAAAATAAATATTTTCACACAAAATATTTATTTCCCTGGAATAAGAGGGCATCATATTCTATCATATCAACCCCAGAACCACGTACGACCCCAAATATTATGCGAGTTTTCTCAATTTTATTCCAAAAATGAGTCCGCGTATAGAGCCTTACATGCAAAATCAAAGAATTGCAAGTGTGATTAACCAACGTCGAAAGTTGTTACAATAGTCCCATGTATTCGACCTCTGTACTCGATAACGCTACAGTGCGTTGCTTTTTAGCTCCCGAGATGACAGCACCATGTGCAAGTAAAAAAACCAATCCAGTATATGACCTTCGATCTTCTGGACAACCTGCCCAGTCGGAATCGACAAATCTTTCTGGTTTCTTTGAAACCTTCTTGTATTTTAATCCTAGTTTCGAAGTTCCACGAAGGTATCGCAGAATCCTTTTAGCTGCACCAGCGTGGCTGCCAAGGCTGCAGTATTGAAACATTGGACAATCACTATACCATCTGAGCCACGATAACTCCCTAAACATATAATCTGTTTGGTTGAAAATCTAACTATTTCGTTGAAATCTTATTTTATTTGGTTGAAAGTTAATTTTTTTACTGAGAATTTAACTCATTTCTATTTTAAGTTCAAAAATGATCTTTTGGGTTGAAAATTCAACTATTTGGTTGAAAATTAATTTTTTCAAATGAAAATTTAAATATTTCTTTTTTTGTGGAAAAATTATCTTTTTTGAAAGAAATTAAATATTCTTGGTTTTAAATTCATCCGTTTGGTTGAAAATTGAACTATTTTCTTGGAAATTCCTTGCTTCTTGTTTGAAAATGAATTTTATTCCATTTTTGGTTCAAAAATGATCTTTTTGAGTTATCTCTTAGGGACCGTACTTAAATTACGTAACCGCTCAAGGGGGCGGAGGGGTCAGGCACTCTGTGTAAATCTGTTACGGGTCCATTGTTAAAAGGGCTGGGGGTATTGAAAGGGTCGATAATCCGTTGCGTAATTTCAGTACGGCCTCTTACGTAAGGTTGTTTTTATGACTAAATGAAAAATTTAGAATGGGATTCATTATTTAAACAAATAGAACGTCAAAATTGGGCATTTTACGAATATTATTTGTTTTCTCCGAAGAAAAGACTTAAGAGAAGTCGCTATCTATCAGAAATATTGCATATACACTTCAGAAACATAAATATTTAGCTTAAGATCTAAGCCAATTGTTATAAACAATTTATATAATCAATTATTTTCATAAGGTGCTCAACCGCAACAAAAAACGTTATCTTGATTGAAAATGCCTAAATATCTCGTAGAAGTAGTATATAGAATGGAAATTAGCCGCTAGTTAACAATTACCATTGTCATAAATATTCTAATAAACAAATTGTTTTTTTTTTGAGGTATTGTTTTTCTCATCAAACAACTTTCAAATTAATTCTAAATCACAATACAAAACTGTAGCAAAATGTTAATGTTAAATATTTATATTGCGAATAACAATATTAAAAACAAATAAAAAAAAATGTAGCGCTTTCCATCGGGGAAAAAGTATTTTATCAGCTATAGATGATTTATTATTATATTTACTATATAGATTTATTGCTATAGATGATTGTTTAATTAAAATATTGTTAATAAAAATAACAATTGAGAGTTCGTGCCACACTTGCTTGATGAAATATCAAATGTCCACGTTTTGAGACCCCCTGAATCCGAAAAATAGGTTTTTATGAATGTGTCTGCATGTCTGTCTGTCTGTGAGCACGATAATGTTTGAAAAAATTAATCTATTAGATTGGCCTTTTGTACACTCTTTTAGTGTCGGAAACTAAAGTTCAAGTTCGATAGTCAGCTATTTTGGATGAATATTCAAAAAGTTAGAGCATTTTGAAAACTTTTGAGACTTTTTTATAAAGATTTGAATATTCCGTGTGCGGCTATTCATAGTACTCAAAAAGTTGAACAATTTATCTTCACGACTTTTTTCTATAAAAAGAAAATGATCAGAGTTATAGCATTTTTTAAATTAAAAAAATCAAAGGAAAATTACTATTTTAAGCCGAACAACGCACCATATGAAAAAAGTGAAGAGGAGGAAAACATTGATTTTTGAAAGTCCTATAAGATTTTCATAAAAATTTTTGGAATTTTCTTGAAAATCGAACATTCACATTTTGATGGCCCAAAAAATAATGAAAAATAAAAAATTTCATTTTTCGGTCAAACTATGCAATAGGGTGGGTCGAAAATAAATACTTTTGGAATTCGAAATCGCTACAACGCGGAAAAGTAGCGTATTAGGGTCCTTAATATTCAATAGTTTCTTGTATGTAGCCCAGAAGATAAGTGGCTGTTCTACATTACCGATCACTTATCATAACCTATGCACTTTTAAACTATTATTTTCGATGGACTTGCCCCCCTGGTGAGGCCTCAATTATTGACGATATTTAATATACTTTGGACTTGAATTAGGTTCAGCTATTATAATGACATAATGTGATACTGTTTTATCTGTCAAAATAACAAATTTTCATACTGTAAGTATTGCTATTAATTTTGAAAACTTTATATTTCTGCCAGATAATCTTCCATTCTTTCATTGTCAAAACTGTTTTCTGCATAATTTTTATTTTACAACGTCAATTTTCAAGCTTTTAGTGAGTAACACTGTCTTTTTAATAAAATAGATTTATTTAATGCAAAGTAGAATTAAAATTCTTAAATAATAACGATGTTATAAGCAAAATCGCCTTTGCCCCACCAGTCGGCACTGCCCCTCCTTACCCTATCTGATATATTGTTTAATTCCGTTTATAAAAGATCCTACGTTAAAAATATTACAAGACAAAAATGTTGATAATTGAATAGTAATGGTCAGGAAAAATGAAAAATTAGTCAAATTAAAATCAGTGAATTTTGAAAATTAATTTTTGTGGCCATCCTGCTTAATTCTATCTGGTATAAATTGCTTAATTCATGCTCGTTGAAAGCTATATACATCTTTCGTAAATATGTATTATACATGTATTAATATTTATATGTACAAATAATAGATATCACAACTCAAAAGGAGCACAAAAAGGGGAAATAGGGTAATTTTCCCACGAAAAAGTGGAAAATAGGGGAAAAGATAAACATTTATTTTTACATGTCGAAAAGATCAAAAAAACTTTTTATAAGAAATGTTATATTTGTAAATAATTTTCAATGATTTTTCAATTATTTGTGCCCTTCAAGAATTTATTTTTAAAAATTTGATATACTTAGGTCGTTGGAAATCCATTCACAGTGATATAAAAAAGTCAGTGAAAAAAAAATTAGTTAAATACATCATTTTAATATGTTTAAAATTGTTCTCATAAATATTTCTTTCCAAGATTTGTCACTTCTTCCTCACTATAATTAATACTTTCAATGTAAATTTAAAACTACACTCTTCAGTAAAGCGAAGTGAAAATGCTAAAATTAATCGAATCGTTTGAGCTGATAGCAATTTGTAGGTCGACATCCAAAACAAATATAGAAAAAAAAATTTGAAATCGGTTAATACCTTCTGTTCTATTTTTTAAATTTACAAATTAACATTTTTTAAATTCAAAAATAAATTTTACTTTATTTTGAATCTTTTCAAAATGTACAGAAACACGTTTCTTGGATTGATTCGAACCTGAAATTTCATCAGCTTGAATCAAAGAAACATGCTATTATTTTTTATTCATGGGAAACATTTTTTTCTTGGTGTTTATAACGTTCCAATATAGCAAAAAAATGAAATCCCAACAATCCCAAATCACGACAAAAGTTTTTTCCGAAAAAGCAAATTGATAAAAATGAAAAAAGTTTGAGCTGAATAAATTTCAGGTTCGACATATTCAACTTTTTTTTAAATGTATGCATATGACTCAATAAAAAAAAACATCTTTTTGCACATTTTCAAAAAATTGTTATTGGGCAAAAAATTCATGTTTAAATTTCGTAATTTCTTATTATTGTTCACTAGTAGAAGCTGTAAATATAACAAATTCGTCATAATTTTTGAACCAATAGGAAAAATTCATAAATAATTTATTTAAGGCCATCTGACCAGTGGGTCACGTGACCGGCTTCCTACCTTACCGACACTTTTTTTACTTGTAAACTTATTTTCACACGAATAGCCACATCGAAGGTCCTTTGCAGCTTACAGGTTCGTACCCTTGACCGGGAATGATGAAAATTTTTAATACAGCTGATTGATTTCGTGATACTTTTTTCTATAACAATATTCAATGGAATATGTAAGCTTTATTATATTGTAGGGTGGTTTCCAGTACTACCGAGATGGCAAGCATGTTCGTTTCAGATACTTTGTTCCGCGTCAACAGTTCAGAGTACCGAATCTGTATTCTAAGACGTTTTTATTCGCATAGATGTCGCGCCCTGAATGCTATAAATTTAGTAAAAAGACGAGTGGGCTCATGGTGTCACCCTCAAAGTCGCCTTTCTGAAAGCTGACGTAGTTCATTGTCATACGATGTTCTCCAGTTTAGATAGTAAATATAGTTTCCCAAAGCGGCATTAATCGCTCCATACATCTCACCATGTGCGGACGAACCTTTAAGATTTCCAACAGACAGATGATAAGTCTATGGAATGTTGAATCGAAGGCTCTTCGCAATTAATTCAGGCCATCGATAGGCAGCACCGATAAGATGCTTCGTCTTTGCAGACAAATCTGTTTTTAAACCTCGTTTTTTGCACATCGGGCGAAGCAGATCCGATTGTCAGAACAATTCTATCATTAAGGACAGCTGTGGAGAACTCATACAGTCTGTTGAGATAAGTTATTGGCCTGTAATTCTTCGGGTCAGTTGTGCATTTCTTTCACCAAAAGGTCTCGATCCTATCCCATCTCTGAGCGAAATAGTTTCTCATGCCTCTTAACATATTTCTCACGTTCTCGGTAGTGATAGGTGGACATTCCCGTTTAGGCGTTATGAGGACTCTGCACAGCTCTTTAAAGCTATTTATGGTCTTTTGTGTCTCTATACTCTTACTGTTTTTAATAAATTTCCAGCATTACTAATTCATCAATCTTCTTTGTCTTTTTACAGAAACATTATCAACCATGGCGCACCCGAAAAGCGTATCTTCGGAAAATTTAGGCATTAAAAGAGAAAATTCGAATCGTCAAGGTAAATCTAGTACCATGAAAAATTGATAACAGAACTGTCAATTAATAAACAGTTTGAAAAGGTTATTTTACTCAACTTCTCATTATTCAGGTAGATAATTAAGTATAACTTACAACAACAAAAAATATTCGCGTTTTTTTTGGCAACGATTCACTACTTCAAGTCATTGATAAGCTGCAACCGACGTGAAGAGCGACCGAGAAAAGCAGACAAGCCCTGAGAGATAATAGCGATTTCAGGACAAGGAGGAGCATTAACATCTAGGTTTCTCCGAAGTTTCAAGATCTGCCTGAAATGGATGCCTCTCTTCATGAGGATATTTCGAAGAAGTCCGACCTCTGGAACATCACTTGTTTAGTTTATGGTGCGGTGTGAGATTTTGCTGATTAAAAACGAAGGCTCAAACAGACGATGGGTCAATAGACCAAAAGACGTTTGCATCAACTGAACAGGAATATTGGATGAGCGAGACAGAATGCGTCTCGTTTTGAGTGTGTGTAATCATGTGATTGACAGGTGCTTCTGTAAAGTCGCAGCATTCCAACAGCGTTTCTCGTCGATGTCCTAAATTGAATACTGGAGTGCTTTAGATTGAATTTCTGATAGACTCATCATTCATGTGTTAGAAAACTCGAAGGTTCATCCACACCTAGCGAGATGCATAGAGAGATCGATGCCCTATTGAAAAAATGGATTAAATATCTCATCTGGGAATTATCGTGTGACAAAGAACGGCCTCACCTTCCAGAAGGGCGTCTTTCAGGGCGACACCATGACCCCTTCGCGATTTTGCATCAAACTTCTGACACTATCTCTCGCACTGCGCAATTCTCTTGGGTACCTTCGCGGTGATGGAAGCTTTCAAAATACCCTAAAATCTTTTAAATCCTTTGGAATATCTTCAAATTACAGAAATCTTTTAAAATACCTTAAAATATTTCAAAAGAATTTAATAAAATTCAGAAATATTTGTAGATCTGAATTCAATAAAATAAATTTATTGACAGAAAAGTGACTAGTGATCTTTTCATTTTAAAGTGACTAAAAACTGAATGTAGAACAAAAAATTGACTAAGACTTTTAGTCATTTTTTTTTTCAAAATCCCTGAAAAACTGAATTCCCGGATATAAGCCTAATTTCCAGGTTTTTCCCGACCTGCATCACCCTCTTAATTTAGCATAAATAAATATATAAGCACACCTGTAGCTTCACAAAATTCCGAAAAAATGATAAAATTTTCTTTACTTTCTCAGAATTTTGTTCTGTAAAAAATGTACGAGAAAATGAATGAATACATTATGGATAACGTTTTTGAAATCGCTTGAAACTTTTTAAAGCTCTTTAAAGGTTCCTTTGAATTTTTGAAAATGCCCTTCATTTTTTACAACTCTGAAATCAATTCAAATTATTAAAATCATTTTAAAATTCCTTGGAATCTTTTAAAATATCTCCTAAAATCTTTGAAATTCATTAAAATCTTTGATAATACCTCAAAGTACTTGAAAATTTTAAGATCCCTCAATTCTTGTGAATACATTTTTCGAAATCAATTAAAATATGATAAAATCCCGTGAAACTTTATGAAATATATTTGCTGAAATCCTGGAAATTTTTTTAGAACACCTTGAGAGTTTTTAAAATCCCTTAAAATCATTAAAATCGTCGAAAATGTCATGAAATCCCTAGAAATCTTTGAAAATATCATAAGACCTAATAGGTCCTATAAAACCGTTCCAAATCTTCCGAAATTCTTTAAAACTCCATGATTTTCTTTTAAATATGTTAAAAATTCTTGGAAAATTTTTAATCTTTTCAAAATGCCTTGCAATGTTTTGAAATAAATTAAAATATTTAAAATCCCATTGGAATCGTTTTGAACACCCTAGGATATTTAAAATTCTGTAAAATCTTTTTCAATCCCTTGAAATTATTGTAAGGTCTTGAAGCTTCCTTGGAATTTTGAAAAAAAAACCTAATTTCTTAAAACTTTTTCTAAACCCCTTCAAATGATTGAAATCAATTGAAAATTTCATCGAGTCTTTTAAAATATCTCCTGAAATCTTTGAAATTCATTAAAATCTTTGGTAATACCTTAAAGTACTTGAAAATTTTAAAATCCCTCAATTCTTGTGAATACATTTTTCGAAATCAATTAAAATATAATAAAATCACGTGAAACTTTATGAAATTTGATATTTCCTGAAATCCTGAAAATTTTTTTAGAATACCTTGAGAGTTTTTAAAATCCCTTAAAATCATTAAAATCGTCGAAAATGTCATGAAATCCCTAAAAATCTTTGAAAATATCCTAAAACCTAATAAGTCCTATAAAACCGTTCCAAATCTTCCGAAATTTTTTAAAACTCCATGATTTTCTTTTAAATATGTTAAAAATTCTTGGAAAATTTTAAATCTTTTCAAAATGCCTTGCAATGTTTTGAAATACCTTAAAATATTTAAAATCCCATTGGAATCGTTTTGAACACCCTAGGATATTTAAAATTCTGTAAAATCTTTTGCAATCCCTTGAAATTATTGTAAGGTCTTGAAGCTTCCTTGGAATTTTGAAAAAAAAAAACCTAATTTCTTCAAACTTCTTCCAAACCCCTTCAAATGATTGAAATCAATTGAAAAGTTCATCGAGTCTTTTAAAATATCTCCTGAAATCTTTGAAATTCATTAAAATCTTTGGTAATACCTTAAAGTACTTGAACGAGAAAATAATTAATTGATAGAAATTGTTTTTAAAATATATTTTTATGAATAAAGTCTCTTATCGCTTTTGATTCGAAAGTATAGTGCTAAAAAGTTATATATACATAATTTAGGACAAATAGCATACGACAATGACATAAGAGCCAATATTTAGTTTAGGCATAAAGAGGCAGTTTCTACCATAGGGTGAGATCCCTACAATTTCGGATTGATCAACACTGGATATAAAATAGAATTTTTTGCGGTCACTTTAACTCGATTTTTTGTGTAGAGTAATTCTGCTTTTGTGAAGATCTGTACGCAACTCGTTGCTTTTTTTTTCTTTCAGAATATGAAAGCCCGGATACGCTTTAGCAACTCTTGAAACCTTCGGGACTGTACCTCGCTAATTCCAGCGCCATTTCACTCTCATAAACACGATCCTATCTCTGGACTCGATTGGGCTCGGTTTTTACTTTGAAAAGTACTTCAAAAGCAAATGAAACCTTAATCGACTTTTTTACTAATCAAAACAGATGATACGTAAATTACATGTTGCAAAAAGCCAAATAGAAGCAAATTTTTTAAAAGGCAATCCTATAATGAACATTAGGGTGGTCCAAAAATGCATTAGAAAATTTTTTGTTTGAATTTTCACGCATATTACCCCAAAAATTTCTTCAAATCCACAAAAAAATAAATCTATATATTTTTTTTTTGTTTGAAAAAAAAAATAATATTTAGAGGTGGAGCGAGCCCCATCAAGTTTAACACGTACATCCTATTAGAAAAAAAAACGTTTTTGTACATTTTATTCAGAATCGTCAATATTGGGTGAATCCAGTTGAAACTCAACATTTCTCTTCACAATTGGCCATGGGGCGACTGAAAAATCCCTAAAAATAAAATTCCTAACACGGTTAAATTCCCCAATTGGTAAATTACCCAATAATAAAATTCCCGAGTAATAAAATTCCCGAATAGTAAAAATTGCCGAATTATGAAATATCAAATCTAGAAAATTTCCGAAATATAAAATCCTCGAATCCTAACAATAAAAAAATGTTGCTTATTCAACATTATTTATTTATTAAAAATAAACTAATCAAATATTTTATGAAAGAAAACAATTTTGTAATGTTTGAAATTTAAAACAATATTGTTTGCATTTTAAATAACAATAATTGAAAAAATTAATTTCTGGATAGTAAATTTTGTTCGAAAATGTGTATAGAATTAAAAAAAAAAAAAAATTTAAAAAACTTTCATTCAAAACTCGAATTTTTAATTTAAAGAAAAAATTAAAAAGAAATTGTTACAACGTTGCAAATTAATCTTTGTTGCCTGACAAAAACTACTACTTGGTTGAATATAGAAATATTTGGTAAAAAACGTATTTTTTTGGTTGAAGATTCATCATTTTAGTTGAAAATTTCATCCCCTTGTTTAAAAATTAACTTTTAAAATTAAAATCTAACTTTTAAAATTCAACTTTATTTCATACCCTTGTTTAAAAATTAAAATTTAAACTTTTAAAATTAAAATTTAACTTTTAAAATTCAACTTCTTTTTATAAATTAGAAATAGAGGTATTTTTAACATAGATAATAAGCACTTATTTATTTATATATATATTAATTTTTTAACTTTATAAAAACTTTTTCTCAAAGACCATGAAAGATATCGCAAAAGAACAAGAGACATTTTTCATAGAACTTATTTTTTAAAATTTTAATTATATAATTTATTAAAATTTTTAAAATTAATTTGATAAATTATTACAATTATATAATTTTAATTAAATTATATTAATGTACAATTTTAAAATATATATTAAATTTATAATATATATACAATATATAAAATATATATTATATAACTCTAGATTAGGTTTTCAACTCAATAATAATATCAAACAACCCCCAAATTCCACCCCTTGTATATTTCACGAAACATTACAGATGTAACTCGATGTAAAACAACAATTCAATTTTTTAATTGAAAGCAGTCACAATATTTACATTTAAAGAACTCTAGATTATGTTCTTAACCCCATAATGATGTTAAAACACCCCCCCCCAAATCCACCCTTAGTACTTTCAGCGAAAAAGGTTTAATGATTCTCTATGTCAGACAGCCAATACATTTTTAAATCAAAAATATTTACAATATTTACCTTCAAAGAATTCCAGATTACTTTCCCAACTCCATAGTAATATCCAGCAGCCCCCAAAACTCACCCCTAGTATTTTTTAGGAAACAGTTGCAAGGATTTTACATGTGAAACAGCTGATAACTTTTTTAGTTGAAAATAGTCACTCTCACTTCGAATTTTATGTTTTGCTCTCTACTTAGTTGTCATTCCTAGTGCCTTAAGTGAACATTTCTTAAGTAGACCTAATTAACCAATTCTTTTATAAGTGAAGCATTTTTTGAATATGTTGCTCTAAACCATTACTATCCATTAAATATTTCACATGATAGTAGATTTCAATTAGTAATATTTCACATGATTTTACCTGAATTTACCTATATTTTTATTAACAGACATAGGTAGCGAAATTATCACTGTTACCTGTAAAATAATTGATGGAAATGGAGAATGCGGAATACGCTACTTTCGAAACCCGCAAGGAGGGATAATTGCAAATGATTTGAATGAGAAAAATATGTGCCCGAATGAGTTTCGTATTAACGAAGCAAACAGAGAAATGGAGATGGGAGGCCCTAAGCCACCCCACGTATATGGGCGAGCGGTTTTAAGCACAGCAAAATGGGAGGCTTCCTCCTCTAAACATATGCACAAAAATCCGATTTGAGCTTTAGAGTTAATGCAATTAACACCAGGCTACGGAAAAATTATCCATCACTTGGCTGTGAAACCATTCACTATTCACTACTGGCCCGTTTTTGAAGTCCATGTTCACAATAATTATTGTGAAAATGAGGATGCAAGGTTATGTCCAGACACAACAGGAGGTATTGTGAAATCTATTAAGAGAGAAAATGGTGAAGAAACGAATGTTATCTACATGTACGAAGCTGTCGTAAATTCGATAGCCGGAGAATATCCAGTTGCCCAAATATTCACAGAGTCTCATCACGCTGATAACATCGCATTCTTTTTCTCATCATTCATTCGATCTGGTGCATTTCCTCCAAAAGAAATTGTTTGCGATATGGGTAAGGCTCTTCTAAACGGAATAGCAAGAGCTTTTACAGTATACCTGACCATCTATCATAACGCTGATGCCTTAAAATCACTTCTACCGCGATGCTACATTAGAATTGACGTTGCACATTTTGAACACTTGTATACTATGTTTTTAGAAGATGTGTGACCGCTAATTTCTAAACTTTTCAAAAAGTCGCTAAGTCTACTGATTGAATCTCGGAGCGTCGAAGAAGCGAAGCAACAACTTCGTATAATATTAATAGTTTGTCTTAGTGAAACTGAAGGCATTGATACAATTACTGGGCAGAAAACACATTGCAAAATCACAAAAGGTGTGCTTAAAGAATTTGTAACAGGCAATGCTGCAGATTTCGATATAGAAATAGTGGAAAAGAATTTTCCTGATGAACAAGAAAGCAAGTTTCACTTTTCACTGATTAGTCAGTAAAAAATCACTGAATAATTATTAAAATCCACTGATCAATTTGTAAACATCCTTGACGATTTTACATGGATGCGTACTTCCCACTGATTCAAATTTGAGGAGAAAATACTTTTGATCTACCTTCTCTGGATGAGAATTTAAAAATAAATTTTCTGCGAAAATAGTTTAATTTTTAACCCTAAAATACCAATTTTCAACCAAATAGTTTATTTTCAACCAAAAAGGATAACTTTTTGACCAAATTTTTGAATTTGAAAAAAATAATTGCATTTTTATTCAACAAAGATGACATTTCGACTAAATTAGATGAATTTTTAAATTAAAAAGACAAATTTTCAAACAAAGTTTAATTTGGATTCAAAAAAGATTTCGTTTGCCTTTTCAACACCAAAATATGAATTTTAAACAAGTAAATTTTCCGCATAATAGTTGCATTTTCAACAAAATAGTTGAATTTTCAACCAAAAAGTTGTATTTTTATCCAAGAAAAATGCAATTTCTACTAAAATAGATACATTTTTAAACAAAAAAGACAAATTAAAAAAAAAGTTTCATTTTCATCCAAAAAAGATTTCATTTTACTTTTCAACATCAAAATATGAATTTCAAACAAGTAAATTTTCCGCATAATAGTTGAATTTTCAACCAAAAAGTTGCATTTTTATCCAAGAAAGATGCCATTTCTACTAAAATAGATACATTTTTAAACAAAAAAGACAAATTAGAAAAAAGTTTCATTTTCATCCAAAAAAGATTTCATTTTACTTTTCAACACCAAAATATGAATTTTAAACAAGTAAATTTTCTGCATAATAGTTGAATTTTCAACAAAATTGTTGAATTTTCAACCAAAAAGTTGTATTTTTATCCAAGAAAAATGCAATTTCTACTAAAATAGATGAATTTTGGAACTAAAAAGACGTATTTAAAAAAAAAAGTTTAATTTTCATCCAAAAAAGATTTCATTCGACTTTTCAATACCAAAATATGAACTTTAAGCAAAATGTAAATTTTCGACGAAAATATTTCAATTTTCAACTGAAAAAGACGAATTTTCAACAAAACAGTTTATTTTCAACAAAAAGGATGACTTTTTAACAAACTTGTTGAATTTTGAAACAAATAATAAAATGTATAACTAAAAAGATAATCTTCAGGAGGAAGCAACTGCAAAAAAAAAAACATAGTGTATACGGATCCGCCATATTTTGCCGGATTTTAATTTTTTGTTCTGGCATATTTTGCCGGATTTTAATTTTCAGTTCCGGCATATTTTGCCGGATCTTAATGTTCTCTTCCGGCAAGGCACCCCTGTGACTGGTTACAGAAATAATGTTGGTTCAAACCTCTAGCCCTTTCCAACGTTTTGGGTGGGGGTGGGAACGCACCCCTGTGATTGGTCATAAAAGTTACTGATCTATTACCCTGAATTTCTAGAATTTCCTTTAATTATCATATATTTGCATCCATTACCATAATTTTAAAAATGTATGAAAAGTTTCATAAATTACCATAATTTATCAAATTTATGGATATTCATCATTATTTTATGAAATTTTTGGAAAAATTATGAAATTTGTAAAAACTTGTGAAATTTGTTGAAATTTATGAAGTTTGTGAAAATTTACGAAAGTTGTGGACATTTATGATAATTTACGGAAAATTATGACGTTATTAAAAATATGCCGGAAGAGAAAATTAAGATCCGGCAAGGAATACGGCTATTATACAGATGACACATAACCTCCACCTGTTATCAAGATCTCCCTTTTATTTTCTATTGTCCGACATATTTTTGCAAAGATCAACTTTTTAACTCGTTGCAATTAATGTAGAGTTGTTTAGAGTTAATAATAAATCGTTTGGTATTCATAATAAATTCTTTGGAATTTAATTTAGTACACGATAAAATATGCCGGAAGAGAAAACTAAAATCCGGCAAAATATGCCGGACGAGAAAATTAAAATCCGGCATATTTTGCTACAATACTGATACATTTCATTGAAGAGTGAGAAAGCTACGGTAATGCATAATATTTGAAAACACGATTTTTTATAGTAAAACTGTTTTTAACATCATTCAAAGTTAATGCAGAAATAGAAAATATTCCTTGTTTCGAGACGAATCGATTGACCTATAATATTAATACATTTATTATATATTTATTAACATATTTATAGAATATATTTACAATATATTTATAATATAATTTATAATATATTTATAATATAATTTAAAGTTGATGCGATAATACAAAAGATATGTTGAATCGAGACAAATCGATTGACCTATAACACTAATACATTTCATTGAAGGGTAAGAAAGCTATGGTAATGCATAATATTTTAAAATAAGTTTTTTTATAGTGAAACTTTTTTTTTAACATCATTTAAAGTTAATGCAAAAATAAAAAAGATTCCTAGTTTCGAGACGAATCGATTGACCTATAATAATAATACATTTTATTAATTAGTAAGGAAGATATGGCGATTTATATTATATTTAAAATCGATTTCTATAGTAACAATTTTTTCATTCTCATAATTTAAAGTTGATGCGAGAATACAAAAGATGTGCTGAATCGAGACGAATCGATTGACCTATAATACTGATACATTCAATTAAAGAGTGAGAAAGCTATGGTAATGCATAATATTTGAAAACACGGTTTTTTACAGTAAACCTTTCTTTTAACATCCCTCAAAGATAATGCAAAAATAAAAAAGGCTTCTTGTTTCGAGACGAATCGATTGACCTACAATAATAATACATTTTATTAACGAGTAAGGAAGTAATGGCCATTTATATTATATTTAAAATCGATTTTTATAGTAACAATTTTTTTATTCTCATAATTTAAAGTTGATGCAATAACGGAAAAGATTCTTTGATTCGAGGCAAATCTATTGACCTATAATATTGCTACATTTATTGAACATTAAGGAAGGTATGGTAATGCATAATATTTGAAAAAACGGTTCTTTATAGTAAAATTTTTCCATTAACATAATTAAAATTCTGTAAAAAATTGAGCCTATCCATTGAAAAATAGCCAAACTCTAAATTTTTTAATC
This sequence comes from Andricus grossulariae, assembly GCA_011634705.1. Taxonomy (NCBI): domain Eukaryota; kingdom Metazoa; phylum Arthropoda; class Insecta; order Hymenoptera; family Cynipidae; genus Andricus; species Andricus grossulariae. The sequence goes on from JAABKJ010075445.1 coordinate 143,279,317, forward strand.
GAAATTGTTTAAATAATTAATAATTCTTGTAAATTTACAAAACATAGTGAAGAGTCATCTGAAATACAATCTTAGCTGACTTCGTAAACATAGTGTTATGAATGTGTTTATGAAAATTGTTTAAATAATTATTAATTATTGTAAATTTTCAAAGAATCATAGGAAAGAGGTATTTGAAAAACTTTTTTTATTGATTTCGTCAATAAATTGAGCATATTCCTTAAAAATAGCCAAACTTTTGACTTGCTCATTAAAATTGTTTAAATAATTATTCATTTATTGAAATTTGTAGAGCATTATAGCCAAAAGTCATTGGACAGATATTCTTACTTGATTCTATAAAAATGGAGCCTATTCGTTGAAAAATAGCCAAACTTTCAGTTTTTAAATTGAAATTGTTTAAATAATTGAAAATTCTTGTAAATTTACAAAGCAACATAGATAACAGTCATCGGAAGGATATTCTTAGTTGAATTCGTAAACAAAATGAGCCTATTCACTGAAAAACAGCCAAACTCTGAATATGTTTATGAAAATTGTTAAAATAATTAATAATTATTCTATATTTGCAAAGTACCGTAGAAAAGATTTATTGCAAATACATATTTGGTGATTCCGAAAACAAATTGAGCATATTAGATAAAAAAAGGCCAAACTCCTAATTTGTTGAAATAATTAATAATTCTTGTAAATTCGCAAAGGTTCATAGAAAAGAGTCATCGGAAGGATATTCTTAGTTAATTCTGTGAAAGAAATTGAGCCTATTCTTTGGTTAAAAATGCAATGAATCGTTAAAAATTAATGTATTTTAGTTAAGGCTTCAAGTATTTTGTTGAAAATTCGTCTTTTTTATTATATTCAATTTTTTATTTAACATTAAAATCTGTTGTGGTTTAAATATCAACTATTACATTTTTTTGTTGAGAATTTGTCTCTTTGGCTTGAAAATTCGTCACTTTACTTCAAAATTCGTCTCTTTGTTTGAAAACTTTCCTATTTTGTTGAAAATTCTTCTTTTTTGTTTTTTAAAATTAAAGGTTTTAACTAAAAATGTGAAACTATTCCACTTTTTGTTGGAAATTTATTTGTTTTAGTAGAAAATTCAACTATTGGGTTGAAAATTCATGTATTTTCTCGAAAATTCGTGTTTTCAGTACACAATTAATCCTCTTGATTTAAAATATAACTATATGCATTTTCTTAACAATTAGTATTGTAACTGTACGGTTGATAATTAATCTGTTTTAGTTAAGGATTCAAATATTTTTCGGAAAATTCGTCTTTTTTGGTTGTATTCAACTGTTTTTAATTAAAAATTTAAATCGTTTTCGGTTTAAATATCAACTATTACATTTTTTGGTGAAAATTCAACTATTTCGTAGAGAATTTAACTCTTTTGTAAAGAATTCGTCTGTTTGGCTTGAAAATTCAAACAATCTGGTAGAAAATTCAACGGTTTTATGGAAAATGGATCTAATTTGTTGATAATTCATCTTGTTGGTTGAAAATTTAATTACCTGGTTGCAAATTCAGCTGTTTCGTTAAAAGCTCATCTTTTTGACTTGAAAATTCATCCTTTTTGACGGCCCTAATCAGCCAATGAGACAATTTACATCCAAATAGCAAATAAGTTGAAAACTATTTTTTAAGAAGTAAAGAAATAGTGGAAGTAGGAGACAATTGCGAGAAGGAAATTATTAAAATTTTTGAATTTTGAATTATAATGTTACCTCTTTTAGTAAATACTCCACAATTTCACTGTGGCTTCCTTCAACTGCAATATGTAGAGCTGTACGTCCATATGAGACATCCATGCTATTTACTTCAGCCCCTGACTTGATTAGGGATTTAACTGCACTTAAGGCACCAGCTTTTGCTGCAAGGTGTAGAGGAACCCATCCGGCTTCGTCACGGGCCTCCAGATTCAGACTGGCCGTTAATAAAACATCAACGCATGCAGCACATTCTGGATCTAAAATTTATAAGGAAAGGCTAATTAGCAGGGTGACCATACTTCTATCAAAAAAGTACCCGTGAAGTAACCATAATTTGGCAAAAAAGTAACCAAAAAGAAAGATTTTCTGCCAAAAAAGACGAAGTTTTCACTAAAATTATGAATCTTCAACAAAAAAATTAATGTTTAAGAAAATATTTTAACTTTTAACAAAATCAGGGTGGTCACTCAACCGGGAGAAAAATATTATACCCGGAGATTTCCCCTATTTCGTAATTCGCGCGTTTTGTAATTTTTGAGTAAAAATTATTTTTTTTTAAAGCAATCACATTTTTTAGTAAAAAAAATCTATCGAGTCTTTTTGAATGTCAATTGATACTACATTATATGAAACTTATCAATAATATATTTATCGTATTTAAAATTTCTATAATTTTTATTTAAAATTACTGTTTTGAATGCGCAATTCTAAAAGTTGAATCTTTAAGTCCTTGAAATTAAAGTTTTTTCTTAAATTAATTTTTAGATTAATTTTTGTAAATTTGGTATTTTAAATTTCACAATATTTTAGTTTCAAAGTCAAATATTCAAAATGATAGGACAATTTTGCAATTAAATACTTCAAAATTTCATATTAAAAGCCGTGATAGTTTTGAATTTAATCATTTTTAATGATGAAATACTACTTTATATTGATAATTAGATGTGACATAAATTGTTTAAACAATTCATCATTGTTTTTAGCAATTTCCTATTAGAATAGAGTTAGAAATTCGCGGTTTTTCAAAAATGTTCCACTTTTTGCCCAATTTTCAATTGGAGTAAGGTGATACTTAATTAATGTTAACAACAATAATTGTTTGAACAACTCATTATTATTATATGATAATATTCTCTTAGAATAATGCTGGAAAATAGCATTTTTTTCACAAATTTTCCACTTTTTGTCCGATTTGGAATTATAGTGAGGTTAATAATTGATTAAGGTTAACAAAATTGATTGTTTAGCCAATTTATTATTATTCTTAATAATATTTAATTTCAATTACGCCAGAAAGTTGCGGTTTTTTCTGAAATTTTTAATCATTTGTCTACTTTTCACTTAAAGTGAGTTATTAGTTAATTTTATTTGGCAAAAATTATTATTTAAGCCAATTATCATTGTTTGTAACTATTTCCTGCTTCATAGTTGCTAAATAGTTGCGGTTCCTTCTGAAATTTTTAACTTCTTACCTGCTTTTTACTCAGTAAAGCAATAAATAATGCAACTTGACAAACATGCTTATTTAAAACTGAATAAAAAGTTGCGGTTTTTTCTGAACTCTTAAACTTTTTGTCCACTTTTCCCTCAGTAAAGTAATAATAATTAATATGATTTAACAAACATGATGATTGAACAATTGATTGTTGTTTATAAATATCTTCTCTTAGAGTACGGCTGGAAAGTTGCCTTTTTTTAAATCTATAGTTTTTCTTTGACTTTTTAGTTATGAAAAAATAATAAGTGAACCTCAACAAGAATCATTTTTTAAATAGTATTATACTTTTCTAAGTGAATTATTTTTGCTCTTTTCCCAATGTTTAAAAAAATTAATTTAAATAAAAAAGCTATTTTACACAACATACAGAAACAAAAAATTGAATAATTAGAAGTAGGTGGGAGGATTAGGTCATTAATTGTCATGTAAAAGTTTTGTTTTTAATCACAAGAAATTTATTGCAAAGCGTAACAAAAATTGAAAATAATTTACTTAAAAAAATATAATACCATTTAAAAATTATTCTTTTTGCGATTTATTTATGAAAAGGCAAAGCAAAGTTAAACATTTCAGAAAAACCGCAACTTTCTAGCGATTATCTAAGAAAAAAAAAAAAAGCTTTTTAGCTTAAAGTAAAATCAGAATACACAAGAAATGAGCAGTCTCACAGCCTAAAGCGAATTTAGGGTTAGAAACTTGAGACGTTTAGCTATTTTTAGTATCTTTAATGGGCCATGGGGCCGGCCAGACGGCATAAAAAAGCGACCCTTGGACTTACAAAAAGGAAACTGTCATTCATAGTGATTGATGTGAATCATGTCGAAAAGTGAACTTTGGACCCATATCCTCCTTGAACTGATACTTACTTTAATTGACTAATACCAGTAGGAGGAGCAAAGTGACCTCATTTATGATTGGTTATTCGGCACTAAAATTCAGTGACGTCAGCATTTCAATTGGGTGAACGCTAAAAGTCGGGATAAATTCCGCCTCAAACGAGCTTTTAAATAAAGATGCAGAGCACGAGAACGTCAGAATATTGTATCTCGGCTTGCACCTTTCGAACTTAGAAACTTTTTGGTATCTCGGAGGTAACGTATAACCTCACTTTCGTGATTGTGATGCGTGCATTTGTGTTCGGCTGTGCAGGATATGGTCAAGATGCTTCCGGCCTCCAATAGATGACGCCACCAGTTTTGAAATACCAACCCTCACACGAATACACGATTCATTTCAGATGGATTTGGCACTTAATAGTGACGCTAGACTTTTTTGAGGAGAGAGAAAAGAGAGAATTGAAAGAGTTAGACGTTGAAAGATGTAGGGTACGATGAGGTAATGAAAAAGAGACTAAAAAAGATAGACTCAAATATAGATTGACGGAGACATAGAAAATATTGGCGTGGATAGATGAAGAAAAGGATGAGGTAGAGAAGAGAGGATTTAAAAAGATAGACGGCAATTGAGATTAACAGAGATAGAAAATGATAGACGTGGATAGAAAAAGGAGAGGGTGAGATAGAGAAGAAGGGATTAAAAAAGATAGACGGGAATTCAGATTGAAAAATGGACAGAGAAAAATAAACGTTGACAGATGTAGGATACGATGAGATAGAGAAGAGGAGATTAAAAAAGATAGATGGGAATTTAGATTGATAGATAGTATAAGATAGAGAGGATTTTAGAAGATAGAAGGGAATTTAGGTTGACAGAGAGATAAAAAGAGATTGACGTACACAGATAAATGATAGGATGAGATAGAGAAGAGGGGATTGAAAAATATAGGCATAAAATTAGATAGAAGAATATACACATAAAGGTAAATTTTGGTAGATGTATGATACGGTGAGATGAGGAAGAGGATACTGAAAAAGATTGACGAAAATTTAAATTGAAAAACAGATAGAAAAAGACAGACGTTGATAGACGTAGCAAAGGATGAGAAAAAGAAAAGGAGATTGAAAAAGGTAGACGGAAATTTAGATTGACCGAGATTGATAAAAATATTGACGTGGATAGATAAAGGATAGGGTGAGATAGAAGAAGATACACGTTGATAGATGTAGTATACGATGAGACAGAGAAAAAGAGATTGAAAAAGGTAGACGGGAATTCAGATTAGAATAGGATGAGATATAGTAGAAGATTGACGTGTATAGTTCAAGAATAAGATGAGATAGAAAAGAGAGGGTTGGAAAAGATAGACGTTGATAGATGCAGTATAGGATGAGACATAAAAAGATAGAAGGGAATTGAGATCAACAAAGAGATATAAAAGGAAAGACATTGATAGATGGAGGATAGGATGAGATAAAGAAGAGAGGGTTGTAAAAGATAGACCGGAATTTAGATTGAAAAATAGACAGAAAAAGATAGCCGTTGATAGATCTAGGATACGATGAGATAGAGAAGAGATGATTAGAAAAGATAGATGGGAATTTAGATTGATAGAGAGATAGACAAATATTGACCTAGATAGATAAAGGATAGTATAAGATAGAAAAGAGGGGATTGTAGAAGATAGACGGGAATTTAGATTGACAAAGAGATAAAAAAGATTGGCGTTAGATAAAGGATAGGATGAGATAGAGAAAAGAGGATTCAAAAGGATAGGCGTGAATTTAGATAGAAGAATATATAGAAAAAGGTAAATTTTGGTAGATAGACGTAGCATAGAATGAGATAAAGAAGAGGAGATGGAAATAGATAGACGAAAATTTTGATTGACTAAGATAAATAAAAATATTGACGTCGAGCTAAAGGATAAAATGAGATAAAAGAAGATAAACGTTGATAGATGTAGTATACGATGAGATAGAGAAGAGGAGATTGAAAAAGATAGACGGGAATTTAGATTGACAAAGAGATATAAAATGATAGACGTTGATAGACATAGGATAGGATGAGACAGAGAAGATGGGATTGAAAAAGATAGGCGTGAATTTAGATAGAAAAATATATAGAAAATGTAGATTTTGGCAGATAGACGTAGAATAGCATGCGATAAAGAAGAGGAGACTGAAAAAGGTAGAGGGAAATTTAGATAGACCAAGATAAATAAAAATATACACGTGGATAGATGAAGGACAGGATGAGATAAAAGAAGATAAACGTTGATAGATGTAGTATACGATGAGTTTTTGGGGGGGGGGGGGGGGCTAAAAAACTAAGGCTGGAAACAAGGAGGGAGGGTGGTAAAAATGGAAATATTTTTTGGTTAAAAGTTGATTTATTTATTGAAAAGGCAGTATAGGGGGCCATTTAACTGTACCATTGATTTTGACCTTGGGGTCCATGTTCAAGGTCACTTCAAGGTCAAGACGAATTTTTCAAATGGAAACCCCTATTTTTGACTGCAGATTTGAATAGAGCGGAAAATTTTACGTCAAAAATGTACTATGAAAATCTTGTTTTTGTGACCTTGACGAGGTCAAAAATCAAGTTCAAGTGTCCAAAAAACGATCGGATGCAACTTATCTTGTACTTGTTAAAGGCACCTGCAATGCTGAGATTGCTCAGAAAAACAGTAAATTAAAAAAAAGGTTCTAAGCGCTTTTTAAATAATTGACCTTGATATGACCTTCTACAGGTCAAAATTAAAGATTTTAAAATACCAATCTTCACGGAAAATGTCCCGCTCTTCACGAATCCGTAGTCGAAAATAGGGATTTATATTTTAAAAAATCGTCTTGACCTTTAAATAACCTTTAAAAGTTGACCTGCAGGTCGATGCTGACAAGGTGGTCAAGTGGTTCACACTTTTAAATTTTATCGACTTTTTTAAAGGATCTTAAATGTTCGCTTTACCCAGAAAACCACGTAAATTCGGAAAAAGGGCATCTGATCGGTTTTTGGACATTTGACCTTGACTTTCGACCTCTCCAAGGTCACAAAAACAAGATTTCCGTGGTAAATTTTTGACTTAAAATTTTCCGCTTTATTTAAATTTGTAGTGGAAAATAGGGTTTCTATTTTTAAAAAAGGATTGACCTTGAAGTGACCTTGGAAATTGACCTCAAGGTCAAAATAAAATGGGTTACCCTGTATTTTTGGTTCGGAATTCATCTCGTTTGGTTAAAAACTCTATTATTAGGTTGAAAATGTAATTATTTTGTTGAAAATGTAACTATATTTCTTAAAATTCATCTTTTTTATCAAATGTTCCACTACTTTGTCAAAAATTTATTTATTTTTTTTAAATTTCATCTCTTTTCATCTCTTCGGTTTAATATTTAACTATTTTGATGAAAATTTGTTTCATGTGCTGTTGAAAAGAAATTTTTTAAACTGACAATTTAACTATTCCACTTTTGGTCAAAATTTTTTTTTTTTTTTCATTTAAAAATTCAACTATTTGGTTGAAAATGTATCTTTTTTAGTTAAAAGTTCAACTTTTTGGTTGAAAATTCGATTATTTGACTTAAAGTTGAACTAGTTTATAAACAAATTAATTTTTTATTAGGGATTCATAATTAGAGTTGAAAATTCAAGTATTTGCTTTCAACTGAAGTTTTATGTTAAAAATTCTAGTGTTTTGTAGAAAATTAAACTTTTTAGTAGAAAAATAATATTTTTTAGTTCAAAATTCAAATTTTTTGTAGATAATTCGCCTTTCTCATTTTAAAATTAAATAATTTTTTTTGAAAATTCATGTAGTTTGTTCAAAATTCGTCTTTTTTGATAGAACATTAATCTTCTTGGTATAAAATTCATCTTTTTGGTTGAAAATTTAACAACTACGTTGAAATTTCATTTTTTCTTTACAAACTTTTTTATTTTAAGATTTCACTATTCCATTTTTGGTTGAAACTTTATCCTATATATTGTATAAGTTGAAAATTCAACTATTTGTTAGAAAATTAATGTATTTTGTTAAAAAGTTGTCTTTTTAGGCAGAACATTAATCTTTTATGCTGAAAATTAAACTTTTTGGTTGAAAATTCAATTACCCAGGCGGAAATATTATGTATAGTTTATATATAGTGTGCAGTATTATATTTGTGCACTTTTGGTAGAGCATAAGCTTTTGCTACAGTACTATTGTGTGTTTTTAATTTATATGCAATTTGTTCATTCATTAATCTTTTTTTCTCTCCTCTAATAGCTATATCGTTACATTTTTCTTGTATTGTTGGAACAAGACTAGTTTTAATCTTTTTATATAAAATATCATTGTTAAGCATGTTCTCACAGTTTTATTATATTTATCTCTGTTATAGCTGCTGCCGTTATATTACCTTTGTCTGCATTTACAAAAACTAAGTCTTTATTAACATTTTGAAAATGTTCAACCAGTTTGAAAGATTTTTCAAGATTCTTAAAGTTGTTAATTCGACTATGGTTTGAGATTAATTGAGTAACAGTTTTTCTGATATTTAGTTTCTGATCTTGATGTTCTACATGTTTTTAACAATTTTCTATTTTGTCAACCATGTTATTGATAGGTAACTTATTAACATTGAAAGGAATACCAAATTTGTGACCCAGTACTAAGGTTTCAGCTACCTATCCGGGATTTCGACATTTGAGATATTTTTAAAACATTTTTTAAATTGAAAATCTCTATAATGATTTTTTATGAGATGAAAACCTGTTTCGAATTAAATTAAACTTGTTGGCACATTCTTGTCTCTTTTTATACTTTAGATTATTTAAACTTAATTCTTGTGAAACAGAAAGCCTTTGAATCGATCCATCATTTAGTATGAATCTTTGTATTCGATGTTTTAAATAATTTGAAAATTTTCCTAGTTTTTTTTATATCTTTTACTGTGTTTTCGATTTTAATTTTTAAACATTCTGTTTGGAAATTTAATTTAGTTCTATGAAACTTTGAAATCAAACTGTGATTAAAATTAGACAAATTAAACTTGTTCATACAATTTTGTATATATGCCGGAACTAAGGCATTATATCACCATACTTTTCTGAGATGTAAGCCAAATATCCCATAGTATCCAGAACGTTAAAGACCTTGTTGATTAACAATCAGATTTAGACCTACGAAAGACATACGAAATAATTACTCACGCATATTTACATTGACGGTAGAAGAAAGGCTTGATTTGATTCTTATCAAATCTGATTGAAAATAAACTTGTTTGTTGAAAATTCATATTATTCGTTGAAGATTCAACTATTTTGATAAAAAATTCAACTATTTGGTTGAAAATAAAAATATTTATATACAAATTTATTTGTCAGGAACGTAACCTTTTTGTTGAAAAATAATATTTTGGGGTGGTAAATTAATTTTTTATTTCGTTCAAAATTAATTTTTTTCTGCCAGTTTAAATTTTCCTTTTCTGGTTCAAAATTGAGTAGACAATAAATTTTTTTTTGTTGAAAACTCAACGTTGTGGTCGGAAATTCTACTACTTTGTTAAAAATTTTCAACTTTCTATCTGAATTCAACTGGTTGGGAATTCGTTTTTTTTTGTTGAAAATTAATTTTTCAAACCTTACATTTAATGATTTCATTTTTGGTTGAAAATTTATCGTTTTTGATGCGAAATTAACTTTCTTGTTGAAAATTTTTTTTTCCGATTTGAAAGTCAACTAGCATTCGACTTTTTAGTTTAAAACTTAGCTCCTTTGTTGAAAAGTCGTCTTTTGAGTAGAAAATTATTCTTCCTTGTTAAATATTTGAGGATATGAGGATTTAATAGTCCATTTTTGGCTGAAATTTTATTAAGTTAAAAATTCAACTATTTGGTTGAAAATTAATTTATTTTGTTGAAAATTCATGTTTTTGGTAGAAAACTAATCTATTTTGTCGAGGATTCAACTATTTAAATTTTCAACCAATGAAATGGAGTTTTTTTTTAACTAAAATGATAAATCGTAATAAAAAAAAAACGAATATGGCCAGCTATAAATGTCTGTTTTTTAGAAATACTTTTAAATACTTTTTTTAATATTCTAGAATAAAAAAATGTATTGCAGAGCAATCAAGAGATTTGCTTATTATGTTTTTAGTGTTTTCGAAAATATGACTGAAATAGGTCTAGGCAAAAAGTTCCATATATATGCAAAATATATATCAGGAGGAAAATTCTTTTATGAAAAGCAGAACGTGAGGCTCGAGGGGTCGGCCCACTCCGATATTCTTGGTACACTCACGAAATATTCCCATATATTCTTTCAATATTCCCAGATATTCTTGATATTCATATTTATTCCCAAATATTCTTAATATTCCTTATATTTCTTAATATTCTCTCATATTGCCACATATTCCGAAGTATTCCTGAATATTCACAAATATTCTGAAATATAATTTTTATCTGGTATCTTTGCCCAGTGATCCCAATTTTGGCATGTAGACTAGGGTAGTCCGAAAATTTTTTTCTCGAATTTTCATGCATATCGCCCGAAAATTTGTTTCGATACACACAAAAATAAATCCATTTTTATTTTACTTTTTTTTTTAAAGAAAAATAATATTTAGAGGTGACGCAAGCCTTATCCATTTTAACACGGGTGTTCATTAGGAAAAAAATAGTTTTTTATAAATTTTATTCAGAATCGTCAATATTAGCTCGATCGAGTTGAAACAAAACATTTCTCTTAACAATCAGCCATATAATATGAATAAAACATTACTTTTCAAATGTCATCCCCGAAAGAATGTTTTGTAGGGTCCCACAAAAACCCCATAAGTGAAAAAATGGGGTTTGCGAGTTTTTCGCGGTAATTATGATTTTTTTGTGGTTTTTTTTAATGCAAATTGTTCCTCAAACATAAAATACTACATTGTACTGATAGTTGGATACTAACGTGAATTTTTTAAACAATTCATTACTGTTTTTAGCCATTTTCGCTCAGAATAGAGTTAGAAAGTCGCGGTTTTTCAAGAAATTTCCACTTTTTGTCCAATATTTAATTAGATTGAGGTACTACTCAATGTTGACGAAAATGATTTTTTAACAATTTATTGTTATTGTTAATAATATTGTCTTAGAATAATGCTAAAAAATTGCAGTTTTTTTTTAATTTCACACTTTTTGCCCAATTAATAATGAGAATAATGTGAATAAATAATTTGAGCCAATAAAATTTATTGTTCAAACAATTAATTAACATTTTTAATGATATTCAATTGGAATAATGCTAGAAAGTTGTGTTCGTTTCTGAAATTTTAAACTTTTTACCACTTCTTAGGTAGTGAAGTAATAAATAAGGCAAGTTAACGAAAATAGTTGTTCAAACAATTTATTATTATTTATAATTATCTTATCTTAGATAAGTACTGAAAAGTTGCGGTTTTTCTAAAATCTTGAACATTTTGTCCACTTTTCACTTAGCGAGGTAATGATTAATGCAAGTTGAAAAACATTTTTATTTTAACAATTGACTATTGTTTATAACCATCTTCTCTTAGAGTAATGCTAGAAAGATACTTTTTTCAAATTTTTAGTTTTGCTATGACTTTTTAGTTATGAACAAATAATAAGTGAACGTCAACAAGAATATTTCTTAAGTATTATTGTATTTTTTAAAGTGAATTATTCTTGCTCTTGTCCCAATGATTAAGAAAAATTAATTTAAGCAAGAAATCTATCATTATTGATTATTATAAATTGCACATCCATATAAGTAATTATGCAATTTGTGATTCGAGGTAAGAAATAAAACTGTAATGCGTATATTTATTGAATAATAGCTGATTTTAAAAAGATTTTGAAAATAGAGAAACCGATATACATAAAATTTTAACCATTTCCAATGCATTTTTGGACCACCCTAGTGGATACTGCCCAGATGAATGAGAAAAATAAAAATGCAAAAACTAATGTATAATTGGAAAATTATGAACGGAAGCGATTTAATTTGAAAAGATTCAAGTGCGATAAAAATATTGCTCATCCCTGAGAATGGCTTTTGATAATCTATTCGGTTCCATTTATAACTGTTTATCAATGATGATCAAGCCATTGAAGATTGCCACATATTGAGCGATCAATGAAACATAGATTGTTCTCGACTTTTCTTTAATGAATCATTGCCCTTCCTGGAAATCCTGGAATTTTTTTAAATAATATGATAAAAGTATGTGTTTATAATTAAACACTTCATTTTATCTGTTTATATTTCCTCATTTTCTATCTATAGAATTTCATTAGAGAATTTATTATTTATTGCAATTAGAATTGTATATATAAGTTCAAAAGTTATCTTGTGTTTTAATAATTTTTAATACAGAAATGAATTTTGATGCATAAATAACAATTAAATAATTATCAACTTGCAAACAATTTTATTTAGTTTATGAGATATTTACCAGTTTCGAGATGATTTGAACTTAATTTAAAACTGGAAAAGATTTCGAAAAATAAAAAAATAAATTTCGATTTTTGAAGATTTCGACATAAAATTTTGAAGCTTATTAAGGATCTTGAGGTTTATAAACAAATTTCTTAAGTTTGCTCAGAAAATTTAAAATGATTTTTTTATTTTGGAAAATTAATCTTAAGAGAATATTTAAAGAGATATAAAAAAAATTTGATTAATAAATGACAATTGGACAGTTTTTAATTTGGAAAATAATCGAGTAATGCAGGATTTTCCAAAATTTGTAGAGAAAATTCAAGTTCCAAAATAATAAAATTACTATTAGATTTCTGCACAATTTTTTTATGATTTTTTAAAAACAAATTTTCAAGAAAATATTTAAAAAGATTTCAAAAGAAATTTTAATGTGCAAATTAATGTTTCTATCCTTAAATTGCCTAAAATAACATAATTTTTAAATGTTTTAATTTTTTCAATTCAAGCTTCAATTCATAGCATGGAAAGTCAAAATTTTGCAGTTTAACGGCTTTTAATTAAAAAATTTTCACTTGAAAAGTCTTAAAAGCTTTCGCTGTTATTGAGCGTTTGAATTAATATTTTTTAGCTTTAATTTTAAAAGTTTATAATTCAAAAGTATTCCACTTCGAATGTCTCAATTTGCGGTTCAGTTTTTATAACATTAAAAAAAATTGAAGTTGAAAATTGATCTCTTTTATAGTAGAACATTCAACCAATTGGTTGAAAATTTATGTATTTTGTTGAAAATTTCACTATTTGGTCAAAAATTCGTTTTTTTGGGTTGAAAAGAAATTCTTTAATCTGAAGTTTATGTTTTTTAATTAGAATTGATCTTCTTGCTTGAAAATTCGTTTTTTTGTTGTGGAAATTCATTTTTTTCAAATTAATTTCTTTGTTTGAAAATTTAACAATTTTGAAAATTTGTTTCATTTTTGGTTGAAGATTAATTTTTTTAACAAAAAATTCAATTATTCCATTTTCGTCAAAAATTGATCTCTTTTCGATAAAAATTCAACTATTTGGTTGAAAATTGATCTCTTTTATAGTAGAACATTCAATCAATTGGTTGTAAATTTATGTATTTTTTTGAAATTTTCACCATTTGGTCGAAAATTCGTTTTTTTGGGTTGAAAAAAAATTCTTTGAACTGAAATTTATGTCTTTTAATTAGAATTGATCTTCTTTCTTGAAAAATCGTTTTTTTTGTTGTGGAAATTCATTTTTTTTTTTAATCAATTTCTTTGTTTGAAAATTTAACAATTTTGAAAAGACAATTACATTTTTAGTTAAAAAAATTAATTTCAACCAGAAAAAAATAGATTTTCCACAAACAGTTGAATTCGCAACAAAAGGGTTGAATTTTCATCTTTCAACCAAAATTGAAAAAATGAAAATTTTCAGTAAAAAAAATTAATTTTCAACAACAAAACAAACAAATTTTGTAACAAATTGGTTAAATTTTTATTCAAAGAGATGAATTTTCAACTCAAATGAATAACTTTCAAATCAAAATTTATTGCATGTTCAAAATAATTAAATCTTCCTTCAGAACATATTTTGGATTTCTATTTGACAATAAAATTATTATTTAATGTAGAATTCTACTATAATATAATTTTTTTTATATTCCAAGATTGTACAACTGGAAACGCTTTGAATTAATATATAATTATATTGACTCATATTTAAATAAAAAAAAAATATTCAATTAAAAAAAAAGGAATTAAAAAAAAACCAGGAAATTACATTTTCAGCTAAAAAAATTCATTTTAACCAGAAAAAAAGTAAATTTTCCACAAACAGTTAAATTAGAAAAATATGAATTTTTCAACTGAATTGATGAAGTTTCCAACATAAGAAAAACGAATTTTCAACAAGAAACGGAAAAGTTACGTTTGAGTTTAAAAAACTAATTTTAAACACAAAAAGATCAAATTTTCCAGAAAACAGTAAAATTTTTAATCAAAGAATTTAACCTAAAAAATAAATTAACAGATTCTCTTCGAAGGCTTTTAACTTAAAAGACCTAGATTTATTTAAAAAATTTCAGTTCCTAGCACTTGCAATTGTTAATTATACGACTTTTATCATTTTATTTTGAATTTATATCTGACAGTAAAATTATTATTTAACGTAGAATTCTACTATAATATAAATTTGTGTTTTTTTTGTTATATTTAAAGATTTTACAATTGGGAGTGCTTTAAATTAAAATTTTTTTAACTCTTAAGTCTAAAATGAAACCATTGTAGTCCTGTAAAATTCTCTGTAATTTTCAAAATATAAAGATTTCATCTGAAATCTTTTCATTTTTCAAATTTAGTTTCAAATTTAATTATATGATGTTTTATTCTTTTATCAAATTAGATGATTTAGGATCTAAAAATTTCAAGTCATTCAAAATCCAATCAGGTTTTCAAAAACAATGAGTCCGAAATTTTAAAAACATTTCGTTACACCACTTTTTTTAGATAAAAAATGTTAAATTAAATTTTAAAAAAATTTTATCTAAACTGTTTCAAAAGAGAAAAAGTTGAAAAAAACGGGGAGATTTTCGCTCTAATGGTCAGTCTTAAATATGTAAAACTTTTTTGCCCACCGGCTAGCGGGTAACAATAAACTAACACTTAGACACCCCTCAAGAAACAATACAAAGTCGCACCCTTTGCGCTAACGATCTCACCTGCTACTTCAAGTGTTACTGCCTTAGGACAATTTTTTTTTTTTTTTTGACAAAACTTGGAAGCTTTAAAAATAGAGAAATTTCTTTTCTGAAGCTTACCAATTTAAATAATTTCACTACTAAGCATTAAAAAATAAAAATTATTCCACTTTACAACAATAAAGTGGGCCATTTCCAAATTACTTTAAATTGGCACATTTAAAATTGAATTTTTTTTTGAACTGCTGGTAAAGTCTAAAATTTCAAATTTATGGGCTTTAAATTAAAAAATTCAGTGCTTCAAAAACGTAAAAATTGACCATTTAAGAGTTTTATATTTAGAGCAATGAGAATTTGGCAGATTCCCTGAATTCCTCAAAAATCTCGGAATTCCTTGACTTCTCTGAAATCCCTGAAATCCTTAAACATTTTGAATTTCCTGAATTTTTTAATGTTCTGAATTACAAACAAAAGTTTTCAGAAGATTTAAAAAATTTCACAAATATTTTAATGACTTCGCAAAGATGTCAAAAAGTTTCACAAAGGTTTTTAAAAAGATTTCGAGAATTTAAAAGATTTCTACAATTTCGAAAGATATCAAAAGTTTTTTTTTTTTAATTTTTAAATATTTCAACAATTTCAAAAAGTTTCAGAAGATTTCGCAAATATTTTAATGACTTTAAAAATATTTCAAAAAATCTCATAAAGTTTTCACGAATATTTCAAAAGATTTGGAGAATTTAAAAGATTTCAACAATTTCCAAAGATTTCAGAAGATTTCGCAAATATTCTAATGACTGTAAAAAGATTTCAAAAACTTTCATAAACATTTCAAATTTTTTTTAAAGATTTCGAGAATTTAAAAGATTTCAACAATTTCGGAAGCTTTCAAAAGTTTTCAGAAGATTTCGCAAATATTCTAATGACTTCAAAAAGATTTCAATAATTTTCATAAATATTTCCCAAATATTTCAAAAGATTTCAACAATTTCAAAAGGTTTCAGAATATTTCAAAAATATTCTAATGACTTTAAAAAGATTTTAAAAACTTTCATAAATATTTCACAAATATTTCACAAATATTTCAAAATATTTCGAGAATTTAAAAGATTTCAACAATTTCAAAAGGTTTCCGAAGATTTCGAAAACATTATAATCCTTTAAAAAGATTTTAAATACTTTCATAGAGATTTCAAAAGTTTTCAGAAGATTTCAAAAATTTCACAAATATTTTAATGACTTCGCAAAGATGTCAAAAAGTTTCACAAAGGTTTTTTAAAAATATTTCAAAAATATTTCCAAAGATTTCGAGAATTTGAAAGATTTCAACAATTTCTAAAGATTTCAAAAGTTTTCAGAAGATTTTGCAAATATTCTAATGACTTTAAAAAGATTTCAAAAACCTACGTAAAGATTTCCAAAACTTCAAAGGTTTCAATAATATTTCGAATATTTTTAAAGATTTAACAAATATTTAAATAATTTCAGAAATATTTGACAAAAATTAATTAAATTCCAAAACAATTTACAAATATTACAAAGATTTCACCAATATTTCAAAGATTTCCCAAAATTTTAATGATTTCACGAAGATTTTGAAAGGTATTATAAAGATTTCAAAAGATTTCGGGAATTTAACAAATTTCTAAAGATTTCAAAAGTTTCCTGAAGATTTCGCAAATATGTATTTTATTGATTTAGAAATATTTTAAAAAGTATCATAAAGATTTCGAAAATTTCAAAGATTTCTAGAATATTTAGAATATTTGAAGAGATTTAACAATAATTTTGATGATTTGGCAAAGTTCTCGCAAAAATTAAAAAAGTTTCAAAACAATTGACAAAAATTTCACAAGGATTTCGAAAATTTCAAAGATTTCAACAATATTTCGAAGATTTAACAAATATTTCAATGATTTCATAAATATTTCACAAAGATTAAAAAACATTCAAAAGATTTCACAAATATTCCAAAGATATCACAAAATTTAAATTATTTCACAGATTTCAAAATTTTTCAGAAGATTAAAAAAATTTCACAAATATTTTAATGACTTCGCAAAGATGTCAAAAAGTTTCACAAAGGTTTTTTCAAAAGATTTCATGAATATTTCCAAAGATTTCGAGAATTTAAAATATTTCAAAAATTTCTAAAGATTTCAAAAGTAATCAGAAGATTTCGCAAATATTCTAATGACTTTAAAAAGATTTCACAAACATTTCGAATGATTTTTAGAATTTAAAAGATTTCAACAATTTCTAAAGATTTCAAAAATGTTCAAAAGATTTCACAAGTATTTTTTTTACAAATATTTCCAAGACTTAGAGTAAATTATTGTGTTGATAATTGACTTTATTGTTAAAAATTATTATTTTTGGTTCGAAAATTAAATTATTTGTTACAAAATTAAACTATTTTTCTGACTGATACCTTATGAAAATTTATCTTTTTGGTTAAAAATTTCACTAATTTTTTTTAAGAACTATTTTTTTTTTTGTTAGCGAATTAATTTCTTTGAATAAAAATGTAACTATTCCATTTTTGGTATAAATTTTATGTTTTCTGAATTATGTTCAACTATTTGGTCGAAAATTCATGTATTTTGTTAAAAATTATTTTTTGGTAAAAAATAAGTTTTCATCGTGAAAAATAAAACTGTATTTTTTTGCAGATAATTTGTCTTTTTGACTTCAAAATTTCAATATTTCTTGAAAAATTCGTCTTCTTTTCTTGAATTCAACTGGTCGGAAATTCGTATTTTTTTTTTGTTGAAAATTAATTTTTTAAACTGTAAATTTGAACATTCTTTTTTGCTTCAAAAAATATCTTTTTTAATTGAAAATTTGAATATTTGATTTTGTTAAAAGTTCGTTCTTCTGGATTGAAAATTTATTTTTTATGAGAAAAAGTCTTCGTTGAAAATTCATCTTTCTTTGTTTAAAATGAACTTTTTTGTTGAAAATTCATCTCTTTACGAAAAAATTTCTTTTTATTTAAAGAATGTAACTTTCTGGTTGAAAGTTCAACTATTTTGTTAAAAATTCTTCTCTTTGAATTGAAAGTTCAACTATTTGGTTTTTAATACAACTGTTGGTTTAAAAATTAATTTTTTTATACAGAAAATTCATCTTTTTGGGTTGAAAATTAATTTTTTTTTTAAATCTTAAGAATATAAAGTTGAAATATTTAATTTTTAATCAAGAAAAAGGGAATTTTTAACTAAATAGTTAAATTTTGAACGAAAGTGATGAATCTTCACAAAAAAATTCTTTCTCAAAAAAAGTGAATTTTCAACAAATGATTTGACTCCTCAACCAAAACCGAATAATTTTCACACCAAGAAGAGGAATTTTTTACAAAAAAGTTGAATTTACAACCCAAAAATATGCATTTTCTTTACCAAAATAATTAAATTTTTAACCCAAAAAAGACGAAAAGTGAATTTTCAACTAAAAAGATTAATTTTCGAACAAATAAAAAAATTCCAGTCAAAAAACTTCATTTTCAACAAAAAAAGAAACTTATTTTGAACAAAAAAGTTAAATTTTTAAGCAAAGAATTTTTTTAAAGTAAAATCATGAATCGCCAACCAAAAAAAATGAATTTTTATCACAACAGTTTCATTTTCTAAAAAAAAATACAAATTTTCGACAAAATAGATGCATTTTCAACGAACTAGATAATTTTTTAACAAAACCGATGAATTTTCAATCAAGAAAATTAAATATCTATCAAAAAAGATAAATTTTCGACAAAAAATGGAATACCTAAATTTTCAGTTAGAGGAATAAATTTGTAATAAAAATAACAACTAATTTTCCACTAAAGAAATTAATTTTCAACCAAAAAGGTGAGACCAAAAAGTGTTTTTCAACTAAAAAAAATTAATTTTCTAGAAAAAATGGAATAGCTAAATTTGTAAGAAAAAAATAAATTTTCAACAAGAAAAAAAACGAATTTTCAACCAAATTTGTTGAATTTTTAACCAAAGAAATTAACTTTCAACTAAAATGATGCATCTTTAATCAAAAAAATAAATTTTCAACCAAATAGTTGAATTTCCTCCCCAGAAGATGAATTTTCCACCAAAAAAGAAAAATTTTCAACAAAGTAGATGAATTTTTAACGAAATAATTGTCAATAAAAAAAAAACTGATTTTCGACTAACGAAATTAATTTTCAACCAAAAAGTCGCAAGCTCCTGGGGGCGCTTCGCACCCCAGCGCAAGCAAGCTTGCTCGCAACAGCTAGCTCGCTCCTACAGGGGTGGTTTCTAGCTCTTACGGAACACGAAGACCAAGCCGACGATGATCAGTGCCATTCCCAGCACGCTCAACAGCGCCAGGCGGTTACCGAAGATCAGGTAGTCCATCACCGCGGTCACCGCCGGCACCAGATAGAACAAACTGGTGACATTCACCAGGTTGCCGCGGGCAATCAGCCGATACAGAAACAGCGTCGCCAGCACCGACACCACCAAGCCCATCCACAGCACCGGCAGGTAAAAGCCTGCACTGTGCTCGAAGTGGAACGGCTGGAACGGCACGAACACTCCGCACAGCAACAGCCCGGCCAAGTATTGCAGTGGCAGCGTGCCCAAAGGATTGTCGGTGATGCGCTTTTGCATGATCGAGCCAAACGTCATGCTCGCCAGCGCCAGCAGCCCGAACAGCATCCCCGCCAGGGACATGCCCGCCAGCCCGATGCCCTGATACACCACCATAATCAAGCCAGCCAACCCCAGCCCCAGGCCGAACAGCCGGCGCCAGGAGCGTTGGCGCTCCATCAGTACCACGGTAAGGATCGGCTGCACGCCCATGATGGTCGCCATCACCCCAGGGGTGACGTTGAGGTCCAGGGCCAGCAGATAGAAAATCTGATAGGCCCCCAGCAAGACCAGGCCCGTCGCCGCCGCATACAGCAGCGGCTTGCCGGGACGTGGCAGCTTCAACTTGAGGAGCGGGACCAGCACTACCAACCCCATCAGGGCAATGGCAAACCTGATCAACAGAAAGGCAAAGGGCGACGCATGGGCCAGGCCCAACTTGGAGAAGATCGCCCCGCTGCTCCACAGCAAGACAAACACGCTCGTCGAGGCCGCCGCGGCCACGGATTGTTTCGAAAGCACAGACATGGTTACCACCTGTTATCAGGCAAAAAAGCCGACTCAGTAAAAAACTGAATTTCAGTAGGTTTTTTCAGGCAGGCACGGGCAACAGCGAATCGCTGATCAGCCCGAAATGCCAACATCCGGCGGTGATACGACTGCGTACACCGGCGTGCTACTGACAGGTGGGGGGTAATGACTGATCTGCGCAGGCTGCTTGCTACGGCACGGCACGACCACGGCGTTGACCGCTGAATCGACTACCGCTATGCGCTGGGAAGCTGGCATGTGCTGATCTTTTTGAAGGGATATAAAGACGCGACGACTATAACCAGCCGCAAACATACTTTGCAATCCTTTCCCCCTTGCCTTGCACATAGAGGCGTTTTCATGCCCTAGAACCTGGCCACTCGCTATAATGCCGCCCGGATTTTTCGAAGGATTTCACATGATTGCTTTGCCCTGGCTGTACCTCACCCTACTTTCCATTGGCTATGTCGTAGCTTTGATCTACGGCCAACTGGGCGTACTGGCGGCGGTCTCCATCGCATTGCTGCTGGTGGCCGGGTACGCCGTGCGCCAGCAACGCAACCCTTGGGCACGCTACTTGGGCCAAGGCTTGTTTATCGTACTGGCCCTGGGCCTGGTGATGCACTGGCTGCCGGGTTTCTATAACGGCCGCGGTATTGCGCCCCAGCGTCTAACACCGGACTCAGTGCCCTTCTCGATGTACCTGAACCAGGACAAGCCCCTGATAGGCTTCTGGCTGTTGCTGGCCTGCCCGTGGATTGTGGCGCGACGCTCAT
This sequence comes from Andricus grossulariae, assembly GCA_011634705.1. Taxonomy (NCBI): domain Eukaryota; kingdom Metazoa; phylum Arthropoda; class Insecta; order Hymenoptera; family Cynipidae; genus Andricus; species Andricus grossulariae. The sequence goes on from JAABKJ010075445.1 coordinate 143,300,418, forward strand.
TGCGCCTGTCGATCTGCGTCACCGCCCTGGCACTGACCCTGACCGCCATCGCCGTATTGGGTGGGGCCGCACTGATGGGAATGATCAGTTGGGCACCGAAATGGCCGGACCAGGCATGGCTGTGGGTACTCAATAACTTTATCATCGAAGTTTAAATTTTGAGATAATTTCTGTAGACGATGCATTTAGCAACCTGGTGCATGACCAGGTACACTGGGGTCAACGCAACAGCATCTGAAGTTGATCTTTGTATCATTGAAGTTTTAATTTTGCGAGAATTCCCATAGAAGGTGCATTTAGCAACCCGGTGCATGACCCGGTACACCGGAGTCATCGCAACTACATCTGCGGTTCATATTTTTATCATCGAAGTTTAAATTCTGCGCGAATTCCTGTAGAAGATGCATTTAGCAGCCTGATGCATGACCAAGTATACCGGGTCATCGCAACGACATCTGAAGTTGATATTTTTATCATCGAAGTTCAAATTTTGAGATAATTCCTGTAGACGATGAAGTCAGCAACCTGGTGCATGACCAGGTACACCGGGGTCATCACAACTACATCTGAAATTAATATTTTATTCATCGAAGTTTGAATTTCGCGAGAATTCTTGCAGACGATGCGTTTCGCAAACTTCTGCATTACCAGGTGTACCAGGGTCATCGCAACTAGATCTGTAGTTGATATTTTTTTCATCTAAGTTTAAATTTTGAGATAGTTCCTGTAGACGGTCCATTTAGCAACCTGCAGCATGGCCAGGTACACCGGAGTCATCGCAACTACATCTGATGTTCATATTTTTATCATCGAAGTTTTAATTTTGAAAGAATTTATGTAGACGCTGAATCTAACAAGCTTTTGCATGACCGGGTACACTGGGGTCATCGCAACTACATCTGAAGTTGATATTTGTATCATCGAAGATTTAATTTTGAAAGAATTCCTGTAGACGATGCATTTAACAACCTGGTGCATGACCAGGTACACCTGGGTATTCGCAACTACATTTGAACTTGATATTTTTACCTTCGAAGTTTAAATTTTAGAGAATTCCTGTAGACGATGCATTTTGCAACCTGGTGCATGACCACGGACACCGGGGTCATCGCAACAACATCTGAAGTTGATATTTCATTCATCGAAGTTTAAATTTTGAGAGGATTCCTGTAGACGATGCATATAACAAGCTTGTGCATGACCAGGTACAATGGGGTCATCGCAACTACATCAGAAGTTGATATTTGTATCATCGAAGTTTTAATTTTGAGATAATTCATGTAGACGATGCATTTAGCATCCGGTTGCATGACCAGGTACACCGGGGTCATCGCAACTACATCTGAAGTTGATATTTTTATCATCGAAGTTTGAATTTTGAGAGAATTCCTGTAGACGATGCATTTAGCATCCGGTTGCATGACCATGTACACCGGGGTCATCGCAACTACATCTGAAGTTGATATTTTTATCATCGAAGTTTTAATTTTGAAAGAATTCCTGTAGACGATGCATCTAGCAACCTGGTGCATGACCAGGTACACTGGGGTCAACGCAACTACATCTGAAGTTGATATTTTTATCATCGAAGTTTTAAATTTCAGATAATTCATGTAGACGATGCATTTAGCATCCGGTGGCATGACCAGGTACACCGGGGTCATCGCAACTACATCTGAAGTTGATATTTATATCATCGAGGTTCAAATTTTGAGAGAATTCCTGTAGACGATGCATATTGCAACCCGGTGCATGACCAGGTACACCGGAGTCATCGCAACTACATCTGAAGTTGATATTTTTATCATCGAAGTTTAAATTTTGCGAGAATTCCTGTAAACGATGCATTTAGAAACCTGCCGAATGACCAGGTATACCGGGGTCATCGCAACTACATCTGTAGTTGATATTTTTATCATGGAAGTTTAAATTTTGAGATAATTTCTGTAGACGATGCATTTAGCAACCTGGTGCATGACCAGGTACACAGGGCTCATATTCAATTGAAAATTCTTTGTAATCTTTTTAAATACCCTACAATATTTCAAAAAGCCCTTTCGAACCCCATTAAAATATTTAAATCGATAAAAAATTTCCTAAAATATATTTCAATTCCTTTGAAATCCCTTGAATACCAGTAGCGGAGCCATAAAAGCGGGCACCCTCATTGTGACATCACGGTCAGCTGTTAGCATGCGTCAGTGTCAGTTCGCTTTCAGCCAGTGCGAGAAGGTATTTCGCTTGGAGTTACTGAAAACTATGTTCAAACATGTCGTACAACTATGTCGTACATAAACAAAAGAGGCAGCGTTTAACGTTCAAACAAAAATGTGAGCTAGTAGAAAAAGTGAGAGCAGGTACCTCAAGACAAGACATTTTACAGAAATATGGTATCTCTGACGGTACCTTAAGGGCATTGTTGGCTCGCAAAGATGATTTGAACAATAAGAGTCAAAAATATGAATATCAGAACAAGAAATCATCAAAAACAAGTAGTGATGTGCTTTTGGATGCTGCTGTCTTCGAATGGTTCAAGCAAGCGAGAGACAGAGGTGATCCAGTATCCGGGCCGGTTATACAAGAAAAAGCTCGTATTTTTAACGAAAAGCTCAATGGCCCGCAAACATTTAAAGTAAGTAAACAAGCAGGAAAAATATTATTTTTACGTGTAAGGGCCAAATTTATTCCTCAATTCCGCTAAATATTTAGCTTACCCTTGTCTCCGACAAATTGAATGCATTTCATTCATTAAATACGACAATTCTTTTTAGGTTATGTTTTGCTTTGAAACATTTTGAAGCCCCATTATGATTTAATTCAATTCTGTACTCAGTGAAGTATACCTTTTACGAATATTTTAAAGGTTCTAGTTTCAAACGTGCTGAAATACTAAATATTTAGTTTCACCCTTGCCTCCCATAAATTTACAGCATATCATTAATTAATTAGAACAAATTTTTCTGTTATGTTTGGGCTTTTAAACATTTTTTTAGGTATAACGATTATTATAGCCTGCATCCCTTACGATAAAGTATGATAGGAAAATCGTTATAGATCTATGATGATTTTCCTATATAGAATTTCCTATAATTTTTTCGCGATTATAGGAAAAATTATCGGAATAATTATAGGAATAATTATAGAAATTATTATTGAAAAAAGTATAGAGAAATAATTATAGATGTGAATAATATTGAAATACTTAATGAAAAAATAGAAGAAAGTATAAATTAATAATGTATTTTGAACAATTCACACCAAAGTTTTATATTATTCATTCCTGTAATTATATTCCTATATTTTTTCCTACGATTTTTTCTATAATCATTCCTTTATTTTTTCCTATAATTATTCCTATAACAGCGAAAAAATTATAAGAAAATCATCATAGGCCTATAATGATTTTCCAATATAGAATTTCCTATAATTTTTGCACAATTATAGGAAAATTATCGGAATAATTATAGAAATAATTATCAAAAAAAGTATAGGAAAATAATTATAGACATGAATAGTACTAAAATTTTGAAATAATTAATGCAAAAAATAAAAGAAAGTATAAATTAATAATGTATTCTGAACAATTCATACAAAAGTTTTATATTATTCATTCCTGTAATTATTTTCCTACGATTTTTTCTATAATCATTCCTTTAATTTTTCCTATAATTATTCCTATAATAGCGAAAAAATTATAGGAAAATCATCATAGGCCTATAATGATTTTCCAATATAGAATTTCCTATAATTCTTTCACAATTATAGGAAAATTATTGGAAAAATTATAGAAATAATTATCAAAAAAAGTATAGGAAAATAATTATAGACATGAATAGTACTAAAATTTTGAAATAATTTCAGACTTATATATAACTGGAAAAATAACAATTCTGTTGAGTTCGTCAGTGCATTTCATAGTAGACTCAGTCAGCTCGGCATCCTAAAAGTTGCTTCTTTGGTTCAGATAAAAATGTCAATAATTTCGATTTTTGCACGGACATTGCAAACAGTCTCATTGACAATATGTAAAAAATATTAAGTTCTCAGACTTATATATAACTGGAAAAATAACAATTCTGTTGAGTTCGTCAGTGCATTTCATAGTAGACTCAGTGAGCTCCGAAACAAGCACTTTTCACTTAGTGTGGTAATCATTAATGCAAGTTAACGAACATGATTATTTAAATAATTGATTATTGCTTATAACTATCTTCTCTCAGACTTATATATACCTGGAAAAATAACAATTCTGTTTGCGTTCGTCAGTGTATTTCATAGTAGACTCGGACAGCTCGGCATCCTATAATGTTGTTTCTTTGGTTCAGAAAAAAATGTTAATAATTTCGATTTTTGAACGGACATTGCAAATAGTCTCATTGACAACATGTAAAAAATATAAAGTTCTCAGACTTATATATAACTGAAAAAATAACACTTCTGCTGAGTTCGACAGTGTATTTCACAGTAGACTCGGTCAGCTCCGAATGCCAAAAGTTATTTTCCTTGGTTCAGAAGAAAATCTCAATAATGTCGATTCTTGATAGATACTGCAAATAGTCTCATTTACAACATGTAAAAAATCTAAAGTTCTCAGTCTTATATATAAATGGAAAACTAACAATTTTATTGAGTTCGTCAGTGTATTTTATAGCAGATTCAGTGAGCTCCGAATTCCAAAAGTTATTTTTCTTGGTTCAGAAAAAAATCTCAATAATGTCGATTTTTGCATAGGTATTGGAAATAGTCTTATTAACAACATGTAAAAAATCTACAGTTCTCAGTCTTATATATAACTGGAAAAATAAGAATTCTTTTGAGTTCGTCAGTGGATTTGATAGTAGACACAGTCAGCTCCGAAACAAGCACTTTTCACTTAGTGACGTAATAATTAATGCAAGTTAACGAATATGATTATTCAAATAATTGATTATTGTTTATAAATATCTTCTCTCAGACTAATATATCCCTGGAAAAATAACAATTCTGTGTGAGTTCGTCAGTGTTCATAGTAGACTCGGTCAGATCCGAATCCCAGAAGCTATTTTTCTTGATTCAGAAAATAATCTCAATAATGTCAATTTTTGATAGATACTGCAAATAGTCTCATTTACAACATGTAAAAATTCTAAAGTTCTCAGACTTATATATAACTGGAAAAATAACGATTCTGTTGAGTTCGTTAGTGCATTTTATAGTAGGTTCGCTCAGCTCCGAATCCCAAAAGTTATTTTTCTTGGTTCACAAAAAAATCCCAATAATGTCGATTTTTGATAGATACTGCAAATAGTCTCGTTTACAACATGTAAAAAATCTAAAGTTCTCAGACTTATATATTACTGGAAAAGTAACAATTCTGTTGAGTTCTTTAGTGCATTTCATAGTAGACTCAGTCAGCTCCGAAACAAGCACTTTTCACTTAGTGAGGTAATAGTTAATGCAAGTTAACGAACATGATAATTTAAATAATTGATTATTGTTCATAAATAGCTTCTCTCAGACTTATATATACCTGGAAAAATAACAATTCTGTTGAGTTCGTCAGTGCATTTCATAGTAGAATCGGTCAGCTCCGAATCCCAAAAGTTATTTTTCTTGGTTTAGAAAATAATCTCAATAATGTCGATTTTATATATATATTGCAAATAGTCTTATTAACAACATGTAAAAAATCTAAAGTTCTCAGACTTATATATAACTGGAAAAATAACAATTCTGTTTTTGGTTTAAAAATTCATCCCTTTCTGTAGAAATTTGACCTTTATTGGTGAAAAATGTCACTGTCTGGTTAAAAATTAATCTCTTTCGGTTAGAAATTAACTTTTTTTGTTGAAAATTCAACTGTTTTGTACAAAATTTGTATATTCAGGTCGAAAATTCAGCAATTCGATAGCAAATTTGACTATTTGGTTGGAAATTTATGTATTTTGCTGAAAATTCGTCTTTTTTGGTGGAATATCAATTTTCTTGCTTAAAAATACAACTGTTTGCTTGAAAATTAATCTGTTTTAGTAAGAAATTCGTCTTTTTGACTTAAAAATTCTATAATTTGATTAAAATTTTTTTCTTTCGTTAAAAATTCAAATAATTTGTTGAACAATCATCCTTTTGGTTTAAAAATTCATCCCTTTCTGTAGAAATTTGACCTTTATTGGTGAAAAATGTCACTGTCTGGTTAAAAATTCATCTCTTTCGGTTAGAAATTAACTTTTTTTGTTGAAAATTCAACTGTTTTGTACAAAATTTGCATATTCAGGTCGAAAATTCAGCAATTCGATAGCAAATTTGACTATTTGGTTCGAAATTTATGTATTTTGCTGAAAATTCGTCTTTTTTGGTGGAATATCCATTTTCTTGGTTGAAAATACGTTTTGGTTGCAAATTAATCTGTTTCAGTTAAAAATTCAAATACTTTGCTGAAAATTCATTTTTTTTAGTTAACTCTAACCGGTATTTATTTTAATAAAAATCTTTTTAGGTGGAAAATACAAACTATTTGAATAAACTGCTTTTTTAAAACTTCATTTTTTTGGTTGAAGATTCACAATTTTAGTTGAAAATTCGTTATTTTTCTTTGGTTAAAAAATTAATTCTTTTAACTGAAAATTGAACTATTCTGTTGAAAGTTCAACTGATTGATTGAAAATGAACTTTTTTGTTGAAAATTCATATCCTCGGTTTGCAAATTTAACTGTTTTGTAAAAAATGCATCTTTTCGTCTTAAAAATTCAACACCATTTTAAAGCCCTTCGGTCTTTAGGGTATTTTAAAAGATTCGAAAGGATTTCACGCGATTTTATGGGATTTAAAAAAAAGTTAAATTCTCGATTCAATATTAAAAAAATTGCATGACTCAGGCCTGAAATGTAGATAAAGAGGAAAATATTTACCTCTACAGGTGTAATTCCTTTCCCACAAGATGCGCATTTTGGTGCAAACATCCGGTGATAATCATTGACACAATATATTTTGTTGTCCACGTCCACCGTAAACGGTACACCGTCAAGACATTCATTGCAAACGCAGCACCTAAAGCACCCCGGATGATATGATTTTCCCATTGCTTGTAATATCTGAAAATTAAGTTTAAATAAGATTTTAAGATTTTCCACGAGTGAACTAGAATAAATTCAATAATAAAAAAAACAGTTTAATTTCACAATTATTTACCATTTCCATAATAAGATGACCACAAATCGCACATTTTTCGGCAGTTTGTTGAAATCCAGAATACTGAAAATCAAAACGAGAATCATTATTAACTGCTCTTAATTCATGCATAATATCTACAGGCCTTGGATACAAATTTTAAAAAAAAGTGTTTGTTTTGTCTATTATTTATAAAAATTCCTATTTATTTATCGAATTATTTTCTTAAAAATTCGATAATTTTGTTAATTCAATACTTTTTGGTTGAAAGTTAAACTACTTTCTTAAACGTTCATTTTTTTTTTATCAAAGATTCATAATTTTAGTTGAAAAATCCTTTTTTCTTTGACAATTATTTTTTTAAATGAAAATTCATATTCTCGGGTTGAAAAATCAACTGTTTTCTAGAAAAATCCTTCTTTTTGATTGAAATATATATATATATATATATATATATATAATCTATTTCCATTGATCATAATCCTTATTTCCTAAGAGGAAATAAGTGATTCGAAATACTGATCAATTCGTTCGATTCCAATGGTTTCATGGATAGCGGATTTAGACTATTGAATTTTCAGTTATCGACAATCGTACAAGTAAAATATCCCTTTTCTTTGGGCGTAAAAACCTCCCAATACAATTATCCTTAGGTGGCCTGGACAGCGGATTTATATACATCATACAAGTCAGGGATTGTTATTGCTGATTAAATAAAAATTTATTTTACACCCAAAATTTTCGGCATAGCAACAGACGTAACCCGTCAAAAATTTTAGTACTACAAGGGTTAGGGCTCCCAGTCCGGGAGTAGGATCAAAAAACGAACACCACAAAAATGAAAATGCGCTAATCCCATCTGGAATAGTGTATTAGTTTGGTACCTCCGGCGGGAGTAAAATAATCTCACTTCTCATTCGTAACAAACTTGGTGGCAGCGGTGGGATTTATTTTGATCCCTTTTTTCTCCAGGACATTTTTCTTGGAACTATTTAAAATAACTTTGTGCTTTGAAAAACGAAAAGTGGTGCCACCCACTTCTGACTAGACAACTGTTTAGGTTAAATAATAACAAAAATAATTACCTCGGTTTGATTCTTGGAATAAAATCTGAGATAATTGTTTGGTTATTAGAACCACTCAAAATTAAATCAATCCATCTGAAATACAGGGACAACAGACAAGCCTAACGGCCAGTCAAAACCTCCCCAAAAGTTCAAGCTGCAAGCCTAAGGGCCAGCACTTGAATGTTTTCAAATGATTCATTTGATTTTGGGATAAAGCGGAAAGCTCAGGTTAGGATAAATAATGATTGAAAGAAGCTTTTCTGATTTTATTTCTGAAATAAAATTAGAAAATATTTCCTCGATTATTATTACCATTCAACATCAATTCAATCAACTTGAAATACAGGGAGTCTAGGCAAGCCTAACGGCCAGTCGAAACCTCCCCAAAGGTTCAAGCTGCAAGCCTAAGGGCCAGCACTTGAATGTTTTCAAATGATTTATTTGATTTTGAATAACTGAGCCTTATAGATAATCGACAGAGACCTTTCCGATTAATTTTGATGATTTCTTGGCAAATGATTTATTGATTATTTATTGATGGTGGCGAATGATTTGTTCGATTTTGAATAAAATAGACAAATCGATTCAGGTTTATAGGTAATCGACAGAGGCTTTTCCGATTTTATTCCCGACATAAAAGTAAAAAACATTTCGTCGATTATTCTTACCATTCGAAATTAATCCAATCAACTCAAAATGCAAGAAATCTAGACAAGCCTAACGGCCAGTCGAAAACTCCCCTAAGGTTCAAGCTGCAAGCCTTAGGGCCAGCACTTGAATGTTTTCAAATGATTTATTTGATTTTGAATAAATGAGCCTTATAGATAATCGACAGAGACCTTTCCGAATAATTTTGATGATTTCTTGGCAAATGATTTATTGATTATTTATTGATGATGGCGAATGATTTGTTCGATTTTGAATAAAATAGACAAATCGAGTTAGGTTTATAGGTAACCGACAGAGGCTTTTCCGATTTTATTCCCGACATAGAATTAGAAAACATTTCGTCGATTATTCTTACCATTCGAAATTAATCCAATCAACTCAAAATGCAGGGAATCTAGACAAGCCTAACGGCCAGTCGAAAACTCCCCTAAGGTCCAAGCTGCAAGCCTAAGGGCTAGCACTTGAATGATTTCGAGTCATTCATTTAATTTTGAATGAAACTGAACTAATTCCCTTCTGATTCAGGACTAACGGAGTGTCTCCGACTTCTACTTAAGTCCCTCCCCTGACAATCTTTATATTCGCGCCAAAGCCTTTCACACGCACCCGTTCAAAGAACATGACACTTCGTAGTTCACTTTCGTAAACCACGCCTCTTTTCCAGTTTCACTCTCCTAGTGCACTTGGTAAGAAACCTGAACGCTACCCTTGAGGAGCTCTAGGGTTACGTTCAAGACGACCACACGTGTGCAGACGGGTGCACCTAAAGCCGTTCAGCGACGCTTGTGGGGCACTCGGTTCACTCGGGTGAATCGTTCAAGACTCATCAGGGGAAAGAGTGGAGGTCACCCGTGGAGTAACTTTTTTACCCGCTGAGCGTGTAATGGCGGGATTCGGCGGGTTCTATCGCGAATACTGGGTGTGCCACATGCATGACTGTCCTTTTAGAAATCATCATTAAAGAATGTAAAAAATAAATACGATAGGACTTATTTTCAGATGAAGAAAAAAAATCCTTCTTTTAGTGACGTGCACTGAAAAAAATGATTAGTTGGACCAACTATTTAGTTTTTAAGATATGGTATTGCTATTTTATTAATTTGGACGAGAGCATTTTTTTAGTTGCTGATGCTAATTGAACATTCACTGCAACTAAAGAAATTTGTGTGTCAACTAATAAAATAGCAGTACCATAACATACTAACTAAATAGTTGGAAATTAATCTGTCTTGGTTGAAGATTCAGCTATTTTGTTCAAAATTCGTCTTTTTTATTGAATTCAACTGTTATTTATTTAAAATTAAAAGCTTTATTTTATTTTAAAATATTAACTATTACATGTTGCGATGAGAATTAATTACTGCACTTTGTAAAAAAATCTCCTGATTGGTTATCATGATTCATAATAGAGTATAAACAAAGATATTATATCAGAGATGAGGAGGGAGATTGCCGATCCCATATATTGAATTTCGAGTGATTTTTCGCAGCGCCCACCCTGCACCTAAGCTTTTGCGAACTAAAATCAAAGCGCCCCCAATGCTCCTAGCCAGTTCACGAACTAAAATAGACGATATACGATCCTACTTGAGTGGTCAAACAGGGCGGCTATTTTAGTTCGTAAACTAAGCAGGTGCATTGGGGGCGCTTTGAATAAAAAATTGTCATAAAAGAATCTCGAAGATTTTAAGGCAATTTTTATAATTTTGCTACGAAGAAATAGTCGTGAATTTTGGAGAATTAAAAAAAATGCAGGAAAAATTCGAATTCATTTAAAACATAGTTTTAAAACTATTGAAAAATAATTTAAATATTAACCTCTTCACTGTGCAGACCGAAAGTCGCAAAGTGGCCGAAAATGTGTGGGACGTTCTACTGGATGGATTTAATTGAAAATTGGTAATAAGAGGTTATTTGGGTTGCTGAATACGAATTCGAGGTCAAAATTTAAATTTTCGATTATACTGGCCCAGTATTTTTCCCATATGGCGAACCAAAATTTTGAAAAAATTAACGAATGCACCATATTGGATCAGCCAGCTTGAATTTTTAATTTCCGACCTCGAATTCGTATTCAGCGACCCAAATAATCTCTTAGTACCAATTTTCAATAAAATCCGTCAAATCATCAGGAACTTTCCTTCATGACGTGTACACACGTCATCCGCAGGTTAGGCCTATCTATTCCATGACGTGTATACACGTCATCCACAGTGAAGGGGTGAAGAAAATTTAAAAACAAATCAAAAGAAAATATAGATTTTTGAAGACTTTAAAATAAAATTTTGGAACCTTTGTAAGAATTTTGAAATTTTCAAGAAAATGAAAAAAATTTCTTAACATTCCTGGCAAAGTTTTGATGCTATCTTTTTATTTTGAAAAATAATTTTTAAGGAAAAATTAAAAATATTTTTAAGGGAAACGGTAAGTGGTGTTCGGTCCTTTTTTCCTAAAAGAATAAGTGAGGTTAGAATTGATTTCAGGCAACGTTGTTACTTTATTCAAGGGTTGAGTCATGGGCTCTTTGCTGGGAGCAGAGAGTTGCCAAGACTGCACGTTGTTAGCATTGGGAATGTCAAATTCTGTCACGCCTTCCATCTGTCCACTGTCCGTGTCTGAAAAAAGAGTATCATCGGCAGGGTCTGTTTTGGAGTTGATGTCTGTCAGTTCCAGTTTGGATTTCAACGACTTGCTGCGTTTTGCACGGGTTTGGTGTTTTTGAATCCCCCTGAGTTTACTGTTTTTGTATTTTTTTTTGTGTTGGTATCAGTATCGTTGTCTACGTGCTTTTCTGTGTTCGTTTCATGTTGTTTAGGAAACATTAGGGCATTTGCTGTTTGAGGGGAAACTGATGATAAAAGATCAATGTTAAATGAGGATGACAGGGAAGTAGTACCCCCTGAGTCCCAAACTCGTTATTGTGCGTAGCCATGCTACCACAGTTTTGTCGCCTGATCCACGTTTCCCGCGACACCCCCGCCACCGCTAGCCGGCGAGGATGTTAGGTTAAGACTGGAACTCTAACTAAAAGGGCCTGCGTTGACGGCCTATCACGACAATTAGGGCGTATGACCCTTCACTCACTGCCCTTTCACTGGCAGGACAAAACGCACTCTCATCAATTTTCAAAAAAAGCACTACGATTAGAGAGAAGCTCTACGGGCTACCTTCAGCCATCGCGTCGGTCACGGAATAAAAGCATAATCGACTACAGTGCATCAGTGTTGCCAGATCCGAGTTGTGGTATTGCGGAGGCGCAGGCTCCAAAATACGGATTTTTCATTTAATTGCAGAGTTTTTGAAAAATGGATGTAAAATTCATATTGCTATTAAAAAACTGAAGAAAAGTCTTCTAGCTATATAATAGCACCGTATTATACTCATTGTAATGTATAAATAAAAACAAAATACCTTTTCTTGTAAACCAGAGCTGCAGATCGCGGACCGGCGGAGTTTGCGCAGTAGAGTTCGTAATTCGTATACATTTTTTGGTTATTTTAGCGTAATATAGGACCTAACCTGACCTAAAAAAGGATATGAACGCTTTTGCACAAACTCCGCTGGTCCACGATCTGGTCGCTATGACTTCAATTTGTAACTATAATTTAGTGTCCTCTTTGAATCGAGGTTTTGTATATACATTCGGAATATCTTTGCATTCGGTCTAGGGTCTAATATAGGGGGTATCTTTCATCTGCTTCCATTCGAAAAGGATCAATCCACAAACACCATCCGTAGAAAAGGAAAAGTCGACTTTCTCGATTTGTCCTCTCTTTCTATTCCCTATTCCGCTTCTGACGGTCGTAGCTAGCGGTCCAGTACTATATGTCGATGGAGTATCTATATTCTAGGAACAAGAAGTGTAAAACCCGTAAAACGCTACGCAGAGTGCGAGTCTTCACTGGACAGAATGGCAGTGTACTAGCAGGTGATTGGTAGAAGTGCCCTTGTTCGTACGCCGTCTGCATCACATCATTGGGCAGAGGAATCCATCGAATGTTCAAAAATCGGAGTTTTGAGCCATCCGCATTGGAAAAGGCGGATTGCGGATTCTAGTCTCAAAATGCGGTGTAAAATGCGGAAATGGGGTGTATCTGGCAACACTGCAGTGCATGATAAAAAAATACATGGTCTAGCCGCGCGCAACTAAAAAAAAGTTAACCAATAGGAATCAATTCTACCACTGCCAGCCATATTCGATATGTGAGCGCACGAGAATGAAGTATATTTGAAATGACGTAAATGCCATGAGCGAAGATTTCAAGTAAAAGATAATTAAACTACATTTTGTTAAAAATTGTGGTTAACGACTTTTTGTCGAGTCAAAAACTCATGATAGTTATAACGATACTAATGGCTGATTTAGAGGTTAAGTTATGCATTATTATATATGTATATATATGTGTGACTAGAGAAAGACCGCGTAAAATTCAAATTAAGTTGCATCATTATTTTTATTTCGGAATGTGAATATTAGAAATAAGTTTATTATAAATATTGCTAAGACCTTTGATATCTGTTCTAAAATTAACTGTATTGTTGTCACGTTGAGTATGTATTATTTTTAAAAAATTGCGTTTGTCTAAATTTGGTTCAGATTCAAGAATTAAAACATTGTTAATATGAAAATCGAAAGTATGTGAGTGCTGATAAGCATGTTTTGCTAAAGCTGTATTATGCATATTATTATCAATCGATCTTTCGTGTTCTCTATTTCTTAGATATAATGTTCTACTACTTTGGCAAATATACTTTTTTTTAACAATTTTTACAAGTATGTCTGTATACAAAGTTGTATTTTTTTCCTTTTTCTATTTTATTTTTAGTACTTTGAAATAATATTTTATTGAATTTTTGTTTAACTGAAAAAAACTAATTGGATGTTACATTTTTTTTAAATTCTAAAAAGACATTCGTCATAACCTGCAATATATGGTGAAACTATTAATTTTTTCTTTTCTGAGTTTAAGTTTAAATTGTTATTGAACTGTATTTTGATTGATTTTTTTGATTTTCTCATAACGTTCAGCGATTTCAACTTTTAACAATTCTAGTGGGTAGCCATTTTTTAAAAGAGTATTTCGTACTAAATTAAGGTTTACCTTATGGTATCTCGTATCAGCTAATTTGATCGCTGCCTACTAATTAATATATAACTCCGATTTTATTATAAATAGGATGGCATGAATCATAGTGCACAAAACGACCTTACCAAATTGATTTGCGGAACCAATTTGTTACAATTTTGTTGCTTTCTATTGTGAGGTGTAAATAAAGAAAGTTAATACTTTCATCTTTTGCCAATTCTATGGTCAATTTTAATTTGTGATCTGCTTGGTTAAATCTTTGTAAAATATTTTGAATTTTGTCTTCTGGAATACATAAAAGAGTGTCGTCAATGTATCTGAAATAAAATATAACCGGATATTTAATTGATTTTAAGATCTTCTGTTCAATATTTTCCATAACTAGGTTAGCTAGAGCTGCTGATATGAATGATCCCATTGGTTGGCCGTAGATTTGTTGATAGTATTTATCATTGAATTGGCAATAAGATGATTCTAGATACATTTTTACAGCTTTATCAACATCCTTTTTTGTAAGAAAAGTGTGTGGTGCAAGATCTTTCCATCTCTTCATAACGGTACTTCTAATTAAATTCTGGGATATTTTAAGCTTTAGCAACATTCTTTTTTGTAAGAAAAGTCTGTGATTCAAGATGTTTCCATCTCTTCATAACGGTACTTCTAATTAAATTCCAAGCTATGTTAGTGTACATAGAAACAATATCGAGAGAGACGACGGTACAATCATTTGGAGTAAAAATTTTGTCTATTTTTTTTTAAATCCCAACTATCTTTTATGTGGTTATCAGTATGTTATTAGTATGTCTGTGGTTATTTTTGGATTTTGTTGATACCTCAAGTTTTGAACTTTATTTCGTGACATGATAATTAATTTTAAACAAAATTGTTGATATTTTCTGTAGTGTTTATTAAAAGATTATTAAAGAAATCATATGAGAAATTCATTATAATTTGATTTTTGAAATAATATAGGTCTTTAGCGATGTCGTTAATTTCTAAAGAAATATCAGTGATTTCATTATTTAATATTATTTTACCAAGAAAGTTAGTGTTTCGATGAGATCTACAACTTTTATTTGAAATATTTTTTGTTATTTTGCATATTAGCTGAGATAAACGCAAAAACCCATGATTTTTATGGGGTTTTCATAGTTTTTACCATGAAAATCGACTAGTCTCCAATTTTCACTATCATATTCGTAATCATCGCGTCAAAATACATAAGTACACGGAGCCCGAAGAAAATCGGACACATGTCCTTTTCGGAAGTACACCCGAATTCTTAAATCAAACAGGCGAATTTTCTACAAAAAGAAGATTGAAAGATTTTTCAATCAAGTGAGTAAAAAAATGCAACCAAACTGTTGATTTTTCTAGACAAAAGGCGAATTTTCTACATAAGCGTTGAATTTTCAACCAATAAGATTAATTGTCTACCGAAAAAGACAAATCGTAAACAAAATACATGAATTTTAAACCAAATTATTGAATTTTTAAGCAAATAGTTGAATTCCCCACCAATAAATATTAATTTTAAACCAAACAAATCGAATTTTCAACAAAATAGTTCAATCTTGAACCAGAAAAATAAATTTTCAACTAAAATTATGAATGTTCTACTGGAATAGTAACATTTTCAGTTAAAAGAAATTAATTTTTCGATCGAAAAGAGAACAAATTTTCAACAAAATAGTTAAGTTTTCCATCCAAGAGATGAATTTTCAAACAAGAAAGATTTCTCAGTCAAGAGAGGAAAAAATTGCAACCAAAGGGTTGACTATTTAAGCCACAAAGAAGAACTTTTTACGTCTGCGGGTAAAAATCATTAATATGGGATTGATCAATCATTGACTTTCAGAAGTATAAAACATGTATGGTAAATGAAACAATCCCATACTCCAAGTATATTGTAATAGTATAGCTAAAGTCTAGCTAAAGTATAGCTAAAGTATAGATGAAGTATAGACGAAGTATAGCTAAAGTATATATGAAGTATATGATATACTTCATCTATACTTAAGTATAGCTGAAGTATAGGATATGCTTCATCAATACTTGAGTATGGCTAAAGTATCGCATACAATATGTGTTTATTTGTTTTTAAAGATATCATAGCAACGGGATAAAACATAATACATTGTGAATCTGACATATACTTGAGCTATACTTTACAGATATACATCAGCTATACTTCAGCTGTACTTCAGATATACTTTAGCAATACTCTTACTATACTTCGACTATACCTTGTTATACTTTAACTATATTAAAGCTATACATCCAGTATCCATAATTCAAATACGCATGAAATATGGGATCGTCTCATATGACGTATACCATACTTTTATTATAATATTTGAGAGATGACACCTATACGATTTCCCAGATTTTTTCCTATATCAATCTCATACAAAATTTCTTTATCCGAGTCTGCCCACGGCCGAAAATATGAATGAAAAAAAAGTTAATTTTCAACCAAATAGTTGAATTTTCTACCAACTAGTTAAATTTTGTAACCCAAAAAGACGAATTTTCCAAAAAATAGTTGAATAATTTTCAATCAAGAAAACTTTCAGAGACTTTTATAGACTTTCTAACAAACTTGTTGAATTTGTAACAAAAAAATATGCGCGCTGCGCGGTCACATTCTCATCACATGCTACGCGCGCGGTTCGCAAGTTTGGGCGCGCCTAGGGCGCGCGACTGTTGGTTCTCGCGCTCGATAATATATTCTTCTCGTGCTTAGCGCTCAATACTGTATTTACCTCGCGCTATGCGCTATGCGCATGGTTATTCGCTATGCGCTATGCGGTATGC
Source organism: Andricus grossulariae (assembly GCA_011634705.1). Lineage (NCBI taxonomy): Eukaryota > Metazoa > Arthropoda > Insecta > Hymenoptera > Cynipidae > Andricus > Andricus grossulariae. Next base: position 143,317,204 of record JAABKJ010075445.1, read on the forward strand.
GCTCGGTCTTTGTATGAACTTTTCTACATTATGTTCAACACTATTATATCAAATGTATATTATATTTATTTCTGTACCTCGATCTGGTACTCCGCGAAATTCAAATGTATAAAAACAAATTATTTCTCATAATCGTATTCCAATTAAATGTTTATAATTTGAAAGAAAGCATATAATTCACTGCATTTTAGGAGTAATTTTGAGTTCGTAAATTCCAGTCCTGTTGTGAAGTTTTATAAACTTTATTTTCAATAAAATGCCATTGCCGACAATTTGAAATTCCTAAATTGGAAAATTCCGGAATAATGAGATTACTGACAGTTTACAATATTACCGAATCTGAACAATTAAAAAAATTATTTAAAGAATACGCGAGTAAGAAAATATGTTAATCAAATAAAAGCACTTTATTTGATTGATTATTTATTAATTTGTTAATTTTATACATTCCGGAATTTCATAATTAAGGAACTTCCCAAATTTTTGTGTGAATTTGTGTGCTAATTTCTCAGACAAGTTTTTCAAAAGTTCCCAATTTCTTAATGTTTTTTTAAAAAATGATAACAACTGTAACGAAAGTTTTGCATTGCCAGACACCGAACCGATATCGTGTATAACGATCGTGATTAATGTTTTACCTACAAAGCTGAAAATAAATAATAATTTCGAGCCTCACTAGATGAACGATCACGAAATTCGGTCAAGATTGATTTAATATATCATATTTCTTTTCCTTTCTCTACGATTAATCTGTCATGATTCAGCGAGTCTAATCCTGAAAATATTCACTTGCTAATTATCGAGTAATATTAATAAAATTTCAAATATAATACATAAAATAAAAAAATAAAAATATTGATTATCGAACAAGTAATGGCAACGACCCTGCTCCCTCCGCACGCACTGAATCGTGAGTTAGCCAATCAGCTCTCAGAACGCCCAGGAACATTCCTTCCGCGCCGTAAATAACTGGAGGGCTGACTAATTTAGGAAACGGTCCCGTTTCACGGTGTCAGAGCCTGCATGTAGACACAGCATTAACAATTTCGAAGCAACGTGAATTTCGCGAAACGTAACACCCTCACTTGTTCAGTGATTCCCCCGATTCAAATACGAAGCAAGGATATGGGTTTCTAAAAAATGAGATTAAAAAAGTTAATGACAACTATTTAATAGCTTGTTGTTGTGAAGAATGAATAAGTTATTAAAACTTAACTGAAAATTTCACTAATCATTGAAAATGAGTATGCGAGTAGTAATGTACAATTTACATCATTCTTTAAAGTATTTTTTTGTAGTTTTTCATTCAATACGCATAATCATAATGTCTTGCACCAACTTGTGCATAAAATAGGGTAATATCACGACGTTTTCGCTTAGTTTTAATCCAAATATTTTGTTGTCACAGTAAAACGACTTTGATTTTTCGAAAAATAGGAAAGAAGATTATTATTTTTATATTTTTTTAACTTTTTAAGGTGACTAGTCTTGTCGGATCGTCTGTTTTATATTGAGCTGCAAATAAGCACCCTTCTTTGAAGCGTTTTTGTAAGTAGCACGTTATTTTATTCAATCTCCAAACATTTTCCACAGCTAATAACATGAGGAACATTTTGGTCCTTCTGAAAAAGTAGATCAAATCTGTGCACTAAAATGCGACCCTCGGGATTGTATTCTCTGATTAAAGTTGTACTAAAGAAAATTGGTAAAGGATATTATGAACATGTGGGTGGAAATAGGAAATTATTCCTTTGCAACTGTAAAACATTAAAAATAAATTTATGAATAGTTAGTGGGCTAAAAAATACTTTTTTCGGGTAGCGATTTCTAACAGTGGGTTAAAAATGTATTTGCTCAACAGGAGTAAGCCATGAAAATTTTACTTTGATGAAATAATATCTTCTGTTTTGTGTATGGATTTGAAAATGTTAATTTTGGTAAATTAAACAAAGCCATACGCCCAGGGGGAACTCGAGTCCGTTGTGGAGAATGATCAGTGTAAGATCTACTGGAATTTCTCATTCTTCATCACTCGACGTATCAGTGCTACGAAGCCTGATATTGTCCTCCAGGATCTGAAAACCAATATCATTTACGTGATTGAATTCACGGTACCAGCCGATGGTAATATCACGACAAAGGAGGATGGAAAACGGGCGAAATATCAAGCACTTCTTTTCGAGAAGTGGTATGAAAGCTTCATTTCTTAGTCAACTGAACAAGATTCCGGCTTGCCAGCGTCAGGCTTATTTCATCGCGAACCGGATGCAAAAGGCTGTTCTTCTGGTATCACTTCATCTGGTCCGACAACACTGTTCCTGATAACATTCTACAAATATTTGTAGCTCTAAAAAAGTATCCAGGGGTGACATTTTTATCTCCAACTGTGCCGTCTGCCACGTAAGGTCATCCCCGGCTAGAGAGCCGACTCCAAGGAATAGTGTTGTACGAAGTCTCTTGCGTAAATTTCCCGCTCTTGCTTACCTTCTGGGATAGAAGAAGCAGGAATGGATGACGTACACATTCCAGTTGCGTTGACATTGGTTGCTTTAAGGATCCATGATCGTAGCTTCCGGAGCCTACAACTTCTCATAATAATAAACTTAAAAAGAGCCTCGGTGGCTCAGTCGGCGCATACTGTTCAATAATCTAACTCTAACAAACAATGCCTTCTACACATTGGGCTGTAACCATCTTAAGCCTGAGACAAAAATGAGATATGTAAAATAAGTCGCACGTAACCCATTCAAATTGTGATAAACATGCAATTATAAAATAGCAGAATTGTAGTCGAACATTTCATTAAATAAATAAAATGGTATAAAGCGGCGAATGATACATATATAAATAATTGAATATTATTCGATTATTCATATATTTATCATTCGCCGTTTACCTTGATATTAACCTATTTATTTAAAATAAATAGGTTAATATCAATGTTCGCGAAATTCGAATCCAGATAGTAGATACAGATTATCAGGAAATTTTTGACGATCAGATAACGGATGATTGATAATAAAAGACAAAGGCATTAGAAAATCTTACGGTTGTTATTGATTTAACGTACGAAGTCATGGATGATGATCCACGGAGAAAATTTGACGGTTGGTTTGATGAATTGAGAGAAACGGATGATCATCTGTAGTTGAAGCGACTATATGAAACCGTTATCATCTTTTATAAACATCTTCAATATCCTCGAACCCGACATCCTGGCATCCAAGATCTCAAAATCCAATGTGATATAAGTACCATTTACGAATTTACAAACAGTAAAATTAACACATATTGCTCTTGCACGTGGATTTTATAATACGAAATATACCTTACCGCTTTCCCTAATCCAGGCCCTAAATTTTGGGTTCAATACCCTAAAGTGGGGAGCCGCTCTTATTGCTCATATCGATAATCGCTCGTAACAGGGCGCTATATTTAAATTTAAGCTACGAGAGAAATAATTCCCTTCATAACTCTTGCAACGTGATATATTACTTGATATTATATGAAATTATAACATTTTTAATGAGTTTGATTTGAAATTCTTATGAGTTTGAAAAGTTCAATTTGTAATATAGAGTGAATGCACTGGTAGCCGGGCAATGATTTTATCTTCGCACACCACTTTTAGAAGTCAATAAATAAAAGAGTATTAAATTTGGTAGATTGTTAAAAATAGATTTAAGCAAAATCTGACCGCTGCGCGGGCATATTCTCTTCGCGCGCTTCGCTCACAAGTTTGAGCGCGCCTAGGGAGCGCGACTGTTGGTTCTCGCGCTTCGCGCTCGATAATATATTTATCTCGCGCTTCTTTTAGTTCAAGTTATATTGAGTAGCACAGTGTGGCTACTCAAACTTAACAAACGCAGGCTGATTGCCGGTTTTCAATGTCAAAAACATTTTTTCCCGTAGACAATCGAACTTTGAAAGTAATAATTATTCAATAATAATTGCTTTATTACATAAATTTTGAAAATAACTAATCATTTGAGAACTCAAAATCAAATATTTCATTTAAATAATTTTATAAAAATGATTTCGGACAACGTAGACCAAAATGTTCCCAAAAACAGAGAAAATGGGGTAATTTTTGAAGAAAATATGGAAATAAATTCTTTCAAATAATAATAATGTAGGTGACATTTCTAAGTTTTCAATTCGAAATATATTGCATTTTCAACGTAATAGTGGAATTTTCATTGAAAAAAATTAATTTTTCACAAAAGAGTAGACTTTTTAAGCTAAGAAGTCGAATGTTTTAGAAATTAGTTGAATTTCGAACCCCAGAAGATTACCTCTTAAGAAAAAAGTTACCTGTGAACCAAGAAAGATTAATTCACAACGTACAAGGATGTGTCCTTAACCAATTATCGAAATTTCAATCAAAAAAGAATAAACTTGAACCAAAAATATTTGCATTTTCAATCCACTAGCTGCATTAAATGCCAAAAAGATGAATATTTTAGAAGGCAGTTGAATTGTCATCATGAAAAGATTACTTTTCTACTAAAAGTTGAATTTTCAATCCAAACGGACGGATTTTCTTTCCAATAAGACTAATTTTTAACAAGACAGTTGAAAATCGATCCAAAAAGATGACTTTTTAAAAAAATTATTGAATTTTCAACAAAATAGTACAAGTTTTCACCAAGTAGTGGAATTTTAACCAAAAAGATGAATTCTGAACGCAAAATACCATAGCAGACTTTTTAAATTCGAAGAATTAATTTTCAACCAAATATTAGAATTTTTGATCAAAATAGATGAATTCTAACCAAAGATATAAAATATAGACTTCTTCATAAAAAATAACTAGATTCTTCCGAATTATTGTTGTAATTGGCTTCAGGATCCAGGAATAAAATGCTTCATTTTTTACAAGTCATAGAGACATTTCGACCTGGGTGGGTGTGCTCGTCAGTGTTTGATTCTAGACAAAATTGTTTTACATGTTACAATGTGAACATTTCTTTTTGCAAGGTAAGTTTGTAGGAGCTAGTGATGAATTCTTATGAATTACATAAATATAATTTAACATTACGTTACAAGAAAACCAGCTTATGGAAAGCCATGACCAAGCACGCTTGGACTGAGGACGACTTTGATTACAATAAAGTTAAAATCTTAGAAAAGTATTTTTGTTACAAAACCAGAATTCTGTTAGAAATGACCCACATAGCTTATAGTTGTTAAAAAATTCAGTACATCTAAGGATGGATATGCAGAACCTTTCTGTGTTCTATCTACCACTTCTTAAAAACAATTATACATAACATTGTTTCATGTCTTTTCTTGGGAGAACGAGGCTTCTCTATATTAGTCCATGAAACAGTCAAGTATCATATTCCTCTCCATGTTTCTATAGCCCTCAAAATGCAAGGAAACAGTTAAGCACATGATGCACTAATGCATTTAACACACGTACTTTCGGTGACCGTCGTAAAAATCCTCATACTCGAATAGAGTTTTTACAAATGAAAAACTTTGTGAGTGACAGTGAAGAAGAGACAAAAAGTCAATAGCATGTGACTTGCCATCTTGCACAAGTTCAGTCTGCGTTAAATAATTCAAAAGTTTATAAAAAATGACCCCCCCCCCAGACGAGATTGTTATTCAGAAAAGCTCAGAAAATAACAGTTTGTAACAATATTATCTGTTGATCTGCATGTTAAAAAATAAATTTGCGAACGGTTTTCGCCGTTCAAATTCTGTCTTCTGCTATCTGCAGATTGCTCCCTTTCGAAAAATGTATAATTTCAGTTAAAATAATAATTGCCTCAGCAAAAGGCTTAATTTCTATACATTTTATTGATCCGAGCATCTCGCAAAACCCCAAATATTTGACAATTTTTCTTTATTTCGTTCTCAAATACTTGAGAAAAATTACATATTGAGTCAGTGACGTACCTATACAAAAAAAAATTCCAAGTCGGATTGAACCAACACCCTTAAGGTAAAATTGCAAACACGGTATTGGAATACGCGCCGTTTATGTAACAAGTACATTACAATGCCGGTATTGGAATTTTGCGTTTTTCTCACCTAAGCCCGGCTAGCGGATGAGTGATAAATGAATGAATGAATATTTTTCATTGATTCAAACCAATTTTCTTTGAATGAAAGAATCATTTCCGTGAGCCAGTATAATTGAATTTTTTGAAACAGAAGAAGTGTAAATTTCTGTGTTTTTAACACTTGCTGAATACTTTCTTACATTATTTCAGTTTGTATCCCGTTAAGAAGGCTTTCATTAGAAAGTATTCGAAAATTTCCTGTTCAATGATTGCGAGACAACTATTGAATAATTTTCTGTACCGTTTTTGTCCTCGCGTTTTACATTCTCATAGAAGTAGAAGTTATCTTCTAAACTGAATCCCTTTCTGTACCCAACGGTGACAATATTTTACTGACTACTTTTGGATACCCCACGGAAACCATGAAATAGAACATTGCCAATCCCTTTAAAATTCACACATTTCGCTGTTCTTATTTACTGTTTTTCGAATAATAATGACTTAAAAAGCATTCAAAGCACAGTATTTGATTGATAACATTTGAATGAAACGAGAGCTTTGTTATAAAGTTATGTATTTTTATGCACCATCATACTAGATTTTGCAAATCTTATGCTTAGTGGCAGATTTACGTTGAGTGCTGCCCTGGGCAAAAAAAATTGCGGCCCGCATATACGGCGTCAAATTGATCTTCTCTTCCAGAACGAAAATCGCGCATTTATGCTCAAGGGTGAGAAGAGTTATCATGAAGAAAACAGTTTTGGCGGAAACAGATCGAAAAGTCTTTGGCAGAAATTAAGCACTTACAGAATATTTTGTAATACTTAAAGCATGAAAATATTAGATTCTAATCGGTGAAGTATTTCCTTGAACTTCTGGTATCATAAATTGTTTTCATAAACCTCCTGAATCTATTAAAATTAGTAAAATCTTGAATACATGACATGCGAGGCATGCTGTCTGCAAAATTTGGTGGATATATGGTAACAGTGCTTGATAACAGGTCGGTAATTTGATAGATAATGTAGAAAAACTAAAAAATTTATTTATGTCCTGTCTAATAAAATTCGAGTTTGTTAATAATAAGATTTTACAGATAATGAAAATCGAAACGAGATTTGAAGTTATATTTAATAATAATATGGTAAGTACCAAGTTCACGTTTAATTACTTTGAAACAGATTGTCATATGAAATTCGTGATTATAACCTACAAAAATATTAAAATTGTCGTTATAAAGGTTATTAATGTATTTACATTCCTAATTATAATTTTCTATTTGAATATAGTTGTAAGGATTCTCTTTACTCAACCCTTTTGTTACCACCCGACAAAAATTCACACTAATGTGCACCCGGGTACCCGGGCGTAGACTTTCAGTTAAAAATATATTGTAGCTGTAAATAATTGTAGGTATTACATGTATATAATTAAAAACTAAAGGTTAATAACCACCGCAGGGTCCCACTGGGAGCAACTGTCATCTAAAAAATGACATCAGCTCCCAGTAGGACCGCAAGAATGACTATTCAGCACACGAAATTCACTTTTTTCCATTTTCGTTAACATTCACGGGGTTCTCTCCTTTCAATGGCTATCAAACAAAAAATAAATGACCCAGCTTGCTCAAAATTTAACAGTAGTCTATTCATAGATGGCATTGACGGGATCAGTGTTGCATTTAGAGTTAATGCGCAAAAAATTCAAAAAGTCACTCACTTATCAAACAGCCATCGTATACGAAAACTATTATCTTCGAGTTTAACAAAAATATAATCCTCTGCCGTACATTTCGTTTCCATTTTATATTTGTTTGCGTTGTTGATGATGAGTAGACCCCCCTTTGCTCTTTCTTTTGAGAATTACCTGGTAGCCGTACTGTAGACAACTTGACAGTTGATGTTACGTTGAGGATACGTAATTTGAGGTGAAGAAGGAAGCCTTGTCTCACTCACACATGTGATGTCATCTGTAGTGGTGTATTTATGGATATCCTCTAAATTATTAAAACCCATTGCATTCCAAAATATAATTCGAGTTGCTGGTACTGCAGGCAAACCGTTTATGAACTTGGGATCGTTTGGGAGTTTCCGCCTCCCGGCGTTTCCTTTAAAACAGCTTTGATTGAATTTCCTTTCGGAGTATGCTTGATTTTTTTTGAGATCCGTACTGAAAGAATGTGATTTTGGACGGCGTCCTCTTGTCCTTTTCCTGCTAGCAGTAGAGCTTAAAGAAGAAGTTGAGATTCCCCCATCAGACTCATAAACATCCTCACTCTTCTCTGCCACAATATTAGCGGCTAAGGATGCATCTAAATACTGATTATCCATGAATAATCGGGTTCCTTTAATCGTTGAGGACTTCCCAAGACTCCCCAGCTTTTGTTGGTAACCTTGAAGCTTCTTGCGTATTTTTCTTTGTTCGTGAGTAAAATCATTTGCGAAGGATACTTTCAGTGAGCGTAGATTTTTAGCATTCTTAAACATTTCATATTTAAATCTCGAATTCGTAAATGTGATTAGAACAGGTCTCGTTCCCTCTTTTTTTTCAAGCCTAATCACCTTTACAAAACAATCAATATGAATATCAATTTTAGCTTCCTCGAAAATCTTCTTAACTGCTTCAAAAGGATTCCTGTTGTTAGTCATATCTTCCTTCACATTGTAGAGAAAAATATTCCAGGATCTATCTTTTATATCTAAAAATTCTAGCTTTTTTTCAAGAAAATTAATTTTTTTCTTCGAATGCTTTGTTCTTCTCTTCCAAGAAATGACATCTGGTTTTGTATATTTTTAGTTCTTCCAAGATCTTTTCATCCGAGCTCTTTTTAGCACTTTAATATCTTCTGTCATTCGCTGAACATTTGCTCCTGTGGATTTTACATTCTCTTGAAATGGTTTTAAGAGAGATATTAGCTCTTCGTTGGTCATCATAACTATCGAATTAACTCTCACTTTATACTTCAAACACACAAAATACGAATAAGCTACGTAAGCTCTCAGAAAGGTGTGACAGGGAGCGACCGAGAAACACGTCCGACCAGCTCGGAAGTTAGAACAATTGTCCGCGACTGCTTATTGATGATTGTAAACATATTCAGCATAACTCCTTGGTACAGGGACCCTCTATCCGCAATCCGAGGACGCGTCCGGTGACTTTGTCACAGGCCCTTCGGTTTGATTCCAAAGGAATCGAAACTGAAACAATATTATATATAATTAAAAAATTAGGTAAAACAACCACCGCAGGGTCCTACTTGGAGCAACTGCCATCTAAAAATGACACCGGCTCCCAGTAGGGCCGCGGTAAATCTCACTCATGGCCACGTCTCACAACCGTGAGATGGGTGGTCACAGGACACGACGAAATCACAACGACAGAAACTTTGGTCCCATGAAACGTTTCATTGTTTCATGAAACTTTCAATGTTTCAATGAAACGTTTCATGGACTTAAACACTACATGGGACGGTCGGTAATTCGTATTTTAAAATGTATCACATGCCCTTAAGAGGCATGGGGGGATCGGGCAATTTTCGCCGGGAGCAACGTCTACAATTAGTTCCTCGAACTCCCCGTGCCGCATCTAGGCTTATAATATCTTTGACCATGCTTGTGTGCCGGTCGGCATTGTTTTTTTTTGCACTAGTGCGGAGTTTTCCAAAACATCAATTTGGTCAGAATGTTAATAAACAAAATAGCTACTATGAAGAAGAAAATGAAGGGTAAGTACTTTTAACATGAAATTATTAATTGCTGTGCGTTCGTTCGATACAGCCTAGTGATACAGCCCGACACTTGAGCTGTATCCCAAGTTCCTGGACAACTTTCTGGACATCCGACACTCTTGGATATACGTTGTTTATTTTCGTGCGATTCTTGATTTTATTATTGCCAAATATTGAAATATTATGTATCAAAGTTTCTGAGAATTAACATTTTCTCCTCTGTGCAGCTGTTTTTCATCTTTATTATCTTCTACAAGAAACTTTACATTTCAATTTCAAATATGCATATTCAAGGAGAGTCCACAATAGGATCTGAGAAACCGATGTAGCATTGACTTGACGTAGACTTGACATAGCAGTAGCGTGGACGCGATGCGCGCCCATGTATTGCCAACTTTTTATTTTTATGTTACATTCGGGTTCCGAAGAATCAAGATTAAAATGACCACTGGTAAGCAATTAATATTGTCGGAAAATAGTCCAACATTTTTTTGTCGAAACTTTCGCACTGTGAGCACTACCGCAAAAACCGACATTAAAGCAACCCTGCACGTCATAACCTCACTTTCGATTAAATCGAAGAAGTCGAAACATGAGTCGGCAATACATGCGCGCGCATCGCATCCACGCTACTGTTATGTCAAGTCTACGTCAAGTCAATGCTACGTCCGTTTCTCAAATCCTATTGTGGACTCTCCTTCACATATTAGTTTGATTCTAGCCTCATCACCATTGTTTATAAGAGTACAGCAAAACCAGTGACAAACACTTAAAAGTTCCATCATTTTTTGTTTCCAGAAATTGGAAAGAATGTATTTTTGCGTATCTACACTGTAAAAAAATCTTCTGAAAATTACATAAGATTCGTAAAATTACACCGATCATCAGTGTCAATTTACCGAAATACGTAAATGTATACTGATCGACGATGTGATTTTGCGGCAGCTGTGTAAAATTACATCGACCAGCGATGGACATAAAAGGACCCTTGAACAGCGATGTAATATTGCATCGTCTGCAGGAGGACTTTTCCGAACGGAAATCTGACGTTTCAGATTTTTGTTGTCGTAATTTTCAATTCTATCTGTAATTTTGCGTTTCTCAAATTATAGTTAAGCTGTAGTCCTTTGGTGAGGAGTCTTCGTTGCACGTCGCTTAATAATTATATATAGCAAAAGTCACCATTCTTGTGTATATTATTATTTTTTTAAATTATCGTTATTCTGACCATGGTGAAGTGAAGTTTATTTCAGTTGTTACCTTTTCCTAAATATATCAAATTGCGCTTTGTTCATGATGCTTATGTAAATAACCTCACTTTGTCGATTTACATCGCGCCCTTTAAAAATTCTTTTAGTTCTGGTTCATTTTTAATTAATTCATATGGTAACTAAATCAATTATTGAAAAACACCTTTGAATTAGCCATTTTTTAATAATATATATATATATATATAATTAAAAACTAAAGGTTAACAACCACCGCAGGGTCCCACTGGGAGCAACTGTCATTGTGTAACAAATTGGCGTCAGCTACTTTAAGGTAAAATAATAACTTATTCTGCTATAAACAATAATAAACAGAGTCTCGTTCTCAGCCTCTAATTATAGTCGAAGGTTGTAATAAAGCTGAATATTATTCTAAAAAATTAAATAACTAAATCGCTTTACTTTCATATTTGCATTATTTATTGTTGTTGAAGTTTATACTTTTTCTGTTCGAATGTATTCGAGACGGTTACACTGATTGCAGCATAAGTTTCATAACAAATTCTTCGTGTTGCATTTTTAATGCAATTCTATAATATTCATTCAGATGTACCATTATGCTACTTCGAAATACAAAGTGATCGAGAATGTGAATGCGAAAGGTAACTCCAAGAAAATTTAAAAATTAATTTTGTGTGGTTGAATGCATGGTTGAATTTTCAAACGTAAAATATTACTGTTGTACAGAAAAGTTTATTTTCAACCAAATAGTTCAATTATAACCATTCACAAACGAAATAGACTATTTTTCAACAAAAGAGTTAAATTTCCAACAACAAACTTAATTTTCAACCAAACAGTTCAATTTTGTCCCAAAATATTTTAATCTTCTATACATAGAACAAACCAATTCAAAAGACAATAGTTACATTTTCAACAAAAGAAATGAATTTTCACCTAAACTTATGAATCATCAACCAAAAAACCGAAGTTTTAAGAAAGTAGTTCAACTTTGAATTGATTGATTAATTTTCTATGAATATGGATGAATTTTCGACGAAAATGAATGAAATTTTTTTAACAAAAGAGATCAGTTGTGAAACGAAGAAGCCGCATTTTGAAGCAAGAAAGGCAAAAAGACTAATTTTCTTGAAAGCAATTGAATTTTTAAACGAAAAATATGAATTGTAAACACATAAATTATCTTCTCAACCAAATATTTGCATCTCGAACCCAAGAAAGATCAATTTTGAAAAAAGCAGTTCAGTATCGAAGCAAAATGACATTTTAGCACAATTGTAGAATTCGCAAGGAAATAATGGAAGTAAAAAAAATAAATTCAACCAAAATTTGAAAAAAAAGACAAATTGTAAAACGAAATTGGAACCAAGACAGCCAAAAAGTCTCCTAAATTGTTTAAGTTTCAAGTAAAAAAGACGAATTTTTTAAAAAACAGTTGCATCTTCAAACTAACAATATGATTTTTCAATAAAAGAAATACTTTTCAACCAAATATTTGAACTTTCTACCAATACAGTGAAAAGTGTAAAGGAACGCATGATTTCTCAACCAAGTAATTACATGTTCAACCAAAACAGATAATTAATCACAGTTGAATTCCACCAAAGAAGACAAAATAAGATAAATCTGATTCATTTTATACGAAAATAGTTGAATTTTTTAACCTACAAAATGACATTGTTTTAACAAAAAAGATACAGTTTGATACAAAAGCATCCAATTTTACTGGAACTCCACAATTGAAATTGACGTCAACGCGATTTGGAACACAAAATTAATCATAACAGATTTAATACTTTCGCGATGATTCATTATGATGAATTAAAAATTTAAAGCTTTTTCGGGTTTCAATCGTGTGCAAAACTACGAAATCTGCCGACGTTTCGTGAAAATTGCAGTTCACTTCCTCAGGGCTGACCTGAAACTGAAGTTTCAGGTTATGTTGTTCTTATATAGATTCTCTACGATGCCTATCATTGGCCAGAGCGCCCCATGGTGGGAACTGCTCGAACTTGGTTGTCGAACCAAGTCTTTTTAAAACCCGGGAGGACGGAAAGCCAAATTGGATTGGTATTATATCCATTGTCCCTATTGGTGTTATTAGGGTGTTTTAAGATTTCGATTGCTTCTCTATGTTTTCTTTAGGATTTTGGAAGTGATACTTTCTTTTAATTCTGATAAATACCAATACTGCAATTAAAAATTATAAACCTAAATTTTTTCATTTTTTGTCTTTTAGAGTGTTATTTCAGTCACAAAATATTGCTCCTGCTTGAAACATTTTTTCTAATAAAAAAATTCTTTTTTACAGGAAAGTCCATTTTTTATGAAACCGCCACATTAATTGTTTTTCTGAAAAAAGGCGAATTTTCTAAAGTAAAAAACTTCCAAGATGGAATTTACATCACTTTCCTGAGCTATAATTGCTTTAGATACGCTTATCCTACAAAACTCTCTAAAACTTTGCAATTCATTCAGAGGTATATATAGTTTCTATAATACGTAAAACTATATATTATACACTTCTTTTGCATATTAGACATCTGTAAATTGACATTTCTATTTTAAATTATATATTTTTATCGGATAATGTTTGAAATCAATCCACAAAGACAAAAAGACAAAAGGGCAACTGGGGCTAAAAGAAGGTCACCTTATGATATGGATGTGAAAAAACTCGGAGACGCGTTAAATGATTTCACAAATAAATTTTAGTTTTTTTAATCTATCTTGCGTTAAAAGTGTTGATATATTGCATTTATACAGAACGTTTTCTTGTTTTTATTTGGAAAGGATGCTTTTTAAATGACAAGCAAAATGTGCTTTGGTTTTTTTATTTAATTTAATACTACATGTATATTATAATTTAAAAGCTTAAAAGTTATAACTGAAGAAATGAAGTTTCACAAAAAAAACGAGTTTTCAAGGGAAAAAAACTCCTTTATATTTAAAATGATGTTTCCACATTTTTGTAGAATTTTATATGCAGTTAATGAATTTCCAATAAATATTTTTTTGGGGACCTAAATAGTTTCGTTAAAGATATTTTGGAAAATGCTACATAAATTATTCATAAAGTTTGGGTTTTTCAAAAATCTTTATTAAAATCTATCTGGGTTCCTAAAAAAGTATTTGTTTTGAAATTCATTAACTGTGTATTCTATTTTTCCCTGTACAGCTGTTTCAATTACCGTTATTGAAATTTCAATTACAATCATTTGAAATTTCAATAACACATGTGTTTGTATTTTCAAATAAAAGTAATTGAAATTTCAAACACATGTGTTTCAATTTTGAAATACATGTAATTGAAATTTCAGTAACGGCAATTGTATAAAACTTCACACGGATGTAATTGAAAATTCAAACAGATATTTCTAACAGTGTAAATTACGTTACAAACTGTAATACAAAATACTGGAGTTTTGAATTTCTAGGAAATGTTCCGACAAATAATAGACTATCGCCCATACACACGGAGAAAAATGGCTAGTCAGCCTGTGCTTCTAGAGTGTCAGACTGACTATATTTGAGTTTTAACTATGGGACAGCCCCCTAAATGGTGTAGGGTACCATCCGCGGAGTGTCCAAATTTGACTGTTATAGCTTCACTATCCCAGATTGTGAAGTTGACCATCCTGGAGTTTAAATCTGATTACCTCAGGAATTTTAGCTTGTTTATCTCGGAGATTTAACTCAATCATATCAGAGGGTCCTTTTTATTATGTGTTGTCCTTCTCCTACCTACATATATAAGCATAAGAGTAAGAGAGACGAGGAGGAAATTTAAATTAATAAATGAACCCTGAAAAACATGAAAATTTACATAAAATGCATCAATCCTTAAAGCATCTTTATTATTTCTGAATAATGGATGCCTCAGACATGATTGAATATGTGACGTACTCTGAAAAGTGAGATTTTTCAGGGCGAGCGGTGGAAGTCGACCCGATAGACGCGACTTTTAGGAGAGAGGGAAGACTCACGAAATCTTCCCTCTCATCTCACGGTTGTGAGACGTGGCCATGAATGGGATTTACCGCGGTCCTGCTGGGAGCTGATGTCATTTTTTAGATGAGAGTTGCTCCTAGTGGGACCCTGCGGTGGTTGTTAACCTTTAGTTTTTAATTATATATATATACACACAATATAATTTAAAATATTTCTAAGCTTATTATGAATTGTTTTAAAATTAAAAAAAAAATTTCGTCAAATTTTCCCATGAAATTAAATTTCTGATGTATGTATTCAAACATTCTATAATATCACAAAGGTTAGAAATTTCTATTTTATTTCTGAACGCTCAAAAATTTGTTTTTTTTTACATTCTTTCTCATGTTTATGAATATTAAGTTATTTATCAAGTATGTTGATATATTTTGAATAAAATGTAAAATAATTTTAAGATGTCCTAAAATGCTTAATAAATTGTTTAAAAATTTACATATATCATGAAATGAAAAATAATAATGAATTATTATCGATAAATATGAAAATATCGTATGAAAGTAATATAAATATTTTTTCAATTCAATGTATAATACCTGAATTTAAAGTGAAAGCACTGAAATAATAATTTGTTTGAATAATGACATGTAAAATGAGTAATATTTCTTTTTCAAACAATCAGTAATGTATACGATATATATATAATTTTTCAAGAAATTTCAATTAAACAATTTTTATATTACCCTTAAATATTCGATCCAATTATTATAAAACATTTCTAAATTTTCTTACATGTTTTTTAATGTCCAAATTTTTTCACAAATTGAATACTTCTTGAATGGAATATTGAATAAGTTTTATTTTAAATATTTTAGAAACCTGTGACATTCTTAAAAATTGTATTTAAAAATGTGTGAAAAGTTACACGTTGTTTCATATTTTAAAAAAATTTTAATATGATTCAAATGTTTTTCGACATATATACATCTGTTAACATGACTTGAACTCATTATGAAAATGTTCCTATTTTTTCCCTACTTTTTATAAATCCTTGTAAATTAAAAAAATTTACTTTGAATTTCATATTTTCATTTATGATAATTTTATAACTCTTTCTAAATCTTCTTTGATATTCTCTGAAAATAATTTTTTCAAAATAAAACATTGTTTTTCAATTTTCCTATGAATAATTATGAAATGTGTTTTACTCTTCTGAAGACTTTCGCAATTGTTAATATAAAAATTTTCCCTCGAAATATGAAGAAATATATATATTGTTTGAAAATTTTTCCTTGTGTTAATAAATTTTTTTTCACCAATAACCGTATTTTGTTTGTACACATAGATATTTTGTTTCAATTATTTTAAATAATTTATAATTGTTAATTAATTTATAATGTTTTCAAAATTCATAAAAATGTGTCTAATCAGACTTTCTGTAACAGTGTTAAATTGTTATTTATACATTGAAAATAAAAAATTCGACTTACAATCATTTTTAATAGAAAAATGAACATTGTAATGTTAAAATTGTAACATTTTTAAATTATTTAATTTGTTATAAGTTATTTTCAACTAACAGTGATATATTTATAATTGCAGTATGTTTACATTTCTTTTCAATGAATGTAATTGAAAAGAGAAGTTCACAAAGTGTTTCTTTGTTGTGCATTATTGAATATATTAATTTCACTGTTCTGGTTGACTGATACTTTTGATTTTTTTGAAAATCTCACAATATATCAACATTATGCAATGGCATAATAATAATAATATATATATAATTAAAAACTAAAGGCTAACAAACACCGCAGGGTCCCACTGGAAGCATCTGTTATCTAAAAAATGACATCGGCTCCCAGTAGGACCGCGGTAAATCCCATTCATGGCCATGTCTCACAACCGTGAGATGGCTTATTTTTCACTGCAATATAAAGGCTAATTTATAATGATCAAATAAAATTCAATGACATTAAAATTTAAGAAAAGTGATGACGGAGAAACCTTCAATTTATAAAAATTAACCAAAAAGAATACGAAAATTAAGCTCCAGTCGTTCAAAAAGAGTCCGAAAAGAAGGCAGGTAAACACGACATTCTCGTATGGCGACTGTATCAATTAAATTTTAATTAGAAATAAATGCGCAGTCAATATTTGTGTTTTTTCGGTAAAAGTACTTGATTCAAACAAAATTTTCCCGCTTATCTGGTATCGTTAGCTCGTTTGAAAAAATTGTATTTTTTTTTTTTTTAATTGCGTAAAACCAGACCATTTTTGACCTTAAAAAATTATGTAGATGTCTAAAAATAAAATAACGACACCAAATAAGCCTAAATATTTTGTTTAAATAAAGTTCTTCGACTCAAAAAATTAATGTAGAGATTCGCTGATACGTAACTTTGAAAAAAGTATTTGAAAGCCGCTTCAGTTACGAAATTAGTGAAAAAGAGGTATAAAAAACCTTTAAACGAATTTAACTTTGACAGAGTTCGACGAAATATTTCCATTTTTGTCCAAAACATCCCTATTTACGTTCTGCTCAAAGATCCTGCAAACATCTGAGACTTTCATGACAATTTTATTCAACTCTCGTTCAGGCACGCCGTGATAGTATAAAAATATGAGACGACTGAAAAAATTCCGAAAGGGACGACTGAAAATCACAAACAATTAAATCTCCGAGGCTATTAAATTGCCGAATCGGGAAATTTCCGAATAAAATTCCCGAAATTATAAAATTGTCGATATATAAAAATCTCGATTTGGAAAATTCCCGAATTATGGAATTCACGAATTCAAACATGACAAAACTCGTTTTTCAATAAATATTATTTACTTATTACAAATACAATAAGCAAATAATTTTACCGAAGAAATTATTGTTTGAATTTAAAAGAACAATGATTGTATACAAATTGTATTAAAAAATAAATTAAAAAACAGGTGAGCTTCGAAAGAAACAAAAAATTTGTCCCTAAATTTTCTTCAAACCTCAGAACATTTTCCAAACAAACTTTGCAGGACTCAATTCAGCACCGATTTATGTCGACATTTATTATTTTTTTAAATTAAAAATTCGATTTTTAAGAACGGTTTTCGTATTTTTTTAAATACTATGTACATTTTCAAAGAAAATCTTTCATCCAGAAATATATATATTTTTAAATTATTGTTATTTTAAATTGAAACAATAATTTTAAAAAACTTTGAACACACTAAAATTTCTTTGACAAAAGTATTTGAATATTGTATTTTTAATGAATAAATAATATTTCGTGAACAACAATTTTTTAATTGTTTAAATTCATGAATTTTTTAGATCGGATATTTTATAATTCGGCAATTTTCTGTCGAGAATTTTAAAAAGTCGGTAATATTACATACTGTCGACAATTTTATTATTCGTGAATTTTTCAATTCGGTAGTTTTATATTTCTGTACCTTAATAATTTCGGAAATTTTGCAATTCGCTAATTTTACAGTGTCGGAAATGTTATTTTTCGGAATTTTTCAGTTGTCTCTTCCGAAAAATAAAATTCCCATCACTGAAAAAATTCCCGAAATTATAAAATTCCCGAATTGGAAAATTCTTGACAATTTATAATATTACCGAATTTAAAAATTCCCGATAATTTAAAAAAACTAAACATAAAAAAAATTGTCTATGATAAATATATTTGATTATTGTATTTTTAATGAATAAATAATATTCATTGAGAAACCATTTTCTTAATTGCTTTAATTCGGGAATTTTTTAGTTTGTATGTTCTATCCGACATTTGATTGAATCCGCGAAAGTAATTTTTCACATAAAACCAATACCTTCTCATTGAGATGAGAATGTAAAAAATCTATTCTACTAAACCAGAGAGTATTAATTACTTAACCTGTCTAATATTTTCCAACTGCATGTGTAATAAGAGCAAGGGGCCAAATCATAAACAAAGTGGTTTACAAGAGAAAATACGTCAAATAAAAACTACTTAAATCTTTAGATTTTAAATGCAAAATCATTTAAAACTGAATAGTGAGAAATTAATGGAGAAAGAAAAAAAGGATATTTGAAGCCTCGACAGAGGTAAGGGGCCATCCATTAATTACGTTACGAAATTTTTCGAAAATTGTGCCCCCTCCCCCACGACGTAACGCTGTAGTTGTAGTAGGAAAGTTACAAAATTTTTGAACGAGAAAAATTTAAAATATTGGGAATTATGTGATTAATTAGCAAAAGACTTGGGAATAAAACCATATGGGGTATTAAGAAATTTGAAGAGCACGTCATAAAAAAATTAAACATTTTGAAGAAGAATGTTGAAGTTTGTTATTTAATAACAAACTTCGAAATTCAATAATTCGTAAGTTAAGGCGCTTTTGAGTGTAGCAGATGTTAATTAAAAAGGGTTCAGTAAGTTCGTATCTTGAATGATGGCTCTTACACTTAAAAAACTGTAACTGTTGAAATATGTAATATTTCATATTTACATTCAGATTTCTGTTTTCTTGAATACACTTACCACCAAAATTGAGAAAAATCATAATGGCAAGAAGCAGAGTGCCGATAAGGAATTTCATTTTTTAGGCAGATTTTGTAAACGATTACTGAGAAATTAGAAACACATTCACTGCCATGTATACTAATCACTATTGGTTATTATTACCCACAAAACCTACAGATGTATAAAAACTTCCAATGAGATGAGACTACGTGTTAGAAGCATTATATCTTTTAATTTGTCCTTCTACTAAGAAAATAGCTTGTTTCTTATCTAAGTAAACATTATCATCATTACAGTCAACGAAGCTATTTAAATCAAAATTTGCCAAGTTCTCGCCAAGCTTTAACCATTTTTTTTCTTTTAATATGTGAGGGATCTCGCAAATTGAGGGGTAGGGGGGAATTTCGGGACGTCGAGATTACAGGTGAAGCCAATAAGGGAAAACAATTACATATAAAAATGGTTGGTTGGTACTCGGGCGATGAAGCCAAGGCACTGGAGATCCGATTGATTCTTGTCGGATCCAGAATGCGGTTTTCAAAAGTTGGAGATCACGTGGCGTTGTTCCAGCAAAACGAGGGGTTGGGTACTTGCTTTGGTATCAACCAGGCCATAGTGCAGGGAGCACAAGACTCATGATCCAACCAACATCAGGTTTAGCCACGCGCAAGTAAATAAAATGCAGATAATCAGCAACGATACCAGCTACGCCGCCATATTGAAGAAAGTGAGCGGCAATTTCAAATAGGTGAAATGAACGAGTGAAAGTTTTTTTTAATTTTATGAAGAATAAAAGTATATATAAATACTATAATTTCAATTTAAAAGTTTATTTCATATGCAATTATAAGAAGTGTATTCTTTATTAAGTTATAGAATACTGAAATTCTATTCTAGTTTAAACTTTAAATTACGTGAATAAGAAATGAAGGGTAGCATTGCAGAATTAGATTTCCACCATTCTTACGAAAATGTGTTTATTGCATACAAAATTGTTTAAAAATCAAACACACATTGTATTAAAAGGATTTGTTTTCATCATCATCGATATTTCTTCAAATTATTATCCTTTATTTGAATTTTTTCTTTTTTGTAGGCGTTTTAGCCAAAAGCGCTAACAGTTGTCTGCCACAGTGCTGCAATAACCTTGGACTTTGAAGCCACACATTCTTCAAATCGTCCAAGAAAATGCATTTTTTGAAATGTAGAATTAGTTTTACAATAGATTATCTGTCGACAAGAAATTTCTTATTCTGTTAAGTACAGTCGCTTCTTTTCATCTGTATCATATAGCATTGCACCCTTGTCATTTCTCATGCTGCCTAACTCTGTGCTTTGACCTCCCTTTATATTGTTTGAAGCCCATTTATAAACTAGTTTCTTGCTGCCTTCAAAGTTGTTTCACCTGTGACGCTCAACTTTCTTTTATACGGCATCGACAAAAAAAATGGACAAAATTTGGAAACCTTTTCCACAAGAATAACGCCAGGTTGAAGGGCAAATAATGCAAACAGATTTTTGAATAAACAATAGAAAATTTGCCAATTTTGTACATTTTTTTAAAACTCAATATTTTCTGGAAAAGTTTGTACTAAAATAACACAGGCCGACAAAATTTGACGAAAGTCAAGAGCCAGAAAGCAGACCAAACATGAAAACCTGACGTACAGGAGCAACTTTGAGCTCGGATTCGAATTCAGCGCATCAAAATCCTTCCGAAATGTGAGGTCTGGTCTCTGGCTTTGAAATTTGTTGGCCTGTGTAATCTTTGTAAATTCAGTAAATACTGAGATAAATAACTTGAAAAAGGGCCTCATGTTGTAATTTTCAATCATTTCCCAAAATTTTAAATTTTTTGGAATCGGGCACTATTATTGAATGAGCTAAGCCATACCAAATAACCAAAAATGAAGCAAAATCAATTACTTCAATTTTTCCTATGACATGGAACGCCCAAAATCTTCTAACTGTAAATGAAGTAATGAGGATTGAAATCAAAAAGCGAAGTTCAAAATAACTTTTAAGCAATCAGGAGCTATTTCTAAATTTTATTTTCAAGATTTTCTGGTAATGCAAATAGCGCAAAAATTCAATTCTATCTATGCTTTCATATCATCTTGTAAACAACGTTTGAAGCTTGTATTCGTTCGAGTTTGAACACGTCGAAAAATCGTGCTTAATCTATCACACAGGCATTCGATATTCATCACCAAAAGACAATTCCTTACTGCTCTTCGACCGGCCAAGACGCTTCAACCTTTGCTATCTGCCCTTTTCCAATAAAGCTTCATTTATAAATTTTGAATCCAAAGTTTTTATTTTATTTAACCTGAACCGACACTACAAAGTGGTGACCCCGACGTGATATAAATACGCGACGAGCACGTTTCTCGGGATTCTGTGTATGTGTGCAGTGAGTGTATTTCCCGTTTTTGTTGGGTGAACAATCAACGAGCCATGACGTCCAATAGAACAACCACTAATCCAACACCAACTACTACAACGGAAAGGACAACTACTACAGCACTGACGGCCAAAGAATCGGTCACATGGGCAGGACTTCAGATTCCAAGAATTCACCGCGTTTCTATCAAAATTATACCTTTCTGAAATGCTGATCCACAAATGTGGTTTATAAACATTGAGACTCAGTTCGCAATTGCTGTATTAAGTCAGTTGATGCAAAATATAATTACGTAATGAGTTCTTTAGACCCTAAGTATTGGCCGGAAGTGCGTGACATTTTAGTGAATCCTGCCGCAGAGGAGAAATACGAAAAGTTGAAATCGGAATTGAGTCAGCGTCTAAGTGCATGACAAGATCAAAACACGCGACGTGTCCTCAGGCGCAAGAAAATCGGAGACCGGAAGCCGTCACAGTCTTCAAGGCATCTTCGAGGCTTAGCTGGTACCGTTATGCCTGATGACGTACTTGTGTGACGTCCCTTGTGGCTTGCCCCATTGCCCGCGATTATACAAGCGATTCTCGCGTATCAGCCGTTCTACCATACCGTAATCACGCATACCAGGAGAGCCCGTTTATAGGGATCCTTTTCCTCTCACCCAGGAGAGCCCATTTATAGGCATCCTTTCATTCATATGCATACGCATACAGGCCGAGGTCCTTTTGACCCCCATGTCTCACACGCTTAAGCCTCCCCACCAACGACAAGGTGTTACAGCCCCTGGGGGGGGGGCGTAGAGGTTGAAAGTCACACTTTTTTGTGGGTGTAGTAAGTTGTTTTCAACTTTTCACTTATAACGGCGTAATAAGTAATCAAAGTTAACAAACCTAATTGTTCAAACAATGTATTAACATTTATAATTATCTTCTCTCAGAGTAATGCTACAAAGTTGCGGTTTTTTTTTTTAATTTTTCAATTTTTTGCCAACTTTTCAGTTACAGTGAGGTAATAATTAATGCAAGTTGACAATTTTTTTTTTAAACAATTTTCATTGTTTAAAACGGTCGTTTGTTAGAGTAATTCTAGAAATTTGCGGCTTTTTTAAAGCTTTTGTAACCCTTTTATTTACATTGGGGCAATGAGCAATGAAAGATAATAAATTATTTTTTTAGACGATATATTGTTATTAATTATAACTATATTCTCTTAGAATAATGCAAGAAAGTTGCTCTTCTGTCTGAAAGTTTCAATTTTTCTGCGGCTTTTTAGTTTAGAACAAATAATAAATAAAGATCAAAGAGAATCATTTTACTAAACGATCTCTTTCTTTTGTAGACATTTTTTTCTGGAATAAATCATCAATGACAACTTGTTTTCTGTAGGTAATTGGGAAGATATCGGGGGTGGGGACTATTAATTAAATGCGTGCTGTTCTAAATTGTTATTTTAGGCTTGGCAATGAACTTCTTGTTGTAATTCAAAACAACATTTTTACAGGTTATTTACCGACCCACACCTCCGACGTACTCCTAATTATTCCATCCTTTTGTTTTTATCTCTACTGTAAAATAGCATTTTTCTTTCAATTAATATTTTCAAAACCTGAACAAAAGAGTAAAAACACTTCATTCATAAAAAATTGAATACTATTTAAAAAATTATTCTCCTTCATGTTTATTTATTTTTTCTTCAGTACTAAAAAGTCAAACAAAACTTGTAAATTACACACAAAACCACAACTTTCTAACGTTTATTTAAGAGAAGATAGTTATAAATTAAAATATATTGTTTAAACAAATCATTTATATAATTTCTAAGTAGAAAAGAGATAAAAATTGGAAATTTAAAAAAACCGCAACATTCAAGCATGACTCTAAAAAAATTTAGTTAAATGCAATAATAAATTGTTTCAACAAATAATGTGTTGTCTTGCTTATCATTATTATCTCAATGTAAATAATGCGGTAAAAAAAGGTTGGAAATTTAAGAAAAAATGCAACTTTTTAGCATTATTCTAAAAGAAGCCAGTTTCCAAAAATAATAATTTTTTTCAGCAATTATTTTGGTTGATTTTTATAAATTATTACCTCGCTCTAATTCAAAAGTTGACAAAAAATTGGAAATATCAGATAAAACTGAAACTTTATAGCATAACTTTAAGAGAAGATGTTGGAAGTAAATGGATATAGTTTCCATCAATTTGAATAATTTTCTATCTTTAAGATTGAAATGGAACCGCTTATCCACATTTATCCTTTTCTTTCCACCATCTATGCACGTTAATCCATTTCAATATCTTCCTCAATCTTTAATCACCCCTATCCTTTTAAATGTCTGTCTTCCTATCCATCTTTCATTCTTTCATTTTTTCAAGACGTCCGAACCATCTTAACTGATTTCTTTCCCATATATCAACTAGAGTCTCCCCTGTACCACATTCTTTGAGGATTATCGTACAAACATTATATTTTTTTAAATATATTAAATTACATAACGTGCACTTGAAATCTTTAAATGAGATCTCGCCATTATTAATAGTAACAGTAAATTCTACGCTACATGGATTCACTTACTTGAGAATATCTTTGAGAATATCATTTCAGCAAGAATTTGATGGTAAAAAAAAATGTTAACAAATAAATAGTTATTCGAAAATTGAGTATATAAGAAAAATGAATACGAAAGTTAGCGCGCGCGCGTCCAGTAATTATGAATTTTCGTGGCAAACGTTAAATTTTCAATTTTTCCCTACCATAAATTTAAATTTTGCGATTAAAACTGAAGTGGTTGAATTTTGAAATTTATAATTGAAAACTTAAAAATCGTTAATTTCTAACGATTTAAATTTAATTCAAGTAACTTAAGTAGTTACAAATTTTTGATTAAAACTGAAATTGTTGAGTTTTGAAAAGTATAATCGACAATTTGAAAATTGTTAATTTCTAAACGATTCAATTTTCTAAAAGTAATAGAAATTGCTAAGGGTTTGATAACGAACAAGCTTTAATATCACAATACTTAGCAACTAAAATTTTTTTTAGTTTTAGATGAAGTTCGGATTCGTTTCAGTTTCAGGTTTCTGGAGTACACATTTTGTCGTTTTTTAATTTTTCCAATTTAAAATTACTTTTTATTTTGACAGTTTTTTAAAAATAATTTAATGCTAAAGGTTTATAATTGAGAATTTTTTCATTTTGAATTGTGAAAATAAAGGTGAATTATTACAATTCAATTTTTCACTTTTCAATTATTAAATTTTGAATTATGTTAATTAGAAATAATACAAGTTTCATTCCTCTGGATTTTAAATAATCTATTTTTGAAAATTCGAATCGGAAAACATTCCATTTTTAACGCTTTGTAATTGTCGCCTTTTGAAATTTTAATCTGAAATCATTCAATTTCGAGATTCTTGAATTCAAAATAAAGTTGTTCAATTCTTAACGCTTTGAATTAGAAATGAGACAATTTCATCTTCTTCCTAAAGAAATTGTCCAAATTTGGAAATTTTAGTTTGAAGGTTTTGAATTTTGAAAGCTTCTGTTTTAAAATTGTTTCAATTTAAAATTATCCAATTTTAAATGCTTTTATTCAGAAATGATACATATTCAATTTCTTTTCTTTCTAGCCGAAATATTGGCCTTTTTTCAAAATTTTACCTGACTGAAATATTTTTAATTGGAGTGTTTTCAATTCAAGATCATTTCACACATTTGTTTCAAATTTCAAACGCTTTCAATTCAAAGATTTCAAGAACGGGTAATGGTCTAGCCGGGGTTCTCCGTGTGTGAGGGCTGAGTGGCGCTCATCAGCTAGCTTAGAGGGCTGGGGACATGAGTTTTTGTAAGATCATCGCCGGTCACCGTTTTCTTCCAAAGTATAGGGAAAAATATGACTTGTGTGGTATGCCAGGATTCAGAAAATAATGAGCTTCAAGGACCATTTGTCAATTTTTTATAAACATTCATTGTATTAGGAATATGCTTGGTCAAAGTTACGCTACTTTTGAAGACTAGTTTCTCGGCTTGTGATGATTATTTCGCAAATTTTCGAAATGTTCAATCTAGATTGATATTTTATGTACAAATGTATGTATCTGATTAAAAATGTTCTCCCAAATAAATATGAAAAAAACATTAGCCGAAGAAGTGTCTGCATCGAGTAAATTCAAGGCAAGTAACTAAAGATCCTGGCGGCCAAATGTTGAGGAGAACTTTAGGCCCGCCCACGCTATTGTACTCATTACAATGCATACCCCTTACCTCACCCCGGCAAGTTCTAGGGCCTACTGTAATTCACATCTGGCACCACTTATTTTATTACTTGGGAATTTTCCAATTCGGAAATTATATTATTCGGGAATTTTCCAATTCGGAAATTTTATCATTCGTGAATTGTATTATTCGGGAATTTCATTATTCGCAAATTTTATTGATGGGGAATTTTAATAATTGGAAATATTCTAATTCGATAATTTTATTATTTGGCAATTTTACTAATTGGGAATTTTTCAATTTAGGAATTTTATTATTCGGAAATGTTATTAATCGGGAATTTTTGGCTTCAGGATTTTTACGGGAATTTTATTGTCCGAGAATTTTATTATTCGGAAATTTTATTAATCGGGAACTTTATTAATTGGTAATTTTCCAATTCCGATATTTTATTACTCGAAAATTTTCCAGTCCGGAAATTTTATTATTCGAAAATTGTATTATTATTCGGAAATTTTATTGTTCGGCAATTTTCCAATTTAGGACTTTTCCATTTCAGGAATTTTCCAATTCGGTAATATTATTATTCAGGAATTTTAATAATTGGGAATTTTCCTATTCGGGAATTTTATTATTCGGAAATTTCATTGATCGGAAATTTTATTATTTGGGAATTTTATTACTTGGGAATTTTCCAATTCGGAAATTATATTATTCGGGAATTTTCCAATTCGGAAATTTTATCATTCGGGAATTGTATTATTCGGGAATTTCATTATTCGCAAATTTTATTGATCGGGAATTTTAATAATTGGAAATATTCTAATTCGATAATTTTATTATTCGGCAATTTTATTAATTGGGAATTTTTCAATTTAGGAATTTTATTATTCGGGATTTTTCAGTTGTGCCCTACTGAATGAGCTGAATCGTTGTGATCCCTGAATACAATTTAAAAAATAATCTCTGATACAAAATTTAAGAGAAAAAATTGTAGAAGTGCCGTTATTAACATTATAGTTGGTTCTACAGGAAATGCAGTATGTGAAAGTTTTCGAGTGAAATTATTGGTATTACTCTTTGAATTGGAAATAGTCAAGTGGAAAACGTAAATGGCAGTTGGACCTCAATACTCATAGGAAGGTGGCCGTTGTAAATTTGAAAAGTTTTTGAAATTCGACTCTTTCTCAAAACACGTATCTTTCAGTATTTATTCTGGCACATTTCCAGTCATGAAAACTTTTACGTTACGCGAAAAATGCACACCTAGAAATATACATACAGTTTTATTTAAATCTAACGAAAGGAAAAAAATTTACGAAATAGTAATTCCGTAATTAGGAATTTTTAAATCTTTCTTTAGGACGACTGAAAAATTTCGCAAACTAAAATTCCTGGGAGAACTGAAAAATTCCGAAAAATAAAATTTCCGACACTGTTTAATTCCTGAATTCGAAAATTACCGAATAATAAAGTTCCTAATAGAAAATTACTAATTTATAAAACATCCGACCTAGAAAATTCCCGAATTGAAACAATTGAAACAAAATTTTTTAAATGAATCTTATTTTTTTAATTTAATAATAAAATATTTTGATAATGCTTAAATTTTTTTTAAATTGTTGTTTGAAATTTGAAATAACAAAAATTTTATAAAAACTGTATACAAAAATTAATTTAAAGCACGTGCGCTTCAAAGGAAAAAAAAATTTGTCCCATAATTTTCCCCGAACCTAATCCGGGATTTTTATATTTCTGCAATAGTATAATTTCGGGAATTTTATTATTCGGGAATTTTCCAATTCGAAAACTGCAGAGTGTCGAGAATTTTATTTTTTGGGACTTTTCAATCGCCCCCAAATTTAGGGAAACATTTTTTTTTCAGTTCGAAACGCACGTGTTAATAAATATATTTTTTATAGAATTTTAAATTCAAATAATAATTTCTTTTAAACTTCAATATGCATATACTAAATTTACTGTACGCTGGTATACTAAATTTAATTTCATGTTGTGCATTCTTGCTTCCATTATATATATACTAAATCTAGTACAGATTTTTCTGACAGTGTACTTTTCAGGTCATCCAAAAAATATGAAAAGAAATATTGTGTTTAATTTGGTTGATAGGGCCATAAATTTGTCCCATAAACGATTCTATTTTCACAATCTTCAAATTGTTACTCAAATACTATTTAAAAATGATTATCCTGACAACGCGTTCATTTAGAAACATATTAAAACTCGTATGAATACAATCAAATTTGTACGTATTAATAAAGAAAAACATAATTCAGGTAACAAGAATTTTTTACAATAACCGAAAGTTAGTCTTCCTTACATACCTAACATTTTTTATAAATTATCTACTCATCTTAAGAAAGATAACATAACAACTTTATCTTCTTTGAAATCTTCTCTAAGCTCGATTATTAAACTTGGTAAGGATATTTCTGAAAAGCGGGATCGTACAAATTTAGTTTATAAACTGACTTGTAAAAATTGTGAGGCTTCTTACGTAGCCGAAACTAAGAGATCGCTAAAAACCCGCATAAATGAGCATGAAGAATATGGGAAAGAAGAATCTGTAATTAATTTACATCAGAATAAATTTGACCACGAATTTGATTGGAATAACGAAAAAATATTAAATTTTGAGTCTGACTATAAAAAACGTCTAATTTATGAGATGATTCATATTAAGAGTAATCCGAGTAGTATAAATAAAAAAGAGGACATTCATACATTAAATTTTCGATATTTTCCTATTCTGCAAAAATTTAATTCATAATCTTTCATTTAAATTAAGTAAGGTTTAATGACATGAATTTACATTTTTTGGAAAATGTTACCATTACAAAGCTTCTTCTATAAGGAAGCCAAAATGACGAAAAAAGTAATTTTGTGCATTTGTACCTAAAATAGCAAAAAACAAGTTTTTTTTCATTTCATTTTTTGATACTCTTTTTAATAAACTAAGGAAATACATACATATTTTTAAAACCATGAACTTTAAAAAAAAAATTTTGTTTGTACACAACAAATGTTAAAAAATTTTAATTTTCAATCGACTTGCCCAGTGTTGAGAAATTTGTTGGAAATTATATATTTTTTAAATTTGTTTGTAATGCCACAAAGAAACTTTTCCGTGCTATTACCAATGAATTTAATTATTTTAAGTTTTTTCGTCCCATCCTAGTAATCACTAATGTAAAAATCTTCTCATCTGGCTCTGGTCTTTTTAAAAGTAACCATTTGTTTTCTAGACTTCTGTTTCGTATCTCGCGTTGTTTGAATGAAAATTTGAATATTTGATTTGCCAATATAATTTTCAATGTTCAGAAGAAAACGCCGAGTTCTATCAAAAATGGTTAAAGGCTATTTTGTAGGTTTTTTTAAAAGGAACAATTTGAAAAAAAAAAAATTTTTGTATCGCGTTGTTGGCTGATAAATTTAATTTTCCATTTTTTAATAGCATTTGCAATGTTTAAAAGAAGAACGGTGAGTCCCATCAAAAAATATTTGAAGGCGACTTTATAGGTCTTTTTAAAAGCACTAATTTCTTTTTCAGACTTTTTTCATATCGTGGAAACGTGGAGATCTAATTAAATTCGCAATGGTCAGTTTTCACATCAAATTCATATCTTATAATTATGATGAGAAATTAAAAAATTCCATTTTAAATTTCATTTTTTTGTACTACTTCAATCAACACAATCAGTGAGTCTAAAGTTAGTTTATCAACATTTTCAATTACTATCTACATTTGCAAAATTAAAATTGATCAGGTGTATCAATATATATATATATATATATATAACAATAATTTTGAATTTTCACTCAAACATGTTTCAAAGACCATGCTTTTTAATTAAATTACATGAAAGTTACGTTTTTTAAATTTCTCCTTGCAAGACTCTTTCCGGGACAATCCCACCAGTGTTGCCACAATGAAAATTGCGTTTGTACTCTGAAAGTGTACTCAGAATTCTGAAATTGTACTTTCAATGGAGCTTTGCGGCAGCGCCGCATACTATCAGAACTTGACGCAAATTTCAAATTAATAAATTTAAAAAAGGCTAATTTTTATTGTTTATTTACCGCGAACATCCCTTATTTTAATGAAAAAATGGTACGATGCTGTCCCACTGCGCATTTCTGAAGTCTTGAACCGCGAGAGTGAAGGAGACAGCAGTTTGCTCCATCCCTTGCACTCTCATTAAAGCTTCCTTCTACGATTGAAGCAAGCACAATGCACAGTTTTGAATTGTTATTAGCTGCGGAAAGTACTTAACAGCATCGGCCAATCGCAGTGATACATTAGGCGCAATGCCCAACGCGCCAATTCCAAATGTATTCAAAATAACATCTTAAAGACACAAATTCAGCATTTGTACTCAAATTTACTTGAAAAAAAAGTGTACAGAGTAAAGTGTACTCAAATTGTGATTGTGGTACTTACGTACTTAAATTTCACCAAATGTACTTTTTGAGTACAATTGTACTGTAAACGGCAACACTGGCAACAGGAGACAACTAAACGTCAAACAGAAGTTAAATAGAAAGCTGACCGCAATACAAATGGAAAGATGTCGGATAGCTAGTAGGAGGTGTTGCGTGTGCTGTGTTTTTTTTTTTTTTTTACTAAAATGCAAATGGTTTGCGCATTTGGTTGCTTATGGTAAATGTTGTACAACCTTTTACACGTGATTCTAAGATTATCAGTTGCCTCGGCTGTGGAACTGAATACCATGAAGCATGTGCAGTCATATTAAAAACCCTAATTGATGGCCGATTTGCTAGATGTTATAGTTCTAGGAAAAATTTGCACGTTGATTCAGAGCGCGGACAATGTAAAGTGCAATAAGTGATGTTGCTAAACCAATACTCCAAACTCATGGCGATGCTATTCCTGAAAACTTCCTTCCGGTTAAAAATTTCTGTCGATTTTCTGTCAAGAAAAGTGGATGAACTTTCTGAGCAGATCGCTTTAAATGATTTGAGGATTACTTCTGTTCAAAAAGATACAGGTGAGCTGAAAACTCGAAGGAAAATTTTGATTTCAAACTGCTAAATCATGAACAGAAGATTACAGAACTTGAGTCTAAAATGATCACTAGTCAACAAAATGTACAATTTTCGTAAACATTAAATTCTCAAGACTGTATACTTGAAATGGAAAAACGTCAACACTGCAAATCTAATGTAATCCTAGGCGGTTTACATGAAACAGCATCTTTGGCTGACAAAGACGAGATTTAGGATATTATAAATGTCCTCTTTTAATTTGATGCTGATATTTTTGATAAAATAAAATGAAATATGAAAATTCAGAAGCAGTTAAGTTACAGTATAATTAGACCTGTAAAGATCGTATTTCATTCACCAGATATGGCTCAGGAAGTACTTCGTGCTTTCGTCTCTAAAAAAAAACAATCTCTGAAAGTAAACTGTGCAGAGGCACTTTTGTTAGATAATTACTTTCAAGACTCCCACACTGTAATAACAGGAAGATCACTTCGAAACTTCTTGATTGTTCTATTTACAACGTAGTTGGTGCTGACCATGCTACTAGCATAGGTGGAGATCCATATTAGCCTTCTCTCTTCTCAGTTGAATCTGACCGAAATTACTACAGACCTGTCAGATATTGATATTGTTGGTTTTGGAGCCTACATATTAAGGGATGATTAAACTACGTTGAAGATGAATTATAATGCAAGTCTTTCTAAAGGACAGTTTCTATATGTATGTTTGAAAGCGATATTGTAGACATGATCTTTGGTGATTCATTCCTTACGAAAAGTTAATTTCTAGAAAAATTAAAGACATTCTTGTCGTTCTGGACCTTCCCTATTTACTTTAATATGATTCCTATTCTCGTAGATTATTCAGAAACCTTTTTGTGATTTTAGTCATTAGGTAATGTCGATATTCCGGATTGAATATTCAAGGGATGATAAAACCACCCTGGAAGTAAATGCACATATATAATATCCATACTATGCAAGCTTACTTTTAATTATTTGAAAGTGGTTTAATACCCTAGCATTTGAATAAAAAATATCAGTGATTTTAGTCACTAAGAAATGATGATTTCCATACTTGTATGTTTAAAGTATGAAGACACCCCCATAACATGCTGTATATCAAAAAAATGGTCAATCTTTCTAGATCCTAGATATTATCCTTTTATTTCTGTAAGACTGATAGTCAGGATGTGAAACTTTTAGCTAAATGTAACAAAGAGTTTAGGAGAAACGAAACTTTTCACTAAATGAGAATTTTTCTATCAGAATACACGTAAAAATTTAAACTTTCACCATTTTTTGTTGAAAAACTGTCCATTTTTATAACTTTTTTTTTTATTTTATTGATTTGCAGGTTCGAAAATACAACAGTAAAAAAATAGATTAAGAATTTTTCACAAAAAGCCATTTACTGTACATTTGATGCAGGGTCCTTTCTATACATTTGAAAATGTATAGAAATCTGTGGAAATTCGAGGAAATTTATGAAAATGTATAATAATTTGTGGAACCTTCTAGGCATTTATGGTAATTTACAAAAATGTATAGAAAAGTGTGATCATTTACAGCTAACTTTTGATAACAGTTCAGCTGGGCGCATGCGCAATAGATCGAGCTACAGTTCCTAAAATTGATAGAAAATTAAAATTTATGACGGAAAGATAGATGGAGAGTTAGATAGACGTGTGAACGAGGGTAGCAAGGTTATCGGTAGAGCAGGACCCATTTACATAATTTAAAATATATCAAGTAAAGCTTCCAGGGCAGTGCATATATCCATATTTATACCGACTGTTCTGTACCGTAGCGAGACGTGAACATATCAAGAAAAGGATAAGAGTAAAATTAACGCGATTAACATGAAGTTCCTGGGTATGATATGCGGCAAAACACTGATGAACAAAGTGAGTAATGCGATAATCCTCAAAGAATGTGGTACAGGGGAAACTCTAGTTGATATATGGGAAAGAAATCAGTTGAGGTGGTTCGGACATCTTGAAAGAATGAAAGATGAACGACTAACGAGACAAGCGTATAAAGGCAAAGTAAATCGCAATATGCCCAGAGGCAGACCGCAGAAAGAATGGTTAGAATGTGTGAATGAGACACTAATTCGAAGAGACATAAGAAGCCATACAAACAAAAGAGCTTGAATGAAAAAATGCATGGACGTGAAGGAAGTTAGAGAGGTATGCGAGGACAGGAAAGTGTGGCGACAAATAGTTTATAAAATAAGTTTCAGTGGAGTGATTGACGCCTAATACAAAAGACCTTGTATGCAAATGGGCTCGAGTGGAGAGCTTCACATTATGACTTTGTGAGGCTCTGCACTAGGGGTGATAGCTAGAGAGATTGATAAGCAACCTGGGTGAGAGCTGTGTTGCGAAACGAAGGTGTTATAAAAATAAATAACACAAGAATTCTAGATCTAGCTTGAAATCAATCCCCCCTCCCCAATTTACGGCATTTTAGAGAAAAGTATGATAATTCAAGGTAACTTCTGACAATACTTGTCTTTTATCAGATGTTATGACAAATCTTGTCCGCCACAAGAGCATAAGCTCTTTTATGCATCTTACTATTTTTTGATGCACCTCCAGGCACTCAAGGAGCTTAATAAGTAGCTCATGGTTCGTGTTATAAAATGCCTTACGGTAGTAAATCCAAGCCATGGACAGATTGCGTCCATACCTTATCGAGTCTGGGGTAACACACCTGTCTATTAACAGG
This sequence comes from Andricus grossulariae, assembly GCA_011634705.1. Lineage (NCBI taxonomy): Eukaryota > Metazoa > Arthropoda > Insecta > Hymenoptera > Cynipidae > Andricus > Andricus grossulariae. The sequence goes on from JAABKJ010075445.1 coordinate 143,350,996, forward strand.
TGCTCCCTGCCACCTCCTAGCCCTCTCTTGCATCCACGTTGTTCAACTATTGCCGGTTTGGTCCTATTGCCACTCTCAACTGAACTATTACATCCATTCGAGAGAGGCCTATTGTTGGTGGCACTGCGTGATTCTGATAACGTAACCGCATAATTCGTTGCGTTGGGGAGTTAGCCCAATGCAACGTGGCTGACTTGCGAGAGCCGTAGCTTTTCTTTCGGGGTAGGCGTGAATTGTTCGGTTGGAAAGAAGTAGTGTGTGGATGGGTATATAGGTATAGGGTGAATAGGTATATAGGTTTAAGCTATAGATTTTTCAGATTGATATAGAATTCTCGTGTTATTTATTCAAATTACACGTTCGTTCCGCAACACTGCTCCGACCCAGGTTGCTGATCAATCTCTTTAGCGATCACCCCACGTGCAGAGCCTGACAGAATTATTATGTGCGGTTACTCACTTGGGCCCATTAGTATCCGAAGTCTTCGTTACAGGCGTAATTCACTCTACTCACATTCTTTTCATAATTTATTTGTCGCCAAACTTCTCTTTCCAGACATACTACTCTAGCTTTCTTCACGTGCATGCAATTTTTCATGCAAGCTCTAGAGTTTCTATGGCTTCTTATTTTTCTTCGGATTATTGTCTCATTCGAATATTTTAATCATTCTTTCGGCGGTCTACCTCTGGGCATACTGCCATTTACTTTACCTTCATACACCTGTTTGGTCAGTCGTTCATCTTTCATTCTTTCAACATGCCCGAACTCCCTTAACTGATTTCTTTCAGTTTTTATCTTTGAGAATGAACCCTGCTCTACCGATAACCTTCTTACCCTCATTTATGCGCCTATCTAACTGCCCATATTTTTTCCCGTCGCCAGTGAATAGACTACAAATATACATATTTGTCAACTTGCTCTAATCTCGCATCATTTAGGACAATGTTGCACATTGTTTTCTTACTTTTTTCTTCAAACACCATTCCCTTTGTTTTATTTACGTTAATCATGAGGCCCATGTTATTCATGCTTGTATTAAGTTTGTTCAACATTTTTTGAAAGTCCTCGATTGTTTCTGCCGTAACAATCTTGTGATCTGCGAAAGCCAATCCACGCACCTTCACTGTTCTGAGATCTACACCTTCTTTGTCGAAAAGGGCCATTCTTAGACAGTTATCCATAAATATGATAAATAGCCATGAGGACATAATGCATCCTTGTTTCACTGTCTAGACCAGCAGCCTTACCATTTTTTCAATTTCTCAATTATATCTCTAACTTCATTGACAAAGACTTTCTCAATTGGGTCTTCTAATTCATTATGTTCTATGTTGCAGTTCTGTTACCCTATATCTTCACATCTTCATAATTCTCTAAAACAGTCTTTTGAAGCGTCTACTATCCCGTCTGTATAATATAACATTTTACCCTCGCGGTATCTCATGCTGACAAACTCTGCACTTTTACTTTTGTTCACCTGATTCAATATTAGTTTCATGGTTCCTTGAAAGTCGTTTCGTGATTTCTTCTCTTTTACTGTTCTGATTTTATCTTTACTTTCATTGACTAGTCGTTTAACTTTCCTCTTTTTGTGTCTGTAATCATTTTCAAGTCTATTTCTCTCCTCATCGCTAAGACCACTGGGTTATTTGGACCCCGGATTCGGATTCAGCGACCCCAAAAACATATAGATATGCTGGTTAAGTCCATCGGGCATGAAAATACTTTGTTTTTTGTAAAAATATACAAGAAAAATCGCTGTTTTCGTCGACTTTACGTCTATTTTTGCGTTTTTTGGAAAAATACAAGCTAACTTGGGTATTTGGACCCCGGATTCGGCGACCCCAAAAACATATAGATGTGCCGGTGTAGTCCGCCCGGCAGACCACTTTTTTTGTGTGCCGGTGTAATTGTACTGAAGAGGTCCTTCAGCGAAGGATGAGAAGCTTTTACACGCTTTTTGTAAAATAATAAAAGGACCAGTAGAACGAAAAACACCAGATCTACACATTATCTACTACCCTGATCAAGAAACTTAATAACATTTTTTACAAATAGATTAATTTTCTACCAAACTGTTGCATTTTTAACTAAAAAGAGGAATTTTCAACCAAAAACGACGAATTGTTAACAAATACGTGATTTTTCAATCAAAAATGTGCATTTTTAATCAAAAAGGATGAAGATTCAACCAAGAAAATTAATTTTCTAGAAAAAAGACAAATTTTCAACAAAATACATGAATTTTCAACCAAATAGTTGAATTGTCAATTAGGAAAGATCAATTTTCAACGAAAAATATAAATTTCCAACAAAAAATGGAATAGTTAAATTTTCAGTTAAAAAAATTAATTCTCAACCCATAAAATCATATTTTCAAGAAACTGGTTAATCTTTTCATAATGTATTTGAATTTTCGAATAAAGAATATTAGTTTACAACGAGAAATATAATTCATGCTATTTCCGAGAAGAAAGGTTTAAATTTCAATGCGAAACGGTTAAATTTATTCAAAAAATATAAATTTTCAACAAAATAGTTACATTTTCCATCACAGAGATGAATTTTCAACTAAATTGATAAATCTTCAATTTAAGAAAATAAATTTTCAACAAAAGAGTTCAACATTCATCTGAATAATTATAATTTATGTTATTTTTATCTCTCTACGTACTCTTAAATCAATATTTAAAAACGTATTTATTGACCAACATTTAGATCAACTAAATAATTGAATTTTCAACAAAAAGATAAATTTTTAACTAAGAAGATTAACTTTCTCATAAAAAAACTAATTTTCAACAAAATAAATGAATTTTCAACTAAAAAAGATCAATTTTTAACCAAAGAGTTTTTAATCAACTGGTTCAACTTTTAAAGAAGTAGTTGTATTTGAGATGAAAGGTTACTTTTTAATAAAATAGTTGCATTTAAAAAAAAACTACAATTATATTTTCAACCGAATAGTGGCATTTTCAGTCAGAAATACAAATTTTGTAAAAGATAGTTGAATTTTCAACTCGAAAAGTAGAATTTCCCACAAAAAAGTTCATTTTCAGCCATAAAAGATATATTTCAAAATAAAAAAAAGGACAAATTTTTTAAAATAGTGATATTTCCGAAGTTGAATTTTCAGACAAAAAAAATTAATTTTTAATGAACAAAAAACGCGTTTCAAAAAAATAGTTAAATTTTCAAAGGAATAGTTTCATTTTTGACCAAATGGTTGGATTTTCTACCAAAGTAGTTGAATTTTTAACCAAAAATATGAATTTTAAACCTAAAATATGAATTTTCCACAAAAAAGTTAATTTTCAACCAAATAGTTTAAATTCCAACAGTTTTTTTGATTTTTTTGCAAAACAGTTGAATTTGAAACCAAAAATATGAACCTTCAACAAAAAAGTTAACTTACGCCGAAATAGTTGAATTTTCAAATAAAATGATGAATCTTCAACCAAAAACATGACTTATTTAGAAAATTAGTTCAAACTTCAACCAATCTGGTCCAGCACCGGAGAAGTTCTTTGTGCCTCTGAGTGCTTTTTTCACCTCTTCGGCAGTGATTGATGGACAATCCTCCTCATATTTGATGAGGTTGTCGCAAAATTCCTTGAAGTAGATGATATTGTCTATATATATATATATTTTATATTTTTTTTTCTTCACTGACTGAAAAATCTTTTTGGTTGAAAATTCAACACTCTTTTTTAATTTCTCACTTCAGATTGAAAATTAATTTGTTTTGGTTGATGATTCAAGCTCGTTGTTCGAAATTCGTATTTTTTTTTTAATTCAACTGTTTTAGTTTGAAAATTACAATACTTTTTGTTGGAAATATCAACTATTACACTTTTTGTTGAGAATTAATTTTTGTACCGAAGGTTCATCACTTGTGTTCAAAATGTAACTATATTGTTGAAAATTCCTGTTTTCTCGGTTGAAAATTAATGGTTTCAACTGAAAACTGAATTCTTTCATTTTTGGTTCAAAATTTATCTTTTTGAGTTGAAAACTCAACTATTTCCTTAAAAATTCAGGTATTTTACGTATTTATAATTTGTGGATGACCCCTCATAAATTTCTGTATGACTGTTGTCAATAAAAGTGTTTAAAATAAATTTAGAAACCAAATTTTTTCTGCATTAACATTATTGATCTGCTAGGTAAAAAGATGTTTTTATACCTAAAAGAAAAATTTAGAACGTTTAAGGAAAATGAAAAATTGGTCAGGGAATTTCGAAATCGGGATTTTGTAGCGACCCTGATAATGCTCAAAATCAGTTTTTCTTATCTCTCCTATTTGTGGTTAAAGTTTTAAAAACAAACTTGTTAGCATATTTCAATAAATCGAAATGACCTTCTTTTAAAAGTGACCTACTTTGCACTGTTTCGCGTAATAGCATAGTAATCCATTAAATGAATTTCCGTACAAATTGGCAGCGAAACAGTATTATCTCAACATATCGGATGCGATAATGTTGCAAAATTTAGAAATTTTTACAATAATATATGAATAAAATCAGTTAACCCAGTCCGCCACTGCTTCATCCAGTCCTCCATTCAGAATATATAAACCGCGTGCATATTGTTGCCCATAATAAACTCTTATCAAGTAATGAAAGTCATTTTGAAATGCTTATATATACTTGCGCGAGCGAGTTCTGAATGAATTTAATATTCGTGATAAAAGTAAAGTTCTGGTTCTCACAGTAAATTCCAATTACATAATACTTTTTTTGTCAGAGAATGCGGTTCTTCTCAATGTAAGAATATGCCGAGTTTCCTGCAACTTTCAACTTTTAATTAATTCTTAAATATTTTCACTTGAACATAATAAAAAAAAAGTTGATTTTATATATACTCAGAAACATGTTTGTTTGAATGAAAGAAATTATTTTTGTGGTATAGGGTAAAATGAATATTTGATTCAAAAAAACGTTTGTTTAATTCAAACAACATTTATTTGATCTATACACACCGTTGCTCAACTCAACAAAATTTTATTTGAATCAAACAAATTCTATCTTTGATATAACATAGGGTCCAACAAACATTTTTCTGATTGATCCTTCAAGTACTTTACTAAATCAGGGTGTATCAAGTAGTTGAATATTCAACTTAAAAATATCAATTTTTAACCAAACAGTTGAATTTTGAACTAAAAAAGATCAGTTTTCAACAAAAAATGGAATAGTTTAATTTTCAGCTAAAAAAAATAATTTTCCACACACAAAAAATTTTCAACCAAAGTGATGAATTTTTATATAAAATGATGAATCTTCGACTGGAATAGATGCATTTTAAACCAAAAAGATAAATTTTAAATAAAAGAGTTTAAATTTCAACCAAGTACTATTGAGGCTAGAAAGTGCATTTCTGGGTCATCGTACACTAAAATTGAGGATTTGATAGATCGATTAAAAAGGGTTTATGTGTCAGATAAAACGGTTCATCAGTTACAAGGGGAATTAGGTAGAATATATCAATGGGAAAACGAAAAGGTTATAGCTTACGCACTGCGTATCTGAAAAATCGGAAATAAAATATTAGATGTTCACAAAATAAGCAATGATGGACAAACAGATCCCACTTTCGAAAGAAGTTTAGCAACAGATATCACTGATTGTTTCTTGCGTGGCTTGAGATCGGAATTAGAATCAAGAATGGGAAAACATAGGTCATTCAAGGAAACAGTAGACGCTGCCATTGAAGTAGAAAGATGGTTATCAGCTACGAAAGCATTGCGGGAAGACGGAAAATTTAAAACACCTCAGGAATGCGGAAATCAAGCAAGTAATGGTGATAAAAAGTTAATTGAATCAGGGATAATAGCAACGGTACAGGAAGAAATAGATTTAAGATGTCAAATACGTGGAAAGAAGGGTCACGCAGCCCACACCTGTCGTTTTCTAGGTTAGACTCAACAAAACTTCCCCAACCGTAGCTTCCAAGGTCAGACACGGAAAAACCCTTCTAACCAATACCGAGGTACTCAGATTAACTGAAATAAATAGCCACCCTGTATATGCTTTAGGGCAAATCAATGTCAATGTTTTTGGGTACTTAATCATATTTCATGTAATTCCTAATGAGGTACCTGTAGATTACGATGAAATTCTAGGTTTATAATTTTTTTTGAATTATGACGTTAAAATTAATTATGCAACTAGAACACTTGATGTAAAAGGTCAAATATATCCCTTTATAACCGAAGAAACTACAACCGTACCAGCAAGATTGATTTCCAATTTCTATGTAAAGATTAAAAATCCAGAAAAAAGGGAAGGCTATATACCAAGATGATTAGTTGAAAATGGTGTATTTTTGGGCGATGCTTTAGTAACCAACAATGATGGTGAAGCATACATGTAAATAGCTAATATATCAATGCAGTCTAAGGAATTCACGGTACCACTAGTCATATTAGAAGAATTTAAAAAAATGAAGAGACAATCTACAAGTTTCAATGGCTCAAATAGCGACACTTTTGATGAATAATTTCCCCATAAAATCTTTGACGAATTTATGCTCTCAGACTCCAATGTGAAGAAACTTTTTCCCATATACAATTTCAATGATGCGGGCAGGTTCAAACATCTTAAAAGTTTACTTAGATTAGATCATTTGCAGGCAAAAGAATCAAGGCATGTTGATAAACCTATTTTAAACAATCTAGATTGCTTCCATATCCCTGGTGAACAACTTAAAGCTACAACTGTCCTTAAACATCATATTCCCACAACAGATGATATTCCCATCGCTTCACGTCAATACCGTTTTCCTCCAATTCACAAATAGGAAATAACTCGTCAAGTCAATGAGTTACTTGATAACGGCATAATTAAACCATCCCAATCACCATGCAATACACCTGTATGGATCATTCCAAAAAAGGTTGACTCGCACGGAAATAAGTGGTGGATAATGGTGTTAGATTTTAGGAAGTTGAATGAAAAAACTATTAGCGATTCTTATCCTTTGACAAATATAAGTGAAATTTGAGATCAATTGGGAGGAGCCCATTTTTTTTCTGTATTCGACCAAGCCTCAGGATTCCACCAAATTAAAATGAGTCCCCAAGATGCCCACAAAACAGCTTTTACTACACCCTACGGACACTATGAATTTGATCGGATTCCTTTCGGACTTAAAAATGCGCCAGCTACTTTTCAAAGACATATGGATCTTGTTTTAACCGGATTGCAAAGTACAGAACCAGTTTGAACAAAGATTCGAGAAAAACATATTTTTGTTGATCGATATCTTTTTTCGATAAAGCTATTTTTAGAACTTGTTTAAAGCTTCAAAGAGCAGCAATTGTCTTTTAAAGCGTATACAATTATTATTCTGGTTGAAAAAAGAAATATTACAGCATAATTTTTTTGTCAGATGGTACACTTCTATGAAGCGATATTTTCAAAATACCTTAATTTACGGGTTTTACGAAACTTCAAATTGGAAATCATAAAGATTTCATAGTGCCACCATAGTACCCATTTTTTACCTAATCTTCTTTTTCTTCCTTGAATTTCAAAAATCCCCTAAAATACTGAAAATCGATAATACTGACCCATTTTTTTTATTTTTATTAACAAGTTTAAATTCATTTCTCAAGAAACATAAACAGAATGTTAATAATTATACAACAAGACATAATACCGATTTCAAATATTTCCTGATCGATTTATTTGATAATTTTTTTTAATTAAAGGACATCGGCAGTGAAGAAATTGCTAACAGTACAATCGAGAAATTAAACTTATAAACAAATACAAATAAATGATCTAAAAACATGTAGAAATTTTCAATTTCAAATAAAACTATTACCATTTCTGGCCTCGGACTTACAAAACTATCCACACTTTTTTACACTTTTTTTAAATGATGCAACTCTTTACTACTATTTTGAAAAAGCATTGTACTGATGCTACTATTTTTGAAAGTTACTCGCTAATGAAATAAATTTTATACTTTTTCTTAAAACATATTTTCACAATTCTTGGCTGGTTAAAAAAAGTAACATATCCGCCGTCTCAAAAATCGAAATTTCAAAAGTAATCATAATTTTAAAGATTTCACAAGTTTTAAAACAATTTTAGGTGAAATTACACATTTTAAGATATTTCATGGTATGTAAAAGTATTTCAAGGGATTTGCAATTTTATATGATCTCCTATGATATTAAGGATTTATAAAATTTCATTCGATTTTAAGGGATTTGAAAGATTTTAGGATATTTTACAAGATTCCAAGAAATTTCAAGATTTTAAAAATGTCAAGGGATTCTAAGAGGGTATAAAAAATATCAAAGGATTTCAAGGACTTTGAGGGATATTTTTATAAGATTTGGAAAGACATTAAACATTCAAAGGTGCTTTACGAGATTTAAAGAGATTTAAACAATTTAAAAAATTTAAAAGGACTTTAAAAAATATTGTCTATTTAAAACAATGAGAATTTCAATTAGATTTCAAAGAATTTTGAAGGATTCTTAAGATAGATGCTGGAACGGGAAACGACAGTGAATTTATTTTTTTACCGAGATGTTTTGCAAATCTTTAGAGAAAAAAAATCGATCTATTACAAAATAAAAAAATTTTGTGAAGGTCAAGTTCAATTGTTAACTTTTTTAAATATGTAATCATTCAGTTTACGAGGCTTAAAATTAAAATATTTGATTTTGAAAATTTTCTATTTTTCGTCTTTATTTTGTAGGGTACATTTTTAATTTAAAGTAATTTATAATGCCGTTTTAAAGAATTTAAACAATTATCAATTTTTAAAAACTTTCTTTGATGTTAGTTCTTTTTTGTTTCCTCATCTAATATTTCAGGATCATCAAATTTAGGAAAAATTCAAATCATTTTAAAGTTCTGAAATAGTTTGAACATTACTTTAAAATTTGAAAAGATATAAAACAAAATTAAAAGAAAATGTAGATTTTTGAAGATTTCGAAATAAAATTTTGAAGCTTGTTAAGGATGTTTGAAAGGACTTTTATATAATACACAAATTTCCTTAGATTTATGAGAAAATTTAAAACGATTTTTTATTTTTGTAAATTAATTTTGAGGGATATTCGGGAATTTTATTATTCGAAAATTTTATCATTTGGGAATTTCATTATTCGGTAATTTTTCAATTCGGGAATTTTATATTGTCGGAAATTTTGTTTGGGGAATTTTATAATTGGGGAATTTTATTATTCGGGAATCTTCCAATTTGGGAATTTTGTTATTCGGAAATTTTATCATTTGGGAATTTTATCAATTTGTAATTTTGCAATTCGGTAATTTTATTATTCGGGAATTTCGTAATTTAGGAATTTTATTATTCGGGAATTTTCCTATTCGGGAATTTTATTATTCGAAAATTTTATTACTTGGGAATTTCATTATTCGGTAATTTTTCAATTCATGAATTTTAAAGTGTCAGAATTTTTTTTTGTTCGAAATTTTATAATTCAGAAATTTTATTATTCGGGAATCTTCCAATTCGGAAATTTTGTTATTTCCAAATTTTATTATTTGGGAATTTCATTATTCGGTAATTTTTCAATTCGGGAATTTTAAAGTGTCGGAAATTTTTTTTGGGAATTTTATTATTTGGGAATGTTCCAATTCGAGAATTTTGTTATTCGGAAATTTTATTATTTGGGAATTTTGTCATTCTCTAATTTGCGAATTAGATTATTTTATTATTAGGGAATTTTATAATTTAGGAATTTTATTATTCGGGAATTTGATTATTCGGAAATTTTATTATTGGCGAATTTTATTATTCGGTAATTTTCCAATTCGAGAATTTTACAGTGTCGGGAATTTTATTTTTCGGGATTTTTCATTTTTCCCGATTCAACTAATATTGACGAATTTGAATGAAATGTACAAAAACGTATTTTTTTTACTTCTTTAGTAAATGAGGAGTAGCTCGATTGATATTGGTTCAGGCCATGGAAAAATTTAAAAGGCATATCCACTATTTTAAATAAATTGAGAGTAATAGCTTGTGGAAACTTAGTTAAGCGAACACGATTTTCTTCTGGATTCAAAGCCATAAATTTTGTTTCGTAATAATAGGTTCTGGAACCTCATAGTCTCAAGCAAAATAAGCCCATCAATTCAATTACCCTTCTTCATATAGTAAGATGCGCTCGTTTCACTCTGGGCGGTCGCTCGGAACTTAAACTAGAGGATAATATTATGCAAACAACCAAATCTCATCAAATTAGACGGTAAAGTGGATTGAGATTAAATAATAACATGTTTTTATCAGTCGTATTTATGTTTTTTCTTCTGTTTTTTATTATCAATATTTGTTACTAATTTAAACGGTCTTATTAATCCCATAACTCCCAACTCATAACTCCCAACTCATAACTTTCAACTCATAACTCACAACTCATAACTCTCACCTCATAACTCCTAACTCATAACTCATAACTCTCCACTCATAACTCATAACTCCCAACTCATAACTTTCAACTCATAACTCACAACTCATAACTCCCAACTCATAACTCTCACCTCATAACTCATAACTCACCGCTCATAACTCATAACTATCAACTCCTAACTCTCAAATCCCAACGTATAACTCATAACTCCCAACTCCCAAATCGGAACTCATAACTGATAACTCATAACTGCTCACTAACTCCTCACTCATAACTCCTCACTCATAACTCATAACTCCTAACTCCTCACTTCTTACTCCTGGCTCCTAATTCCTAACTCCTGATTCCTAACTCCTAACTCACAACTCACAATGGTAGGGAAATAAGTGAAAATGATGGGGTGGGGAAGTAGGGGAAGTGAGGGGAAATGAAGGGTGGTAAGTAGGGGAAATAAGGGATTCAAATAAAGGGATTCCGTTGGGTTTGATGATTTTCAAATAGTTCAATTAATTTCCAAAGATATTATAAAATTTATAAGATATAAATTTAGTTGAGATTTTGAAGAAATTTATTCTATTCAGAGATGTCGTCAGATCATTCAATTTTTACAGAACTTGGTCATCGTTTTGGATACAAAATCTTGAATTTTTAATTTTAATTTTAAAATCGCTGTTAGCGATCCGAAAAACCTCATAGTATCGGGTTTGAAAAAATTCTTGTTAATTTCAAACGTTTCGAGAACCTGAAACTTTGGAGGAGCTCGAAAGTATTCGAGTACTCAAAAGTTTCGATTTCCCGAACTCATTCGAGCTCTCGAAGACATTCGAGTGCTCGAAAAGTTTCGAGCTTTCTGGAAAGCTCGATCTCGACTCGACTCGTTCGAACTTTAAATACTTTAAAATCCCTCAAAATCATTGAAATTCCTTGAAATCCTTGGCGATTTAAGAAAATCCTCAAAAAATGGCAAATTCCTTAAAATACCATAAATCCTTTAAAAGCTTTGGAATCGCTAGAAATCCCTTGAAATGTCATTACATTTAATTTATTTGCCAAAGTTTACTAGAAATCCCTTGAAATCTTTGGAGATCGTTAAAATCCATTTAAAAAAGTATAAATCATTTAAAAGCCCTTGAATATAATTTGAATTAAATTTATTCATCAAGGTTCTCTAAAAAAACGTTTAGATTCCCAGCGATTTCAGGGATTTCAAAATGTATAGGGATCTAAACGTTTTTTTTTAGAGAACCTTGATGAATAAATTTAATTCAAATTATATTCAGGGGCTTTTAAATGATCTTTTGAAATCCTCCAAAATTCTTTGAAATCTTTTGATTTTTTTTTATTCTCTTGAAATCCATCGAAATCACTTAAAATCCTTGGAAATATTCAAAATGCTCTAAACTGCATTTAAATGTTTCGAAATTCCTCATTTCGCGGACAATTTTTTAAATGTCTTGAGAACCAATGAAATCTTTTTAAATTGGTTAAAATATTTGGAAAACCCTTAAAATCCTGTTAAAAGACCTTAAAACAGTGAAAGTCCCTTGAAATTTGTTGAAATCCTTTGGGAACCCTTAAAACCTCCTGATATGCCTGGAAATTTTTGAAACGTCCTGAAAATTTCACGAAATCTGACAAAATCACTTTCAATATTTAAACATTATTAATTTCCAGACTGATTTTCTTGCAATGATTTTCTAAAATAATTTTTCATGAATCGCGAAAAAATGATAAGAAACTGATAAGGAAATGATGAGAATTGAGAAGGATTGCATGGCATTTCGGGCATGGCCTGCATTGGCCTTGATCTTAAATCTAGGGAATCAAAACATAAACAGGTTGGGCCGCATGAACCATTTCTGTTGGATTTGAACGCATGACGCAACCTGATGCAACTATCGCGCTGAGAGTGCGGCCCACCTGCTGTTTGACGCATCAATTATAGGAATATCGTAAATCCAAGGTTTCTGCATGGAAAAAATTAGTTGTTGAAATTTTAAATGACTGAGTCAACCACTCTAAGATAGGGCCAAACGTATATCATAAACTGGAAGTATCGTCGATAGAACTTTGATTGATACATATTTAAAAAGTAGGAAGAATCGTAGAAAGTACAAAAGACTTTCATTGAAAATGTGAAGACCAGAGGAATAGAGTTCTTGAAACACATACACTAATGCTCTGAAGCCAGTCAATGAAACTTTCGATGACTCCTAACGAGGTTTTAGAAGACAGTGTTGCCAAATGTAAAAAAATTATTTCGAGGTTTTATTTCATGATGTTATAGTTATCCACATAGACTTATATGCTGAAGTTATATTTATTTTTACACAGTTCGAACACTACACACACACACATATATTTGACCCTATGAAAAATCGAAAGAAATTCTGCGGCGGGCAAATTATTATTGTTTTTAGCAATTTTCTCTTAGAATAGAGATAGAAAGTCGCGGTTTTTTCACAAATTTTCCACTTTTTGACAATTTCCAATTAGAACGAGTTGATATTCAGATCATTTTAGCAAAAATATTCTTTTAAACAAATTATTATTGTTTATAGCCATCTTCTTTTATAATAATACTAGATTGTTGCGGGTTTTTCTGAAATTGGTAACTTTTTGTGGAATTCTTAATTAGAATAAAGTAATAATTATTTTAAGTTAATGAAATCAATTGTTTAAAAAATTTATTATTGTTTTTAATAATATTCTTTTTGCTTAATGGTGAAAGGTTATTGTTTTTTCTGAAATTTTCAACTATTTGTCTATTTTTTAACTTGGACTGACTTATTACTTAATTATATTCAACAAAAATAATTGTTTCAACAAATTGTTATTGTTTATACTACTTAAAAAATTATTCGTGTTGAGTTTCACTTATTATTTGTTTCTAACTAAAAATTGAAAGCAAAACTAAAGATTTCAGAAAAAAAACAACATTCTAGCATTTCTTTGAGAGAAGATAGTTATAAACAATAATCAATTGCTTAAATAGACATATTTGTTGACTTTCATTAATTATTACCTCACTAAGTGAAAAGTCGATAAAAAGTTTAAGAGTTCCGAAAAAACCGCAACTTTTCAGCACTTATCTAAGGAACGATAATTATAAACAATTAAAAATTGTTTAAACAAAAATGCTGGTCAACTTGTAATATTTATTACTCCACTAAGTAAAAAATAGGTGAAAAGTCCAAAAGAAACTGCAACTTTCTAGCATTATACAAATTGAATATCATTAACAATAATTATAAATTGTTCAAACAATTAAAGTTTTCACTCTGATTGAAAATTCGACAAAAAGTAGAAATTTTTTTTAAAACTACAATTTTCTAGCATTATTCTAAGAGAAAATGGATAAAAACATTCTACGTACACTTTTTGAATATAATGAGGTAATAATTAATTCATGTTAACCAAAATAATTGTTTAAATAATTTTCCATTTTCAAAAATAATATTCCCTTTGAATAATGCTGGAAAGTTTTGTTTTAAATATTCAACGCCTACCTTTCACTTAGTGCGAGGCAATAGTTGATGCAATTTAAAATAAATAATTATTGAAACAATTTATTATTGTTTATAACTATGTTTTCCTAAAGTTATGCTCATAGTTATGGTAGATTTTCTGAAATTTTTTTATTTTTTGTCCACTTTTTACTTATAATTAGTGAGATGACAGTTAATGCAAGTTAACAAACTTAATTTTATATGCAAATTTTTATTGTTTGTAACTATCTGAATTCAAGTCAATAAAATAATTGCTCAAAAAATTTATTATCATTATTCATAATACTAATTTGAATAATGCTAGAAAGATGCGTTTCATTTTAATTTCTGGCTTTTTGTTCAATTTTCATTTGGAGTGAAGTAATAATGAATTCAAAATAACAAAATAATTGTTTAAACAATTTATTATCATTTTTAATAATATTCTCTCTGCTTAATTGATAGAATGTTGCGGTTTTTTTCTGAAATTTTCAACTGTCTGTTTATTTTTTAGTAGGCGTGATTTAATAACTAATTAGATTTGGCAAAAATAATTGTTTAAACAAATTATTATTGCTTATGACTATCTTCATCTATATCGATTGCGCCTGAAATTTGCGGTTTTTCGGAAATTTTTACCTTTCTGTCCTTTTTTCACTCAGTGAGGTAATAATTAATTAAAGTTAACAAAAAATTTGTTTAAACAATATAATATTGTTTATAACTATCTTTTCTTAGATAAGTGCTAGAAAGTGGCGGTTTTTTCTAAAATTTTCCCATGAAATAATTTGAAATACTTTGAAATCCGGTCACTTACGAGGAATTTTTAAAGAAATTTTGATAATCCTTTCAGATCCTTTGAATTCTTTGTGCTGGTCCAGTCGCTACTCACAATCACCTTTTTAAATTAAGAGTCAACGCAATAGTGAGATTACCACTCCTAGAAACTGCCATAAAAAGACTCCTTACGGTGGTTTTGATGCGCAGTTCAAACTGAACATAAAAAATTTAAAAATTTCCTGAAATCTCTTTAAATCCCTTCAAGTCATTATATTTCCATTAAAATCCTCCGATGTCTTTCAAAATTAAAATATTTCGGTTTTCAATGAAATAATTGGAAATACTCTGAAATCTGGTCACTTATGAGGAATTTAAAAAAAAAATTTGATAATCCTTCCAGATGCTTTAAAATCTTTGTGCTGGTCCAGTCGCTACTCACAATCACCTTTTCAAATTAAAAGGCGACGCGATAGTGAGTTTACCACTTCTAAACACTGCCTTAAAAAGACTCCTGATACCGAAAGTGATACCGAACTATTTTTACAAATTTTGAAGGATATCAGGGAATTTTAATGGAATTTTGAAGATTTGAATGAAACTAAAGAGGATTCCGAAAATTTGGATAGTTTTGATGCTCAATTTTAAAAGGACAGTACAAGTGCCGTAAAAAGACTTTTAAAGGCAGTTTCCAGGAGTAGTAAACTCGTTATCGCGTGAACTATTTTCGCCTATTTTATAGGATATCGGGGGGTTTCAATAGGATTTTGAAGATTTCTAGTGGAGAACTCACTATTGCGTTGACGTTTAATTAAAAAATTTATCGTGAAAAGCGATTGGACCAGCTCAAAGTGATAAGATACGTATCATGAAAAACTTATAATTTAACAAGAATTATTGATAAATAAACATAAATAAATGAAAATTTTTGAAAACTTTTGGATACTTCAAATTTTTAGAAATTTTTAAATATCTTAAATTTCAGGAAATTAAAAAAATTTATAAAATTTCAAAATTGAGTCTCTGCATTAGAATTTTAAGATCGTCAAACTTCTTGATTTTTCAATTATTCTTTTTGTCTAACAATATATAAAAAAATGTTGTAAAAAAATTAGTAATTTAAAAAAAAAAAGATTTTTGATCTAAAAGAGAATTTCTAAAACAAACTTTCTATTGATAAGAATCCAATGTGTACAAACATAAAAAACATAAATAATTGATAAAATGTTCAAGGTAATTTTCATCAAAAAATTATATAAACAATTATTTCGGTATAGTATAAAAAGGTAAAAACACTGAATTATTACCTAAAATGTTTGATATTTTTTTTGAGATTTTTAATTGCTAACAGGGTAAATATATTTAATTGTTTATGACAAATGTAGTAAACAAGTTTCACAAAGGTTTACTGGTGATAGTTTTCTATTTTTTCAATTGTTTGCTTGAAATTCAACTGTGTTCTAGAAAATTCTTTATTCGACTTTTCATTTTTATTTTCCGTTTATTTTTTTTCATTAATTTTTGCGGCCAATGATTAATTTTTTAGTTGAAAATTAATTTCTTCGGTTGACAATTTAACTATTTTCTTAGAAATTAGTCTTTTTGGCATGAAAACTCAAAAAATTTAACTATGTTGTTGAAAATTCGTGTTTTTGTGTTGAAAGATCAACTGTTTTGCAAAAATATATATTTTTTTGGCTTAAAAATCCAATAATTTGGTCGAAAATTTTCCTCTCATTGAAAAATCTTTTTTGATTGAAAAGTTAAATATTTAGTTCAAAACGTACTTTTCAGCATAAAAATTCAACAATTTTATTGACATTTTTTTTTGTTTTTTGCCTGAAAAATCTTTTTTCTACCTTTTAGAAATTAATTTTTTTGATTGAAAATTTAAATATTTAATTGAAAAAATTTGTTGTGGAAAATGCAGGTACTTTGTTAAAGATTCGTTGAACTATTTTGTTGAAAATTTGCTTTTTGAATTGATGCGTGTTTGCTTTAAACCAAAAGAATTTGCAACTGAAACAAAAATTTGTTAGATCGAATCATCATCTTTAACCAAACGATGAGGGAATTTCAATAAAAAAGTTAAATTTGAACTACTTTGTTGAAAATTAATTTCTTTAAACATTCATCATTATAGTTGGAAATTTATCTCTTTGGTTGGAGGTATAACTATTTTGTTCGTATTGATATTTAAAGCTTGCATGAATAAAAAAATAGTGAAAGCTTCTAAGCAATTATCTACTGTATTGTTATTTTTTGAGAATGACTCGAAGCTTTTTCTTCTTGGCGTCAACACGGCGGAATCGGGGCTTAATTATTAATCGATTCGGCATTAATTGTTTTCTCAGTGGCGGGTAAAGTGGGATGTTGTGTTCAGGTTTTGGCAAGCTATGAACCGTACCAGTTTAGGTGTCATTCTAGAAGATTAATTACCTCATTCCTTCATATAAACTTCACACGATCAACCCTTTTTTGTGCGCTTTATTTTCCCCATTTATATGAAATATTCAGCAGAATTGTCGTATTAAGGCCAATCAAATCGAAAAGGATCGTGTGAAAAATAAACCTTCTGGAAAATTGATATACGATCCCTATTTCATTTATTTAAATTAAATTTTTTATAACAAAAAAATGAATTTTCAACTAGAAAGTTCGTATTTCAACCAATTTATTGAATTTTTAATCAAATAGTTCAATCTTCAACTGATAAGGATACATTTTTAACCAAAAATGAATATGTGTAATTGTCAATTAAAAAGATTTAGTTTCAACCAAAAAGAACTAATTTTCAACAGAACAATGAAATGTTTAACAAATAGTTTAATTTTAAAAAAAATCAAATTTTCAGCAAGGATTAAAATTTTCATCCCAGAAAGAATTATTTGTCCATACATAAAAAAAATTAACCAAAACGTGGAATTTACAAAACAAAAGTTAATTTTTAAACAAATAATCGAATTTGCTAACATATATGGTTGAATTTTCAATCCAAAAAGTAAATTTTCAACAAAATAGTTCAGCTTTCATTCAATGAGATGAATTTTGACCCAAGGAGATTAATTTTATACCAGAAAAAACAAATCTTTAACAAAGTATCTGAATTTTCAAGAGAAAAAAAAGAATAATAGATTGCAAAAATAGTTAAATTTTTAACAACAAAAAAATGAATTTTTAAATAAGAAATTCAACTTTGGACCAATTAGTTGAATTTTCAATCAAATAGTTGAATTTTCCATAAAAAAAAATAAATTTCTAGCTAAGAAGTTCAATTTTCAACTACTAAAGATAAATTTTTAACGAAATATGAAGTAGCATAATTTTCAGTTAGAAAGATTAATTTTTAATCAAAAAGAACTAATTTTTAACAAAATAATTAAATGTGTAACAACTAGTTTAATTTCCAACTGAAAAATCAGATTTTCAACAAAGATTGAAATTTTCATCCCAAAAAGTATTCTCAGTCAATACAGACAAAAAATTGACAAAAATGTTGAATGTTCAATACTAAACTATGAATTTACAACAAAAAAGGTTTTTTTAAAGCAAATAATTGAGTTTTTTACGATATAGTTGAATTCTCAATTCAAAAAGCAAATTTTCAACAAAATAATTCAACGAATCTTTAACAAAGTACCTGCATTTTCCACAACAAATTTTTTCAATTAAATATTAAAACTTTCATTAAAAAAAATAAATTTCTAAAAGCAATATTTTAAACTAAAAAAGTTAATTTTCCACGAAATAGTCCAATTTTAAACTAGAAAAGTTGATTTTAAACCAAATAGTTGAATGTCAAACTAAAAAAGTTAATTTTCAACCAAATAGTTAAATTTTAAACTAAAAAAGTTACTTCTCAACCAAATAGTCAAATTTTAAACTAAGAAAGTTAATTTTCAACCAAATAGTCAAATTTTAAACTAGAAAAGTTTATTTTCAACCAAATAGTTGCATTTTCCACTAATGAAGTTAATTTAAAAGCAAATAGTTCAATTTTCCACTAAAAAAGTTAATTTACAACCAAATATTTGAATTTTAATCCGAAAAATTTATTTTGCTACTAAATAGTTGAACTTTCAACTCAAAAAGTTAATTTTCAACGAAATAGTCAAATATAAACTAGAAATGTTTATTTTTAACCAAATGGTTGCATTTTCCACTAAAAAAGTTAATTTTCAACTAAAAAAGTTATTTTTTAACTAAAAAAGTTGATTTTGAACCAAATAGTTGAATGTTAAACTAAACAAGTTAATTTTCAACCAAATAGTTTAATTTTAAACTGAAAAAGTTAATTTTCCACCAAATAGTCAAATTTTAAACTAGAAAAGTTTATTTTCAACAAAATAGTTGAATTTTCAAATAAAAAACTTCATTTTCAATCAAATACTGAAATGTGCAACCTGTAAAAACGAATTATCAACAAAGCCGTTGAATTTTCAACCAAATCCTGCGTAATTTCCGACGTAGTTTACGATGTCGGTTCCTACGTCATTGTCAACGTAATTAACGACACCGTTTCTGACGTAGTGTCCTGCGTAGTTTCCTAATTAGTGTCCAACGTAGTTTCCGACGTAGTTTCCGGCGTAGTATCCATCGTAGTTTCCTGCGTAATTTCTAACGTAGTTTTCTACGTCAATTATCCTATTCCTCTCAATGTGACCTCTAACTATTTTCCAACCGCGACTTATGCAGAAAGGCCCATTAAGTAGGCAACATAGTCCGCCCACAATTTGGTCGTTTAGAAAGACTGTTTAGCACAATCCTCACCGAATGATGTCACCTTCCCACTTGAGCGAAACCAAACTCCAGTATTTCAGTTCTTGTAACCTTATTTGTCATTCTTAAGAAAGAATGCTAATACGAAAAAAAATTTATCATACATCTAGATAGATGCAGCCAACAAATCAAAAGTAATCTGAGGTCCTTCAAAGGAAAACAAAACTAGTCACATATCATTTCCAGGTATTTCCAACAATGAAAAATAAGACACAATTTTATGACCACAGAAAAACCTGCATCTGACACATATAATAATATTTTATGAGTTTCTTTTCAAGAAAACTCCTATTTGCTCCCCTTTTCCCCCTTTCCCCTTCCCCTTTCCCCTTTCCCATTTCCCATTTCCTATTTTCCCCACTTCCCCCTTTGCCCTTTCCCCTTCCTCATTCTCCCTTTCCCATTTCTTATTTCCCCTTCCCCATTTCCCCTTTTCTCTTTCCTCCTTCCCCTTTTCCTTTCCCCTGTCCCCTTTCCCCTTTTCACTCTACCCTTTCCCATTTCCCCTTCACCATTTCCCCTTTCACCTTTTCCATTTCCCCATTCCCCATTTGTACCCTTTTTCCCCTTTCCTCTTCCTATTACCCCTTCCCATTTCCCCTTTCGCCTTACCCCTTTCCCATTTCCCCTCTCCCCTTTCCCATTTCCCCTTCCCCCTGTTCCCTTTCCCCTTACCCTTTGCCGTTCGTCATTCGTCTTTCCCCTTTCATCTTTCCCCTTTCCCATTTCCCCTTTCCCTTGCTAGTCCCATTTCCTATTTCCCCTTTCACCTTTCCCCTTTTCCATTTCCCCTTTTGCCGCGTTTCTTAGTGCTTCTTATTTATTATTCCAAATTTTCAACTCGATGTGGCTATTCGTGTGAAAATAAGTTCAGAAATAAAAAAAGTGTCGGTGAGGTAGGAAGCCGATCACATGACCCACTCGTCACATGGCCTTAAACTATTCACTTAATTACTAATGTTGAACAAAAACTTACTCATTTTAAAAAAGCTAAGCAGATTTCACAAATAATAATATTAATAGTGACAAACACGATTCAACCTGTAATTAATTGCAGTTAGAATCCACTCTTCGCAGTCAGAATCCACTTATTCACAAACTTCGAGAGTGCTTGCGCCTGCGCTATGCGTTGGACGCCATTCACTTTCAGCGGTATAATAGAAATAAATTTGAACTTGATAGGTTTTTTTCACAAAACCGTGTTAGTACCACTTTTTTCAAATAACTTTTGATTAGCTCCAAAATTCGCTAAAATTACATCACACATTTTTGTACAAAAAATTTAATTTTTTTATTTTTTGAAGATGCGAGATACGTAAAATCTAATAGCGCCATTCGATTCAACAATTTGAGAGTACATTGTTTAATTACAATATTATCTATTAGTTTTTGTCTTATTAAATTTACAATGATTTTATGACAACCTAATTTTTTTTATTTTCAACAAATTATTCAAATTGTAATAAAAATCTCATTTTATTTTTTATCAAAGATTTTATACAATAATAATAATGTCAATATTTTTATTTCTAAGGACCTGTTATTCTACCTGATTTCGCGAGTTCACATTTTGGACGCACTGAAAAAATAGATGGTGTATTGCTGCACAGCGGATCCCAATACCGTTTCAATTTTAAATATTGTTTCGTTCATACGCAATTCTTATTAATATAACTATATAAACCAGAAATATAAATTATGAAAACATTATCGTTTTTCAATTAAAACTCAAAAACCAGCAAAAAGTATTTAAAAACTTATTAAATTATGTAACAAAAATCTCACCATTTCCTTTGGTAGAAAGTGATAAAACTACTGATTTAACAGTCAGATACAATTCTACCAATGTTATTAGTAAAATTTCTACTAATTCGGATTTAGAGAGAGGATTTTACAAAATATCAGGAAAAACTTGGGTCCTTTCAAAAGATATTTAGGACTTTTAGTGGTTTAAAAGAAATTTAAAAATATTTTATAAATTTTCAGAAACCTTTTCAAGTTTCAAAATATTTTTAATCTCTTTGAAACTTAAATAATTCTTAATTATATTCTAAGCTGACTTAAATTTTCCTTAAAATTTGGAAAAATCTTTCAAAATTAAAGAAATGGTTTTAAAATCTTCCAGATTTTTTCCGACATTCTTAAAAACCTTTTGAAATCTGTTAAAATTTTCTATGAAAATTATGTTTGAAATTGAATTATTAATTCAAATTTGTATAGGAGTTTTAGGAAAGTTTTTTTCATAGTTTTGAAACATTTCACAATTCTTCAAAAGCTTCTATTTTTTCAAAATGTTCATAAATCTACATTTCGTTTAAAATTTGTCAAAATGTTTTCAATCTTAAAATTACTTTAAAGTCTTTTTCAGAATCGTACAGCTCCTAAATATCTTTTAAAATAATTTGAATTGTTTTTAAATTTTGCGAAATGAAAAATTTTGTGAAGAAATTAATATTTTTATAACTGTTTTCATCTATATTAATGCTAAAAATTTGCCGTTTTTTTCTGAAATTTTTCAACTTTTTGTCCACTCTTCACTTAGTGAGATAATAATTTATACAAAATAACAAGCATACTTGTTTGGGCAAATTATTATGGTTTATAACTATCTTTTTGTAGAGTAATGCCAAAAAGTTGCGGGTTTTTCTGAAGTTTCTTAGGAACTTAGATAACGTTTAGTGCCTGCAACTTTACAGTTCAATAATAACTTATGTTAGTAAGTATCGAATTAAATTCATATTTCTGACTTTAAACTCTTTCCATATTTTCCATTTTTCGTTTGGACTTTTGTTTCGGTTAAAAATTCGACTATTTGATTGAAAATTGAATTTCATTGTTAAAAATTGAACTATTTTGTTGTAAACTCTTTTTTTTTGGTCAAAAATTCAACAACTTGTTTGAAAGTTATACTACTTTATTAAAAATTTCTCTTTTTTTGTTGAAGATTAATCCCTTTGGAGGAAAATTTAACTATTTTATTGAAAATTCGATTCTTTCATGGTTGAAAATCAACTTTTTCAACTTCACTTAACTATCACGTTTGTAGTTGAGAATTGATCTTTTTCGGTTGAAAATTCAACTATTTGGTTGGAAACTAATGTTTTATAGTCAAAAACTCATGTAGTCTTTCAAAAATTCATGTTTTTTAGTAAAAAATTAATCTCCTATGTTGAGAATTCATCTTTTTCTTTGGAAATTTATCTCTTTAGTTTCAGCTTGATGAATGTTGTTAAGTATTTGTATTTTTTACTAAGTTCAACTGTTTTTCGTTTAAATTGAAATCTTTTCTAGTTAAAGTATAATAAATGTAACTATTCGTTTAGAATTCGTATTTCTATTTGAAAATTCAAGTGTTTAGTTGACAATTCATCCATTTGGTTAAAAATTCGTCTCCTTTGGTTGGATTCAACTGCTTTTTTTATTTTAAATAAACTGTTTTTTTGATTCCTTCGAAATTTCACCATCTGTTCTCTATTCTATTTTCCTTCAATTTGAATAAACTAAAATTAAATCTAAAGTCAATGGGCCAGTTATTTAAAAGAAAATGCTATTCATTTTTGAGATTCGACAGTAACAGGGCAGTCGAAAAAGGAAACATCTTGAATTATTAAGATGTTAATCACGACCCCACTAAATTTAACCAATTAGTAAAATTAATTGGCAGCTTGAACCTCCGGTCCATTCGAGAATCATTGTGTAGGTTGCTGGTTTCAAATATGCCATAAAAATATCAAAATTAAGAATCGAAAATCTAATCCGTTCGACAAATTTAAAAAAAAATCCTGTAAGAGCAGAAAATTTGTTTTATAATGGTTTTTCGAATTCCTGATTTCGAACCATTTATTCAGTTATATCGAGTGAAAGGTGAGTCAGTACTGATGAAATAATAATTATTTGAGCAAATAAACGATACGCAAAAATTTATTCAAATTATAATATTTCTTTCTGTATTTTGAAGCGCTCATTTTGAAACTAATCTTTTCTTCTTCGCAGGATCAATATATTCGGAGACATCGAAGATCAAATATTTACTATCACATAAAAAATGTAAAAATCATATTGTGAACTTGCGAAAACGTCAAAAAAGATATATGGAAATTTTGAATTGAGAACCTTTAATATTTCCGAATTGTTCGATACAAGGTTTAACGAACAGCCGCAAAATGATTGTTTTATATTTTTAAATCGGGTTTTCTGAAAACTGCGAAAAAAAAGAAAAGTTTCACCCTCTGGTTCGTATTATATTTAAAAAAAACGGAAATATTCCATGGATTGATGATGAACAAAATTTGGTTGCCTAGTGTTATTTCCAATTTCATTTAAAAATAATTAGTTTGAATTAAAGTACAGAATCCTCCAATACTTCACATTTATTTGAGCATGTGTCATCATCACAGTCTTCACTTTCTTCATCAGATGATTACTTTTTTTCTTCTGGTATTATTACTCAAGAAGAAGATCCATTTTTTCATTCATATTTATAGCTTTATCAGCACAAATTCAGAAACTTGCATTTCCACAGCCCTGAAAGAACTGAGAGTTAGGTTTGTTTATAAATCTGCATACCAAGCTAATTTCTTCCCTCTATCAGAGGGAAGTAATTCTTATTATTACGGAATTTTTCCATTCGGGAATTTTATTATTCAGGGATTTTATTATTTGGTAATTTTATTACTCGGGAATTCTCCGATTCGGGAATTTTATTCTTTGGGAATTTTATTATTTTAGAATTTTATAAATTGGGAAATTTGTTAATCGCCAATTTTCTAATCCGGGAATTTTATTATTTGGAAATTTTATCATTCGAGAGTTCTCAAATTCGGGAAGTTTATTATTGGAGAATTTTATTATTGGGGGATGTTATTATTTGGAAATTTTATCTTTGGGGAATTCTCTGATTCAGGAATTTTATTATTTGGGAATTTTATTATTTAGGAATTTTATTATATGGGAATTTTATTATTTGGGAATTCTATTATTCGGGAATTTTATAAATCGGCAATTTTATTATTCTAGAATTTTATAAATAGTGAATTTCATTAATCGGGAAATTTCTAATCCGGGAATTTTATTATTTAGAAATTTTATCATTCAGGAGTTCTCCAATTCGGGAAATTTATTATTTTAGAAATATATAATGAGGGAATTTTATTATTCGGGAATTTTACCATCTGAATATTTTATTATTCGGGAATTGGATTATTCGGGAATTTTATCATTCAGGGATTTCATTATTTGGGAATTTTTTTACTCGGGAATTTTATTATTTAGGAATTTTATTATTCTGGAATTTTTTTATTCCGGAATTTTATTGTTCGGGAATTTTATAATTCGGGAATTTTATTATTTGAGAATTTCATTATTATGGAATTTCATTATTAGAGAATTTTATTATTCGAGAATTTCATTATTTGGGAATTTTATTATTCGGGAACTTTATCATACGAGACTGTTATAATTCGGGAATTCTCCAATTCGGAAATTTTATTGTTTGGGAATTTCATTATTACGGAATTTTATTATTCGGGAATTTCATTATTTGGGAATTTTATTAATCGGGTGTTTTATTATTCGGGAATTTTATGTTTCGGGAATTTATTATTCGAGGATCTTATTATTTGGGAACTTTATTATTCGGGAATTTCATTATTTGGTAATTTCATTGTTTGGGAATTTTATTATTCGGGAATTTTTTTATTCGGGAATGTTATTATTTGAGAATTTCATTATTCGAGAATTTCTTTATTCGGGAAATTTATTATTTGGGAATTTTATTATTCGGGACTGTTATTATTTGTGAATTCTCCAATTCGGGAATTTTATTATTTTGGAATTTCATTATTAGGGAATTTTATGATTCGGGAATTTTATTACGCGGATATTTCATTTTTCGGGAATTTTATGTTTCGGGAATTTTATTATTCGGGGATCTTATTATTCGAGAATTTGGTGTTTCGGCAATTTTATTATTTGGGAATTACATTATTAGGGAATTTTATTATTCGGGAATTTCATTATTTGGGAATTTTATTATTCAGGACTGTTATTATTCGGGAATTCTCCAATTCGGGAATTTCATTATTTGGGAATTTCATTTTTAGGGAATTTTATGATTCGGGAATTTTATTATTCGGGGATTTTATTATTTGGGAATTTCATTATGAGGGGATTTTATTATTCGGGAATTTCATTATTTGGGAATTTCATTATTTCGTAATTTTATTATTCGGGACTGTTATTATTCGGGAATTTTCCAATTCGGGAATTTTATTAGTTGAAAATGTTATCATTCGGGAATGCTCCAATTCGGCAATTTTACAGTTTTCGGAATTTTATTTTTCGGTATTTTTCAATCGTCCCTTAAAATCATTAAATTTTTTCATCCAAAACTTAAATTTACCCATGAAATAGAGAAAAATAATAAAATCAGTTTTTTGGACATAGAAGTAATCACAGGTCAGGATGGTAATATTATCAGCAATTGGTAGAGGAAAAGTACATATTCAGGTAGAATTTTAAATTTCTTTTCTGCTCATCCTTTCCAAAACAAAATTGCAATAATCAAAAACTTGGTTGACAGAGCTCTAGGTTTGTCTCACATCTCACAAAGAGAATTTGAATATTGTTAGAAATATCCTTTTTCTTAATCATTACCCACGGAAATTAATTGAGCAACATATCACAATTAGAATTCAACAAATCAAAAACAAAGTAACATTTTATCTACAGTTGATCAGAAGGAATTGAGAGAATATAGTTCTTTTAATACTTTTGTTCTTCCTTTTCTTGGTCAAATTTCGAAAACTATTGAAGTTATGTTAAGAAAGTTTAATATTCATACCATTTTCCGTATACATTTGAAATGGATTCAATAATAACTTTTTGTAAAGATCCTTGAGATAAATTTGAAACCCATACTTGGTTCTCAGGTATCCAGGAGGTAGCATCGTATTTTCGTTACTGTTCCCGCTTGTTCTAATTTTCTTACCTTGATAAGGATGCTGTGTGAGCACCGAAACGTTGGTGAATTTTATCCATGCTTTTTTATTGTGATTTCAAAGTAATAAAATAAAAAAAGGCGAAAGAAATGAAAAGGAGAAGGAAGGGGATTTGGTTGGTTGCCTTCTCATTTCTCTTTCCTCTTTTTTACTTTTGTCCAAAGAAACAAATCTTTATTTTGTTTTCAGGAATTACGATAGAAGCATTTTGTGGTGTTTTTTCCAAATTTTATCGTAAGATTCTTATTCTATTTTCAAGAATTTATACATTGACTTGAGTGTTATACGTTAAATGGGATTTTGAATTTGACTTTAACCTAATTTAAGATTCTTAAATTTCACTATTTCGTTAAAAATGCATCTCTCTAGTTTGAAAGTTCAACTATTTGGTTAAAAATTCAACTAATTGTAAAAAATTTTATTATATTTTTGGAAAATCAACCAATTTTTTGAAGTCATCTTTTTTGATCGAAAATTCAACTTTCTTGATGAAAATTCGTTTTTTTAATTGAAAATTGAACTGTTTCCTCGAAAATCTTCTCTGTAAGATGAAAATTCAACTTTTTGATATAAATTTGTTATTTTGGGCTGATAGTTCAACTTTTTTGCTAAAAATTTAATGATTTTGTTAAAAAATCAAACAATTTGTTAGGCTTATATTTTCTGGTTTTGATCAACATTTTTTTATTGAATAATTCACTACTTGGTTAAAAATTCATCTCTGTGGGGTGAAAGTTCAACTATTTGAATAAAAATTCAATTATTTTGTTAAAAATTCAATAATTTTTTTTGGAAAATCAATTAATTTGTTAAAATTATCTTTCTTGGGTAAAAATACAACTGCTTTCTTGAAAACTCATTCTTTTGGATTGAAATTTCAACTATTTTCATAGAGTTATCATTTTTGATCGAAAAATTAAATGTTTTGAAAAAATTCGTTTTTCGAATTATCCTTTTTAGTCGTAAATTTAAATTTTTTGTTAAAAATTCGTTCTTTGGGATAGAAAATTCAAGTATTTCCTTAAAATAGCATTTCTGTAAGTTGAAAATTCAACTATTTGGTTAAAAATTCCATTATTTTGTTAACAATTAAATTATTTGGTCGAAAATTCAACTATTCGGTTGAAAATTCAACTATTTTCTTAAAAACTCAACTATTTTGTTAAAATGTAATTATTTTGTTGAAAAATCAACCAATTTGATACAGTTATCTTTTGAAACGAAAATCCAACTGTTTCGATTAATATTGTCTGTACGAAAATTCAACCATTTGGTTAAAAATTCATGTATTTTTCAAAATTTAAGAATTTTGGTAGAAGGTCCAAATTTGGTCGAAAAGTAACTTTTTTGTCGGAAATTAATATTTTCGTTTTCAAAATTCAACCATTTGGTTAAAAATTCATGTATTTTTGCAAATTTAAGAATTTTGATAAATAGTCTAAATTTTGTCGAAAATGAACTTTTTTGTCGAAAATTTTACTCTTTTGTTGAAAATTCGTCTTTTTTGTTTGAAAATGTTAGAAAATTCAACTACTTGGTTGAAAATTAACTTTTTTGTTGAAAATAAACATTTTCGGTGTGAAAATTCAACTATTTGATTAAAAGTTGATATACTTTGCTTAAAAATTCAGTTATTTGGTTAAAAATTCCTAATTTTAGTTGAAAATTCATCAATTTGATTAAAAGTTTAACTTTTTTGTTGAAAATTCGTCTTTTTGGCTTAAACATGGTAGAATATTCAACTATTTGGTTGAAAAGTAACTTTTTTGTTGAAGATTAATATTTTCGGTATGAAAATTCAACCAGTTGGTTAAAAATTCATGTATTTTTCAAAATTTCAGAATTTTGGTAGCAGGTCCAAATTTTGTCGAAAAGTAACTTTTTTGTCGGAAATTAATATTTTCGTTTTGAAAATTCAACCATTGGATTGAAAATTCATGTATTTTTGCAAATTTAAGAATTTTGGTAGAAAGTCTAAATTTTGTCGAAAATTAACTTTGTTGTCGGAAATTTAACTTTTTTGTTGGAAATTCTTGTTTTTGGCTTAACAATGGTAGAAAGTTCAACTATTTGGTTCAAAATTCACTTTTTTGTTAAAAATTAATATTTTCGGTATGAAAATTCAACTATTTGATTGAAAGTTAATCTACTTTGTTAAAAATTCAGTTATTTGGTTAAAGATTCCAAATTTTAGTTGAAAATTCATCACTTTGGTTAAAAATTTGACTATTTTGGTAGAAGGTCCAAATTGTGCTGGAAATTAACTTCATTAACGAAAATTCGTCTTTTTGGTTTGAAAATGTTAGAAAAATCAACTATTTGGTTAAAAATTAACTTTTTTGTTGAAAATTAATATTTTCGTTTTGAAAATTCAACCATTTGGTTAAAAATTCATGTATTTTTGCAAATTTAAGAATTTTGATAGAAAGTCTAAATTTGGTCGAAAATGAACTTTTTTGTCGGAAATTTAACTCTTTTGTTGAAAATTCGTCTTTTTGGTTTGAAAATGTTAGAAAATTCAACTATTTGGTTGAAAATTCACTTTTTTGTTAAAAATTAATATTTTCGGTATGAAAATTCAACTATTTGATTGAAAGTTGATCTACTTTGTTAAAAATTCAGTTATTTGGTGAAATATTCCTAATTTTAGTTGAAAATTCATCACTTTGGTTAAAAATTTAACTATTTTGTTTCAAATTCGTTTTTTTGTGTGAAAAATTCAAATATGTTACAAGAAAATTCAACTATTTGGTTGAAAATTAACTTTTTCGTTAGAAAGTTACCTTTTTGTTGAAAATTCCTCTTGTTGGCTTAAAAATGGTAGAAAATTCAACTATTTGGTTGAAAATTAACATTTTTGTTGAAGATTAATATTTTCGGTATGAAAATTCAACCATTTGGTTGAAAATTTATGCATTTTATTAAAAATTTAACTATTTTGGTAGAAGGTCCAAATTTTGTTGAAAATGAACTTTATTGTCGAAAATTCGTCTTTTTTGTTTGATAATGGTAGAAAATTCAACTGTTTGGTTGAAAATGAACTTTTTTGTTGAAAATTAATATTTTCGGTATGAAAATTCAACCTTTTGGTTGACAAAGATTACTAGTTCACCATCAGCAAGGAAGAGTGATGTTATGTACTCTTGTGGACGTCGAATATATTTTTCCCCAGGAATCATATATGGAAGATCAAAACCTAATTTTTGGAGCAGCGAGAAAAAATCTATTTCGGGTCGGATTTGTAACTGGAATAGCAATATACGTGCCCTCGTGAAAAAAGATCAACCTAATAACACTTTAAGATCAGTTTCAAACAACGTTTGGTCTTATACTGGTCTGTACCATTCAGCCTATAACTGCATTATTTTCAGGGCATTGAAATAGACACCACTATTTTTCTCTCTCTCTCTCTGAAATAAGGATAGCTATCTGTATCAATAGACAAGTTATAACTAAAAGTCCTAAAGAAGCTGGGCGGATTTAAGAGCATTTATGAGATCTAGAGGCTTCAATCAGTTTCCGTCATATTTGTGGATATAAGGGGTTTAAACTACTGGCTGGGACAAAAGGGCTGCGGCCTTCTGGGCACCGGAAAATATCAGTTTGAGATCACCTTAAGACAGGCATATACCTGCCTATACTTTAGTCCTAAGCTGGTCTTTCTTTTCACGTGGGTGAGACTACTATAGATCTTTTCTTGTTTTTCCCATTACTATAGAATGAGGCGGGTCTGCATCTCTTTACAAAGCAACACCTCAATACCTCAATACAGATGGATTAGCAAATAATCTGTCCAGGGTGATCGTGGACACAAAACTGTATCATAAAACCCTTAAGATTGGACCTCATTGTAAACGCTTAAACTTTAGGTACTTTACTACTTACAAATCCTGGCATTTATTCTAAATTTATCCAAAGGCGGATCCAGCATTTTTCTTTGTTCGGATTACACACTTTTGAATTCGGAATACACAAGAGCTTCATACTTATAAATTGTATGACACTATTTTGACTTTTCTGAGTAAAAAAATATATCCGAACACTTTCAATATTAATTCATACTACGTGATGTAATACTTATTAATAAGATATGTACCACCACAGAGGTTTGGAAATTCAAATTTCACAATGCCGTGATATATTCAATTCAGATATTAAAAATTGCACGACAATTTCACTATTAAATTTTTCGAAAATTCTGATTGAACCGAATTCATTTAGTTGAAAATGATCGACTATAATATTTTGACAGTAGACAAGAAGATAGAGTAGTCACTTGATTCAAGTTAGCTGCAGCGCTCGTGCGATTGTGACGGAGATGGAAAGACAGAGGGGACGATCGCGTCACAATAGAGAGATTCTGCTTTCGGCAAATCACGAGCCGTTTTATTCCTTTTCAACCCGCTATGCCATCACTTTTCCTCCCTAGGGAGGAAAAGAACACTCGGCTGCATTCGGCCACTTTCGCTCCACAATTATATAATAAAATACATCTCTCTATTTTCACTTATTAGACACATAAATTTCCTCATCATACTTATTATATTGTTAAAAGTCAATAGATTTCTGTCAAAAAGGGTTTTCTGATGCTCATTGACTTCTGCATCTGTTCATATACGTAAAAACGTGGGTTTCGGGAGTTTTTGGCGGGAGAACCGAAAGAAAGCTGGGAGATAAAAATTATAAAAATAGAGGCCAACCTGAAAACGCTTTTCATGGGATTTTGTATTTTAAACGCCTTTAGTTTTTAGTTAGCCCTTATGAAAAATAAGTATCGCTAAGTATTGGATCTAATACTTTTTTTGAGAAAAGGTATTGGAAATCTAATACCTCTTTTTCATAAGGGATTTAATCTTGAAAACTGCATTTGAAAATTCTTTAATTTGAAAATATACGCTTAAAAATAAAGTCCTGAAATGAAAAATTCCAAGTATACGATTTTAGAATTACCTGGGCATATACTAGGTCCGTCAACCTCTCGACGTGTCACATGAAATAAGATACTGCAAACAATTTCAAGACTCGAAAGAGAGAGATAATACAGCGTGCATTTTATTCCATGCTTTTTCACACGTGCTTTAACTTATATATAATAAGGGTACACTGCCCGACACTTATCGCTTTTTACCTATTGCACGTTGAACATTTAAAATAAATTTATCAAAAATAAGCTGAATACAAAATATATATAATAAAATATTTCAAAATTTTCAATCATCCACTAACGCTACTGTATAATATAGTTTCTAGAAATCGAGGATGATTTTATCTCTTCCAGTCTAACTAATTTAATTTAGAGGTTAAACATTTGTTGCAAACATCTTCAACATTTTTTGTGATTTTTAATGTCGCATTACATGTTTCTTTACTTCGTAAAACGTTATATTCTAAACGTGTCGATTATAATGTAGAACGTTTTAGAATTTTGTTGCATCATATAATGCAATACTACACAATTTCTAGAAATAAATTTCTCGTAAAAAAAACTTCAAGGTTATTCTAATGACACATTACATTTTGCATTGCAAATATGATATCCCAAACGTGTCGATTATAATGTAGAACGATCGAGAACATCAAGACAAAGAGGGAAATATGTCACTAGACAAGGATAGCAAATGTGCATCTATAAAAGACGCGCTTCACATATATTTCTCTTAATTGTCATGCAGCATTTGAGAAAAATACACAAGCATAAAAAAATCAAGTGAAGTGAAAAAAATTGATATAGTAATTTTTTATAGTTTTGAACTGTTTTCGTACAACAGTACAGTTTTTTGCACTTTAATGTATACTTTCTCGAAGATTTGAAAGTTTATTACTAAATTAGATTCAGTGACATATACCACGTTTGGACTGGAGATAAGAAACCTGGTGTTGAAAATTGGTTGGTGCTCCTTCATATTTTTTATATTTACATTCAGTGCCATCTGTTTGAATGATTGTGAAATTATATGACTATAAAAGTCACTTGATAGAGAATTTTTTTCAGTTGACTTCTAACCATCCTGTGATAATATTCGAAAATGGATTCAACGGATTGTAAGAAGGTTCTCAAGATTTATGAAAGTGCATATGAAATTTTGCATGAAAATGCAACAACTTCAGAGATTGCATACTGGACACATCAATGTACCAACGATATTCGGAGGCTGAATAAAATTTTGCGTCAGGAAAAGCAGAATCTATCTCTGGGCGAAAAAAATAAACTCCTATCAACCATTGGGCTATTCACATCAAAGAACAGCCTATTCAAGAAACTTCAGAAGAGTGGAACTGGTGTCAACGAGGGCTTGGATAGCAAAGGAGACAGGATCAGATGGCAACATCTGGAACCTACATTTAAGAGTTGAGTGAGTACAGGTTTGATTATAAATTTAACGCATGAAGATTTATATGGACTTTTTTGAAGATTCCAAAAAAATGATTACTCACAAGGATAAAAAATGCTTTGAAAAGTTTCGGTTGGGGTTTAAAAACGAATGTTATTCTTGCCTCAAAATTCAGTGCTATAGAAGAGGGTAGGGAAATTTAAGCGATTAAATTCTTCAGTACTAAAAATGAACTAATCTTAGAATCGACAGAAAAGAATGAATGGTTTGAGAGTAAAGTCAGAGAGCAACTTTTGGCTAAAGTAGAGGATTTTCAGCAAACAAAATCTGAATGGAGATTGAACGAAATAATCAATTTGAATGTAAATATAAACAAATATGCACCTTTCACAGTAGGTTCATCAACTTTTGTGAGATTGCCTAAATTTATTAGAGACAAAAGAGCAGTTGTAAATGTTGAGAACAGTGATGAGTACTGTTTTCTTGAATCCTTCACAATGTCCATAGAGTCTGAGTGCGCGAAATTCAAATTGATAAAATGTAGGTTGATCCAAGCTACAGAATTAGGCTGCGCATGCGCAGAGTTCAAACTAAAGGTTAGATCACTGATATCACCTTCCTCTATTTGGATTGGATCTGTCAGTTTCGAAAAACGATAAGTGTGAATTGTTCTTCGAACATCGTCGGACTCTCTCTCTCTCTCTGTCGAACTCAAACAATAGAAAGAGAGACGTTTTGAAACCTTCGTTTCAAATTCTCATGCATCTCGTTGTTTATCTCACATGTAGAAAGAGAGTTCCGATTGACTTTAGCCATCGGTGTATCAGTGCAGGGAATCTCGACGCGGTGTTAGGGGGACCCCACTTGCAGATACAGGGGAATCCCACATCTTTACAATTGTAGGACATTCTTTTTACTTATAGTTAAATAGTTTATACATTAAATGTTTTATCATTGAAATATATATTCAGATTCCTATCTTTTTTTATATTTTAGATGATTGAGATGTTCAGATGAGCAGCTATATAGTTATATTTTAGTCCATAAGAATAATAAAAAATGACTAGGTAATCAATCTCAGCGCGGTGCTTGTAGAGATGGGGGAATCCTGCGTATAAGGTAGACACATGACACTTGCTGTAAATACCTGTGGACATTGGGGAAATCCCAGTGAGCTGCGGAATGACAGATTGGGAAGGTAGGTTCCTGATGTAGCGACGGAGGCTCAATCTATATCTGGGGTTGTATACTATCAACGGCCGATGGTAATTACCTGATGTGGGTAGCTCAGCCTGGAACAAAATCTTGCCGACTGATAGTAACTTAGCATGGAACAGAACCTCGTAATGCTAACTTTGCAAGAATCTCAATTTTCAACCTTACTTTTTTACCGACGTAGCATGAAACAAAACCTCAAAATTACCAACCTCTCTGCTTCACCGACCAATGCTGCAATGATATCGCAGTAGGAATCTGCATTACTTGATTGATAAGGTAGGCTCCTGATATAGCGATTGAGGCTCCATCTGTGGCTGGACAAATGCATTATCCATGGCCCCTGTTTTACCGACCTATGGTAAAATGCTAATATGAAAAGTTACCGACTTACCTGTTTCACCGACTGATGGTCACATTGCTCCCTACCTTATCAACTGATGGTAAAATGGCAATATGAAAAATTACCGATCTTCCTGTTTTACCGAATGATGGTAACAATATTCCCTACCTTACCGACACATAAAAAATTATATAAAAATTTAACGACCTCCCTGTTTTACCGATTAATGTTAACATTATTCCCTATCTTACCAACCTCACAGTTTTACCGACTTAGCATAGAACAGAACCTTCAAATTACCTCTCTGTTTTACCAACCGGTGGTACAATGATATTACAGCATTATTCTACATTACCGACCTTACTGTTTTACCGACTGCCGGTAACTTAGCACGGAACAGAACCCTCCCTTTGTCGGTAGCGCCATTTGTTCGTGTCGGTAACTTGCGACGGTGGCGCCTTCTCTCGGAATTTGATGTCGTCCTGGCATAGCCTTACTATTGCCCGGAATCCCAGTCACCGTTTGAGACACCTCACCCAGGTGCCATTCAGCTTTCGCCACGGTTTTCACGCCTCCGCTTAGGGGTTGATCCTTCAGGACGATCCCTGGACAATTGTCCGCGACTGCTTATTAATTATTGTAACCATATTCAGCAGAAGCCCTTGGTACATGGATCCTCTGTCAGGAACTCGAGGACGCGGTCTGTGGCTTTGTCATAGGCCCTCCAGTTCCATTCCTAAGGAATCAAAACCGAATATATATATATATATATATATATATATATAATGGATGACCTGAAGATCTATGCCTCTGGTAAAGGCAAACTTCAAACTGCCATAAATATTGTCAAGAAGTACACAGGAGAGTTTGGGGTGGACTGTGGATTGGATAAATGTGCCAAAATTCACCTGAAGGAAGGAAAGATTGTTGGCGTTGCCAAGGACGCTGAGCTTGTGGATATAAGTTTTATTAGACATCTTAACACTGGAGAGACCTATACATACATTCATGCATATGCATGAAAGCTTGCATATCAATTCTTCAGTTCCGCGATTATAT
Organism: Andricus grossulariae; assembly: GCA_011634705.1. Taxonomy (NCBI): domain Eukaryota; kingdom Metazoa; phylum Arthropoda; class Insecta; order Hymenoptera; family Cynipidae; genus Andricus; species Andricus grossulariae. Next base: position 143,386,386 of record JAABKJ010075445.1, read on the forward strand.
ATTTCACGCCATCAAGGCGGACGCGGACTTCTGAATCTCCAGTGTCTTCATAACTGAAGCTGAAGACAAAATTCAACGAGATTTCGGAGATTTCCGACACGTAGATTTACCACCCGTGCGTAATTTCACGGTCGAAGACGGGAAATTTACGTCCTGCATGTATTTCTTTACCGCGGACGCAGGTTGAGAAGAAAAATATGTATTTTTACAGAATTCTGCTTATTTACCATGTGCCACACCGATCGAACTATTTCCATCGTCGCAGGATGTAAATTTACACCAACTTTTTTTACAGTGTATCGAATTTTTAAATACTATAAGTATCTTTTTTTTTAATATAATTAATTTCGGACAAACCTGTAGAACAAACTCGACGAATATAAGTTGCGACGAGCTTCAAAGCACTAAGCACTATATACAGGTTAATTTGTTCCAACAGAACTTTAACGTTATACACAATGACAATTTCACCTTTAAGAAACATACAATAATTATACGTAAAAATTAGTTCTTCAATAATCCAACAAGTATAAAGAGATTAATTAAAAAAGAGGTGATGACTATTTGACAAGACCACTTTAGCCTTATGTATTTTGACGCGCTGACTATGAATCCGAGGGCTATTTACCTCCATCACGTCAGGTTCAAGGTTATTTCAAGGTCAAATACAGGAAAAGCCGTGCAATAAACTTCAAGAACCTTTTAAATATGTTTTTGGGGTCACTGAATTGAAATCCGAGGTCAATTTACCTCCACCGCTTCAGGTTAAAAGTCATTTTGAGGTTGAACACAGGAAAGCCGTTCATTAAACTTCAAAAATCTTTTACACATTTTTTTTGGGGTCGTTGAATCGAAATCCGATGTCCATTTACCTCCACCGCTTCAAGTTTAAGGGCATTTCAAGGTCACCTTTAGGTCAAAATAACAGAAAATGCATGTTATGAAGTGAAGCCAGTGGATATATGAAAGATTAACCTAAACTGTTAATCTAAATGTTTCAAACTCAGGGAAACATTATGAATTCAAACAATTACAACTTGTCCAAATATATTGCTGCTACTAGCGTTACCCAGGAACAACGACGAGGACGTTGCAGCTTCTGTTTTCATCGGGGTGCTGTTTAAAGTGAGTCCCCTTGCATCTCACTTGAGTAATCATTCTTGATTTCGCACTTATCGAGGTGCTTGTTTAAAGTGAGTCCCCTTGCCTCTCACTCTATGGAACCTACACTCTTCAATGTTGGAGCGCCTTTTTATGGGTCTGCATATTTCTTCGAATGTTCTTCTCAGCGCTTTTCTTTTGTGTGTGACTAAAGTATCCCTCTTCAGATTGCAGCAGTAATCTGGCATCATGTGAACATCCTAAAATCCTTGTTAACGCTTTTCCATTTCCTTTGTGTCTTAGTTGAATCTTTCACCTTGTTCTTCACTATAATTCCCCAGATTTTCTGGAAAATTCTCTGAACGGGAATTCAAAAAGTGGAGCTTCAGGCTCATTAAACATCCGAGGGCTCCAAAGTTCACGATTAAGTCGCTCAGAATCTTCTTATAATTTGGATCTTTGTTGTTGCCAAGAAATTTCTTACTTTTACGTAGAATTTTACCTACTTTAATTTTGGTAAGAATACTTTTATCCCTAAAATGCACAGGAAAGCACCAATCCCCTGCCACGTGATATTTTGCACCTTTTACCAAAAAAATTTCCGTGTTCCGGGACAAAATTCTGTTCACAAAACCCACCCCTTATTATGCACCTCCAAATGAAGTGTTTAAGAGAAAAAAATTACTCCCTTAAAAATTACCGGATAAAAGTATCAGATGACTGGACTAATCCACAGACACATTTGAAAAAAACTGAGGGGGGGGGGTCAAATTTTACACAAATCTAGTAGCTTCTCTGATAAGAATGTATAAATGTATGGATTCGCAATGAGGCTATCTATATAAGGCTTCCCGACGAGGAGTCACCATTCAGACTTTCATCCTGTTTTGAATTAGAGGCACTTCATCCCTCAGTTCAGAAGAGTGATACGAGTGCATAAGGACAACGAAACGTCAGACTTTCATCATCAAGCTCATGTAATTATATTGTGACTACTAACATTAATTATACTTTAGGCAAATTTCTCACCATCTGTCATGTTAATGCCCAGTCTCTGAAAGCACACATTCACGAATTTCGTTTCTTTCTGTTATATAATTTCTATACCATAATTGTGGTTTCTGAAACCTAGCTGAGTGTATATATCAACGATTTTCTAGTAGAATTTCCTGGATTTTATCTTATCCGGGTCAGAAGCTGAACCGGATCTTATCATTTCTCCTCGACCTGCATTTATGATTTTGCAGATTATTGCACCTAACGCACCTAAGATCATGTGTTGTGTATACCCCCCCCCCTCCAAATTCGGGATCCATTACTAATTTCGAAGTAGCATTTGCTCTTGATTCTTCGGCATTTATTGACATCATACTTCTGGATGATTTCAATACAGATCTTTGTAAAGTGTCTTATTATTCGGGTCAAATAAGACAATTTTTATATTTGAATAACTAATCCTTAATTCCTTTCTTCCCCACACATCATACCGCCACCTCTCACACCTGGTTAGACCTTTAAGCAGTAAATGATAATGATATGGTTATATAGTATATTCAAAGAGAAGTACCTTTCTTATCTCACCATGACCTTATAAAAATTAAGTACCCATATAAGACGCCTAAACAGAAGTCTAGATTTTTCCACTACCGTGACTTTCGTAAACTAAATGTTGAGGATTTTTCAAAGTAGTTGGAATCACATAATTGGGCATATAATCAATATTTACTCCAATCTCTGCTGACGAATTCAACTCCTATTTCAATTCAGTATTAAACGTTTCTACAAACTATAATCAAACTGCTTTTTCTGAATTTTATTCTTTGGAAACTAATACGACTTCACTGCTTACTTTTTCTGAGGTGACAACTTTTGATGTGCGTAAGGCAATTCAATCATGCGAAAGCGACTCCAGAAGTGCAGATGGACTTCCAATTAGTTACTTTGAAAAAGGTACCGAGGTATTGATTCCTCGCCTCATTGAGATCTTCAATCTATCACTAGCATCCTCTGGGGACGGCAACTGACACTTGCGGCCGCTGAGATCGCTAGTGAGCGTTGAGATACACAAGACGGCGGTTCCAACGGTGGCAACGTCTGCTATTCGCATTATATCAGTCCTTCATAACGCAGTGTTTAAGTGTTGGTTTAAAGCATTATTTTCGATAGGCCAGGTGTGTACATGGCATTTGGGTGTAAAAATAAAGGAGCATATCTCTTTCAAAATAACGAAAAACTAAGGAAACTGCAGATAATGCAAGTGCCTGCGTAAGTAGATAAGGTGCACTATGGAGAATTTGGAGTGGGGGGTCCGCCATGTTGTGTACTATGGAGAATTTGGAGTGGTAAGCTTCGTTAACATTGGGTATTTCCTGCAAATACATTTCACAGTAAAGATTCTTCAAAACCTAAAACATATTGGCTCTGTATCCATACAATTATACCATGAGTATAAATAAGAAAACCGCACAAATTGTATGGAAAAAGCCTAGCGCTTTCGATCAAATGTTACCATTTATGACATTCAATTATATTATCATGGAAAGCATGATAAACTTGCAACAATTGAAGCATTAAACAGTTTAAGACCTTTTACTTACACTGTACGGGATTCTTTCACATTAAAAAAAGTTAAACTTATGTATTTGCTTATAAGTTGCAGTCGAAAAACTCACCCCACTATATTCATAACCTATGGTAGCGATTTAAAACTGAATAAAATTACTTTCTTTTGAGAAAGTTCGGGAAATATTATCCATTATTAGATAACTACTTCATATGAATAAAGAAATAGATATGTAAACGGGAAAATGGAATAAGCATGCAGTCAAGGCAAGCATTATAGGTTATGTTTAAGATTAAGTTTACACATTGTACACAATTTTAACTCCCTTTTTTCTGCAAAAAAGTAAGATTGTCTCCAGACATAACACGTCATGCACGCGTTCCGAGGATGCTTTTAATGACTGCACGGATGAATAATTTATTGATAATAATTAATCTTGCCGTCCAGTTTTTTTCCTCCATAATTGCTACATATTCGAAAAATGTATTTTCAATTATAATTAATTAATATAAAAATTATATTTATTTTTATTATATATTTTTAATTTCAAATTTGCCGCCATTGCAAAGCATTTTAAGACATTTTCCGATTTCGGAAAAACCTTCGTGTGAACAGGAATTTGGATTTATTGGCTGGCTGACGACCAATAGAGAGTGGTGTAAATCAAAGATTCTAAGATCACCGTCAATGATTAGAATGAGTGAAGCGGGGCGCACACACATTTGCACAGCGCACAACGCACGGCGCAGAAGATTCTCGACCAATCACAAGGCTCTATTTCAATCGCTGTGATTTTCGCACAGCATGGCGCAGAAGGTGTCGAAAAGTTCAGAACGTTGAACTTTCATGCGTAATTTGCAGCCGCTTATAGCAGACGATTTTCAATTTGTAAACCTCAAATTTCTCGCGCATCGCGTCGTTTTGTTTTGACAGTGTCGCCCGTCTACAAAAAGAGAAGTTCAAAACATAGAAATGTAGTAATAATTTCTTGATTAAAATGTGCAAAGTGAGTTAAAATTTTGATCTTGAAAATTAAAAGAAACACCGTTACGCGAACGTCTTATAATGTTTTTCGGTAACTCAAATTATTTTACAACTAAGTGTAATAGTATAATAATTTAAAAAATGTCTCAACATAAATGCGTCAAATTTTCAGGTTAGAACTTGAATCCAACATCGTTAAATGAACTTGAAACAATGCTGTTAGATAAACTTAAAATAATACAGTTTCATAATCAAAGGCAGACGAAGAATTTATTTCACATAAAATCACTGTAAATATTAGATTATTGGCGCATTTATACCTCTGTCCCTCCGACCGGTGCTGGCAAAAACTCCATAAGAGTAAAAGTGATAGCGGAAAATTTGGACAGAGGTATAAATTTTGAGGTTGAAAAAAGCTGGTCGGCGCCACCTGAAGCAAGCTCGATAACTTGGTGCATAGGAAGTAGCTATGCGGATCCGTGTGTGTTGAAGCCTGTTCGCTTGTGTGTTGTGCCTTGTGCTTATTTGTTGTGCAAATGTGTATGCGCCCCGTTTGAGCCCACGAATATCCAGGAAGTACTATGACTTGAATTATGTACTTCGTGAGTGAGCAGAAGATTTAGAGTTTAGAGGATCAATGGATACAAATAAATGGCTGGGAGCCGATGTCATTTTTTAGATGACAGTTGCTCCAAGTGGGACCCTGCGGTGGTTGTTAACCTTTAGTTTTTATTATAAGTCATTTATGTAAAAAAAAGATTCATATATTTACTTTAAATTATTTCATACCAAAATAACACATGCAAATAGTCAGAAACATGTTTATTTGTAATTTATATATTGTTAATTACTATTTATAGAAACTCAAGGATATGTCAGAATGAAAATTGAACAAGTTGAAAAATACAAAAAAAGATGAAAATGAATATGCTCTAGGATCTCTAACATATGGAGAATACTCATTGGAAATAAGAGTACTAAATATATCTGATTTACCAAATTACAAGAAAGGAATACTTCTAGAAGTGCAGGGCTAGATCAAAACACGCGGAGGTATTTTCATTGAATTCCTACTTTATTATATAAATTTATCATTTATTCTCTTTTTCTTTTGAATTTAAAATATTCTTTTTCAACCATTCTCCCTTTTTATCATGGAATTAATCAAATAAATAAAAATACTTTAATATAATAAGATTATCATAACGAAGGATAACCTTACCCATTACACCCTTTCGTAAGATTACATGATAACAAAATTTATTGACTCAACACATTCCTTTATATATAATTCAATCATGTATATATAACATTATAAAATAGTCAAAAACCAACACCTTCCTTATATAAAATTTATTATTCATATTGGTAAAAATAATTGCATTATAGGTAACAGAATTTACTTATCTATTCCAACCAAATACCTCATCAAACATATTAACAACATTCCTAAAATGGACAAACAACAACTGCTAAGAGGAAATAAGACAATTGAGAAAAGAAAAATAGAAGATGAAAACAATGAACAGCAAAGCCCATCAAAATTAAAAAAAAAGTAATATTTCAGTCATAAGACTCTTTACAATCAGAACAAAATTCTGGTAAACTTAAGCGATTTTCACTTAGAATAAGATCAGAATACCTTTCTTTCAAAGATTACATGAGTTTATATAAATTTTAAACAATTTTACAGATTTTCATAAATTTCCAGACATTTTGGAAAACACTTCCATTTCCTGTAACTCTTATATCTTCAAAACTTTAAAATATGATACATACATATTTCCATTTTTCGACATATATCCATATATTTATAAAAATTATAAAATTTTTTTAAATTCTGCAGAAAACTTATTAGAATTTAAATAAAAAATGTACTATCGCCTTTTTCATTGAAAATAGTATAACTGTACATTACTTATTTCTATAAAAATAAGACGCATATTTATAATAGACAACATATTTTTATTTATATTTAATTCAATATTCAACAAAACATATTATTATTTACTTACTCACTTGAAAATTTATAATATACATTTTCAATAGTAAAATCAACATAAAATCAACTTTTATACAAAAACACATACAATAATTCTTTTCTTGGTTCCGTTACAGTTTCACAAATATTTCTTTTATATACCTTTCTTTGTTTCTTTCTTGGATATTTCAATATAAATTTATTTAAAGGCACTAAACAACAATAAACAACGAGAATTAAACTGAAACAAAATTTAATAGAAGACAAGAAATTGCATTTTCCGAAACATTTAACCCTTATACATTTTCGAAAAAACGTGTAACGTTACAGCACTTTAAAAATTGTAATTTCTCAGCTCCTATTAAAATACTTTTTGTGTACTTAAAAACTTCTTTTAAAGGGGTTTTTGTAGTTATTGAATAAACTTACAATCGAATATAACCAAAAATGTACAAAAAACATTAATTCAAACAATTTCCGTAAATATGTAACATATGCAAGAAACCATTTTTGCCCATGAACGAATTAGTAATCGCCAGCGTGGCTGCCAAGGCTGCAGTATTGGAACATAGGACAATCACTATACCATCTGAGCCACGATGACTCCCTAAGAGTTATAATTATGTTTTGGATCTTTCTCATCAATTATATCGCTTGGATTGGTCAACATCGAGCTGAACATCACAAGTCCCTCTTAAAATGCATCGAAATGTAAGCAGTTCCGAGCGAAGTTGCAGTTCGGAATGAAATTCATGCCTTGTATTTGACAAAAGATCTTGAGTTGTTACAAAAGATTCTCATAGAGAGTCGCCTTTTATATTACGACGCAGTGTTCCGAAAATTGTTCAAGTCAATAATTGAAGATGAACTAAAGGGAAAGTCATGTGGAAATCAAATATGCAAATGTGCAGGGATGCTTTCGCACGAATCCCACTAACTTTGAATCGTCCATAGTTAGATTCGTTGATCACAAAATAAAATTTTCCAAATAAATTCTTGCTCAAGAAACTAGACAACCCTCACGGCTGTGCGTCTAGACTACTACTACAAGCAATCGCGTCGCCCGGCTTGTCTGTCACACACCTGTCGCACACCAGCCATCGCAGCATTGAGAAGGGCTCCATAAGATTTAATGAAAAGCAGTGCATTGAGAGACGCATGCAACTCCAGCCGTGCGGCCAGCTTGGGATCAGCCGCAGCATTGGAAGTCGACCTTAAGGTCTTTATACCTCTCTTTCTTTTAATTCTCCTTGGCTGTGATGTGAGTGGGACACCTGGATAGTACGTTTTCTAGGTACTCTGCATGTGCATAACACGCTCTGCACCTATCGCTGGACACTTTTTGACGTATAATGCGGTCACTGTATACTAACATAAGTTGGAAGCGACACCATCCTCGCATGTGAAAATGAAACCCTCTGTACCTGAATTAAGTCCTCATCACCTGAGGAAGGGCAAAAGTTTGCTCCTATGACAAGGACTGATCTACATTTCTGCGAGTTTCCGTGTATTTTCTTGTCGAGTAGCTGTTGGCGGAATTTTACAACCTCTGCATTCTTTACTTGGGCTTTTAGAAGTTAGGCATCCAGATGGAGTAATGCACTTTCCTCACTTCTAATTTTAAAATTTAGGTCAAGGGTCTCGGCTGCCTATACATTGATGGCGCACCGTCATTGTCCGTGTAAATATAACCTCAAGTCTCAAACAAACATACAAAATTCCTCAATTTTTATTCTTGCACTTTTTAACCCGCATTTCCTTTTCGAATTCTGCAAAGATGCCAAAATATATATTCTTTGGTATTTTCGTTCAACCTGGTGCTGAGGCTTGAATGGAGAAAAATTTTAACTTTTAACTACATCAGAAACAACACATAACAATATTAAAGTTGATAACAGCTAGCTTACGCGTTGACCCGGCTATGAATACAATACAAATAAATTCCAGAGGAAACCCCTAGTTGTGCATTTTGAACTGGTGAAAAATTCCATATTTATAAAATACAATAATCCTGACTTTTACGTTGAAATCTAAAAATCTTAATTATTCTCTATTGAAATTCAAATTTTTATACCGCGAAGGTTATATGTTGATGCGTTTGTGCAATAACTCTAAAGTACCTACCTCGTCCATTGCAGTATCAATCCCCAGCAAAAAAGAAAGTATTGACACGAATTGAATTAAAAGAATAAGACACCCTGAAAATCCCGCTTTGCGAAAACGACGCATTGGACCAGTGTGTCAATGCGTGTAAATTCGAGAAGACGTTATTTCAATTTTGACAATTATTATAGTAGTAATAATGATTATAATGGAAAACTACGCTTCTCACTTATGTATTTATGCTATAAATAATGCCTCTCACGAAGTGCGACGCATATGCGCCGCATATACCAGAGACCAAGCAGCAGTCGAAACAGTGGGTTTCTCCAAGGGAATCTCCTCCGAAGAAGGTAAAGACGGTCCCATCGCCTGCAAAGGTGATGGTCACCGTTTTCTGGGATTCACATGGTGTGATCTACATCGACTACCTGGAGAAGGGAAAACCGGTCACAGTGCTCTACTATGCCAAATTATTGGGCCGATTCGACGCCGAATTGCAGAAAAACGGCTCCATTTGGCGAAGAAAAAAGTGCTCTTCCACCATGACAACGCACCGGCTCACACCTCTGCCGTCGCAAAGGCCAAATTGGTCCAATTATGCTACGAACTCCTGCCTCATCCTGCGTATTCTCCAGATTTAGCCCCGTGCAACTTCTTTTTGTTTCCCAACTTAAAAAAATCACTCGCCGGGCAGAAATTTCAGTCGAATGAGAAGGTTATCGCCGCCACGTAGGCCTACTTTGCAGACCTCTAGAAAACGTATTTTTCAGACGGGTTAAAGAAGTTGGAGCATCGCTGGGTCATCAAGTGTATCGAGCTAAAAAGAGAATATGTTGAGAAATAAATCGCAACTTTTCCCAAATTTTCGTTTTCCTTTTTTAGACTAAGTACTTATCGGACCGGCCTCGTATATGTTCCCAACTTGAGACGAGTTATTTCTTTTAAAGTAATTGAATTTGGGGACGAAATTTCTTCAGATTCTCATGTTTATTATTAAAAATACTCATCCGATGGAAAAACAGAATACAGAAAATCATCATGAGTTTTGGGAAGATCACATAGTAAGAGAGTGCAAAAAGAGTGAGAGTGAGTGTGTAAGAGGGGGGTGGGAGGAGAGCACAGACATACTAAGCATGGCTGTAGTGGGGGTATCGACGAGAAGTCTTTATAGAGCCATTGCTAATCGCTGCACAAAAGTGAGACTCGAATTGAGAAAGTATAGGGAGGGCGTAAGAGCGAGACAGAGACATTTCTCGATCCCCCAAAATTAATTTTTAAAAATAAAAAGTCCTTTTCAATTTTTCTAGTAATCATAAGAAATGTTCTGGATTCTTATCAAACCTTTCACAATTCTTAAAACGCTTCTACATTTCTTGTTCCAACCCTGAAGAAATGTACACTTTTTAGAAATTATTGAAAATCATTCCAAGATTTACATTAATTCTCAATTTTTTCAAAACTTCTCTTCGAAAAAAACATCTCTTGAAATCAGTCTATTTGTTCTAAATTACCAGGTTTTAAATTCCTATTTATACATCAATATTTAACAATGTCAGTTACAAATTAAAATTGTTAAAAATAAAAAGTCTTTTTCCATTTTCCTAGGAATTGTAAAAAAAAATTTATTCTCATAGAAACTTTCACAATTCTTAAAAAGCTTGCAAATTTTCTCTTCCAAACCTAAAAAAATTTACATTTTTTTTAATTATTTGAAATCATTTCAAAATTTACGTTAATTTTGAATCTTTCAAAATTTCTTTTAAAAAAAAAATATCTCTTGTTATTACTCGATTTTTTGGAAATTACTAAATGTTCAATTGCTATTTATACATCAACATTTTACAATGTCACTTACAAATTAAAAATTTTCAAAATAAGAAGACCTTTTTAATTTTCCTAGGAATAGTAAGAAATTTCTTTTTATTCTTATAAAACCTTTTACAATTTTCAAAAAGCTTTTATATTTTCAGTTTCAAACCTTAAAAAGTGTACATTTTTTAAAATTATTTTTAAAAAAATCATTTTAGGATTCACCTTAATTTTGAATCTTTTCAAAACTTCTCTTAAAAAAACATCTCTTGCAATTACTCGTTTTTGTCTAAATTACTAATTGTTAAGTTGCTATTTATGCTTCAGAATTTAACTATGACGATTGAAAAAGATTGAAATTTTGACAACTGTGAATCGTTCTGAATCGTGTTCAATTGATTATTTCTAGAAGGGTACGCAAAAATAAAAAATGTGTTTTTGATGCCCGCCCCGACCAGCAAAACTTCGGCTCCGCCTCGGCTTTGCAAAAGTCGGGCGGGCGACCCAATCCCATGCATCCGCTCAGCTTTTGTATCGTTTATTTGTATCGTTTTTTCAACAACTGAATTTTTTACCTTTAAATATTATTTTTTAGAAATAAAACAGAAACTACGCATCCTACACAAAAAACATTTTAAAAAAATGTTTAGATCTTTCTTAGTTGAATAACTTTTGTTGATTTATTTTTTTCCCGTATCTTCTGTCCTTTTTCCAAAAATTCGATTTTTTATTTGTAATGCTATTTCTTACGATTAAAGCGAAAACTAGGAATCCTACAAAAATAGATAATTACAAATTTATAGATCTTTTTCGGCTTAAACATTTTTGTTATTAACTTTTTTGTTATATTTTGCATAGTTTCACCACAAAATTGAATTTTTTATTTTTCATTATTTTTTTTGTGGTTAAAACCAGAATCATTGGTAAAAAAATTTCAATTTTCGATTTTCAAACAAATTCAAAAAGTTTTTATGATAATCTTGTTGGTCTTTCAAAAAGGGCAAAAAGCAACGTTTTTCTTCTTTTAACTTTTTTTATGTCGTGCGTTGGTTCGGCTTTCATTATATCGTATGTTACCGCAGTGGATAAAGTCGGATCCTGTAAAATGTAAAAAATTACAATTGAACGACTCCGACAAACTTTTTACAATCTAACTGCTAATTTTGAACATCACTGCCTGTTTTTACATTAATTTCATTATTTACTATATTCATTCACATTTATTTGCCACATTTGCAATTTTGAATTTTATTTTTAAACTCCGTGCGCAACAAACATACTCTTACGTGTATGGATGCGTTTGAAGTCGCCTTTAGCCCACGTTGTCAATAGGTATTATATTTTTTTTAAGTTTTTATTGTTGCAAGAAAAAATATTGCAATTAGTCCGTGACCTTCTAACGCAAAATTTCACGTAGAATCCGAATTTCAACAAGTTAAATGTTCATCTTCCTTTTTTGATGAGTTTTTCTTGCACGATATGGAGAGGATACGATGAAGATACTATAAGGATACGCTGTAGCGTATCCGTTCCGTTCATTCGGTCCGCTGGGATGGTATGTGGAAAAAATTAGATTTTTTGCATTGTGATATTATTATTATAAAAATGGAAATCCCGGTCTTAAATCTGCAAACTGAACGCGATTTTAATTTTTCTGATATTTACAATTATTTTTTAGAACGAGAAAGTAAAAAAAGTACTGGACTTGCATTTTTTGGCTTATTTTTGATATTTGTTTACTTTTTGAAGTTCCAGATAACCTCTAACAAACAGCTTTTTAGACGATTTTTCTGAACAGACAGTGATTGTGAAATAACCTAATTGACACCTCTGTTGGAAATACTCTCTTCCTCTCATTTTAACAGGTGACAATAGCATAAGCTTATCTCATTCTAGAAACTTTCCGAGGAAAATATCTGTAGAAATTCTACGATATTTCGCTCTGAGCGCTCTCAGAGCTCGCTGCGGTGCTCAACCAGTTTTAATCATAAAAATATGAAATAGGGACTGTGGATGATCTTATTGGTCAGATTTGGCGCGAATTGCAAGTGTTGTGAATAATGCCCTAAGTTTAATGAAAAACATGGCTGAATGGTTGCGTTTTTTCGTAATTTGTTGTTGAAGGGTAGCGTTCAAAACCGATTTTGTGGGTAATGTGCTCTAATATCGTGCTCCGTCTTTTTTGCTCGAGTGGAAATACCCAGATATATGTATTTGTCAACTTGCTCTAATCTCTCACCATTCAGGACAATGTTGCACATTGTTTTCTCAGTTTTCCCCTCAAACACCATTAAGTATTATTTATATACTTATACCGAGGGGTTGACAACTCGTGAAGTCAGGTGCACACTTGTAATGAAATATCCTGAAGTCTCCTGAAATATCTGTTGTAACTTATAGTCGATTGAATTCACTTGAAGTCACTTGCATTTATTTAAAGTCACTTGGATTTTCTTGAAATCTCCTGAAATATCTGAAGTCATTTGAATTCACATGAATTCAGTTGAAGTCACTTGAAATCATCTGAATTAATTTGAAGTGACTTACATTCACTTGAAGTCACTTGAATTTATTTGAAGTCACTTGAATTATCTTGAAATCACTTGAATTGTCTTGAGGTCACTTAAAATTTCCTGAATTATCTAAAGTTATTTGAACTGACATGAAGTCACTTGAAGTCACTTGAATTCACTTGAAGTCACTTGAATTTATTTGAATTCACTTGAATTCTCTTGAAGACACCTAAAATGTCTTGAGGTCACTTAAAATTTCCTGAAATATACAAAGTTATTTGAATTCACATCAAGTCACTTGACGTCACTTCAATTCTCCTGAAGTCACCTAAAATATCCTGAAATATCTGAAGTCATTTGAATTCACATGATGTCACGTGAATTCACATGAAGTCACGTGAATTCTCTTGAAGTCACTTGAATTCTCCTGAAGTCACTTGAAATCATTTGAATTCTCCTGAAGTCACTTGAAATCTCCTGAAATACCTTAAGTCATTTGAATTCAGATGAAGTAACTTTAAGTCATTTTAATTCTCCTAAAGTTACTTGAACTCTCCTGAAATCTCCTAAAATATCCAAAGTCATTCGAATTCACAAGAAGTCACGTGAATTCTCTTGAAGTCACTTGAAGTCACTTGAATTCTACTGAAGTCACTTGAAATCATTTGAATTCTCCTGAAATCACTTACAATCTCCTGAAATCCTTTGAAGTAACTTGGATTCACTTGATGTCACATGAATTTATTTAAAATCACTTAAATTCTCTTGAAGCCACTTGAATTGTCTTGAAGTCACATAAAATGTCCCGAAATATCTAAAGTTATTTGAATTCACATGACGTCACTTGAAGTCACTTCAATTCTCCCGAAGTCACCTAAAATCTCCTGAAATATCTGAAGTCATTTGAATTCACATTAAGTTACGCGAATGCGCCTAAAGTCTCTTGAGGTCACTTAAATTCTCTTGAAGTCACTTGAAATCGTTTCAATTTTCCTGAAGTCATTTGAAATCTCCTGAAATATCTGAAGTCATTTGAATTCACATGAAGTCACGTGAATTCACATGAAGTCTCTTGAAGTCCCTTAAATTCTCTTGAAATGATTTGAAATTTCCTGAGATATCTGAAGTCATTTGAATTCACATAAAATCACATGAAGTCACTTAAAATCATTGGAATTCATTTTAAGTCACTTGAAATCATTTGAATTCATTTGAAGTTACTTGAATTCTCCTAAAGTCACTTGAAATCTACTGAAATATCTGAAGTAATTTGCATTCACATGAAGTCATTCGAAGTCACTTGAATTCTCCTGTAGTCATTTGAAATCATTTGAATTCTCCTGAAGTCATTTGAAATCTCCTGAAATCTCCTAAAATATCTGAAGTCATTTCAATTTGCATGAAGCCCTGATTCAGAAAAAAAGGCTTTTACGAAGGTGTCTGTCTGTCTGTCCGTCTGTCTGTCTATAGTCTGTAGTATCGTGTAGGCACGATAACTTTCGAAAGATTTATCAGATTAGATTGTGCTTTGGCACACTTTTTGAATCACTACTTTACCACCGAGCAATTCACGCCTACCCCGAAAGGGAAACGGCTTAATGATATAATAATAATAATATTCAGAGGTTCTGCAAGCCCCATGAACTTTATGACGTATTTTCCATTAGGCAAAAAACTTTTTTGTAAATTTCATTCAGAATCTTCAATATTAGGTGATTCGAATTGAAACTCAACGTTGATCTTCAGAATTAGTCATGGAATACGAGTAAAAACTTTCTTTTTGAAAATCACCGAAATATATAGACCTGAGTGAAAATTAATCATTTTTTTGGACGCCTATCACAACCCAGCACAACTTTCAGATTTTCGAAATTCTCATTTTTAAAATTTTTGATTCAAAAAATTACTCTGAGAAAAAATCTAGTTTTTCACCAAAAAATATTGGTCCTAGGTAAAAAGTGTATAGAACAATCATTGTTTTGCATGCCTAGCAAAACCGACAACAACTTTTAGATTTTCGAAATTCGCATGTTGGTAAATTTCGGATTCAAAACATTTTTCTGAGGAAACAAAAACTAGCATTTCGCCAAAAAATATAGACTCGAGTAAAAAAATTAAAGGGCAACAATTGTTTTGGACGCCTAGAACAACCCAGCACAAATTTTACATTTTTGAAATTCGCATTTTGCACATTTTTTAGATTCAAAAAATTATTCTGAGGAATTATTAATTATTAATTATTAATTATTCTAGATTTGCACACAAAAATATTGGTCCTAGGTTCAAAGTGTACAGAACAATAATTATTTTGCGTACCTAGCGCAATCCAGCACAATTCTCAAATTTTCGAATTTTGAAAAATTTTGGATTCAAAAAATTATTCTGAGAAAAAAGACTAGATTATCACCAGAAAATATTGGTCCTAGGTAAAAATTGTATAGGAAAATAATTATTTTGGACGCCTAGAACAACCCTGCACAACTTTTAGATTTTCGAGAATTCGAATTTTGGAAAATTTTGGAATCAATAAGATATTCTGAGAAAAAAAATAGATTTTCACGAACAAATATTGGTTATATTTATAAAGTGTACACAACAGTAATTTTTTTGGACGCCTTGCACAATCCAGCACAACTTTTAGATTTTCGAGAATGTACATTTTGATAAATTTTGGATTAAAAAATGATTCTGAGAACAAAACTAGATTTTCACGAAAAACTATTGGTTATAGGTAAAAAAGCGTATAGCACGATAATGGTTTTGGACGTATATCACAACCGAGCAACACTTTTAGGTTTTCGAAATTCGCATTTTGGAAAATTTCGGATTCAAAACATTTTTCTGAGGAAAAAAAAACTAGCATTTCGCCAAAAAATATAGACTCGAGTGAAAAAATTAAAGGGAAACAATTGTTTTGGACGCCTAGAACAACCCAGCACAAATTTTACATTTTTGAAATTCGCATTTTGAACAATTTTTAGATTCAAAAAATTATTCTGAGAAAAAAAAACTACATTATCACCAAAAAATATTGGACATAGGTAAAAAGTGTATAGGACAATAATTATTTTGGACGCCTAGCACAAACCTGTACAACTTTTAGATTTTTGAGAATTCGAATTTTGGAAAATTTTGAAATCAAAAAATTATTCTGAGAAAAAAAATAGATTTTTACGAGAAAATATTGGTTATATGTATAAAGTGTGCAGGACAATATTTATTTTGGACGCCTTGCACAACCCAGCACAACTTTTAGATTTTCAAGAATGTACATTTTGATCAATTTTGGATTAAAAAATCTGCCCGCCTCGCGGGCACATTCTCAACGCGCGCGGCTCGCTTCGCTCGCAAGTTTGAGCGCGCCTAGGGCGCGCACCTGTTGGATCTCGCGCTTCGCGCTCGATGCAAGAGGCAAAGAAAGAGAAGATAAAGGGAAGAAAGAAAGGGGGTATGGTGTCAGGAGTAAGGAATGAATTGGTGAGAGAAAAAAGAATAGAGATGGGACTTGAGGAAACAGACGGAGTAATGACGAGAATGGTGAAGATAGGAAGAAGAAAGGTGAGGATAGTTTGCATTTACAGGAGAAAAAAGATGATTAATTGGTGTTGATAGCAGGTGATCTGAATGCGTGAACAGGGGAACAAGGAGGGGAAATATGGGATAATAGAAGAAAAAGGGAACACGAGAAATTACTGGATGTTAAACGACAGGAGGAGATGGTGAGGCCCATGGAGGAGGTAGAGAAAGCAATAAAGGAAGGAAGAGAATGGGAGGTGATCAATGGAGAAAGAAGTGGATGGAAAGGAATCAATGAAGAGATAATTATGGATGAATGGACGGTATATTTCAAGAAATTTCTAGGAGGGGTGGATAGCAAGGTGAGGGGGGGAAGGTAGAACGATGAAAGAGGGAGGAATGGAAGGTGGAAATGTGGTGACCAGAGAGGAGAGGAGTCAAGCAATTGAGAAGTTAAAAAGATTCAAGGCGACAGGAGAGGATGGGATGGAGAATGAAGCGTTGAAATTTGGCGGACGAAGGGTTAGAGGAGCGATTTGGGAAGTATGTAATAGAGTATGGAGAGGGAAAGGATGGCCGAAGCAGGGGAGAACAGGTTTGGTAGTTCCTTCATTGAAGAAAGGAGGGGGTAGAAAAGTGGAAGATTATAGAGGAGTCACTCTCATGCCAATAACATATAAAATTTACGCGGAGGTGCTTAGGGGCTCTACAAGGATGGACGAAATCTTTTCCCTAGCTGTTCATGGGAACAACAATGATAACACCAAACATAGTTGTAGTAAGTGCGGTTCAAAATAATCGAACACTCAGGGCTCCCGGCAATGGGTCGGACAACAATGCCGACTATCCTAGAGTTGGGGGAGCCAATCAGGACGCAGTAAATGCGATTGACCGGCGGAACCTCATTAATTTTAAGTGGACGGATCGACTCAGGGACGACTTGCTGAAGTGTTATGATACCAGTATGGCCCCTGAACGAAAAGGTTACATGGCCCGACTGCATACTCTGTGGTGCGCGAAACAACCAGAGCTCTCGCATTTTTCGCATAAACGTCTGCAAAACCATTCCGAGGAACTCCGGAAAAGGGGTTATATAAGCAAAGCGCCTACTCAACTGCAGCCAGAACAAGCCGGCAACAGAGAAAGAGAGGCGAAACTGAGACCAACCGCGAGCTGGCATCCAACAGAGAAAGAGCGATGCTTCAGGACCCTGACAAACATCAACATTCAGGTTTTTCTCAAGCCCAAAAATCTGGCTGAACTGGATGACGAGCTTTGGGGAGATTTTTCCGAAGAACCCGACCTCTGGACTATCAATTGTAGTGTGTATAATGCAGCAAGAGCTTTGGCAGATCCAAACCTCAAAACAAAACTAACGCTTGATCATAAGACCAAAAGACGAATGCATCAGCTCAGCACAAAGATAGGCTGGGCGAGGCAGTACGCGTCCCGCATTTAGTGTGTGATTAACTACATAAAATCTGGCAGGACTTTCACTGTCAAGGTTCGACAGTTCGCGCGCGAACTGCGGATATGCCATCACACACTCAACAAGTCAAAGCTACTGACCATCAGAGGAGGTTAAGGCATTTTGGAGAGAAGTGTACGAAGTCCACCATCCACTGAAAGAACACTCAAATAATATAAATAGCTTCAAGGAGCTGTGCACTGCCCTCATAACACCTGAGGAGGAATGCCCACCTATCACTACCGAGGAGGTGAAAAACGTATTAAGAGGCATGAAGACACATGTTGGCCAACAGGAATCTAACTACGACTAAGGGCGATACCACTTTATGTGGAACCGTTGACTCGGGATGTCCGCAGGGAGGAGTTTTATCACCCTTGCTGTGGTGCCTAGTAGTGAATGAACTTCTGTATCTACTCTCGGATCAACACGTCATAGGCTATGCGGCCGATATACTGGATCTCGCGCGCGGACAGCATCAGGATGCGCTCTTCGGAGTAATGCAGTACGCACTGATGATAGCGGATTCATAGTGTAATAAAACTGGACTATCGGTCAATCCGAATGTGACAGACGCAGTTGTTTTCACCAGAAGTATAATTGGGTGCAAGAAGCTAGTAGCGACTCTATGGCTCTGTAGGTGAGCCATACAAGAAAACTGGGATTTGAAACCAAAGACACTCATGCGGATCTACACAGCGATCTTGCGACCCAGGCTAACCTATGCGGCGGTGGTCTGGTGTAGCAGGGTCAAGCTGTACACTCTGAAGTCTCGACTGGAAAGGATCAGGGGACTGATTTTGAGAGGCATCACTGGTGCCTCGAATTTAACACCCACGATGGCACTGAGGGCACTTATAGGTTTGGAGCCCCTCCATTTGATCATCAAGGCCGTGGTTGCCAAGACGGCCTGAAGACTAAATTTGGTAAATGACAGAAGGATCTCGACAGCAGTGAAGATCCCAATCGACATCGCGAGGAGGCCCACCCTGAACATGCCCAGTAATGGAGACACTGGTTTGAAGATGGCTCCAGGAACGAGGAGATTGCAGAAGCCGGTGTATATCATAGAAGGAATGGGATAGGCTTCACAATCGAGGTGGGCTCCTACGCCACGGTTCTACAATCTGAGATTATGGCCATACTCCAGTGCGCCTACAAGGAAAATGAGTATGACAACAACAAAATATCCATATCTGCTTAGACAGCAGGGCTGCTATATTGGCTTTGAATGGAACAACGACCACGTCGCTATTAGTATGGGAAAGCTTTGAGGCACACAATATGTTAGCAAAGAAAAACCGAGTCACTCTGCTATGGATCCCTGAACACAGAGATATCAAGGGCAATAAGATATCGGATATGGGAATTTTCAGTAGTAGATACGTGGAAGATGTCATGTCAGAACCTCCCAAATACCAAAAATTTAGAAATTTTTTTTTTACATTCGTATCCTAATGAGAAGGTATTGGTTTTATATAAAACTTGACTTGGTCGGGTTTCATCAAATCTCCACGTTTTGAGATCCCGTGAGTCAGAAAAAACGATTACTACGAAGGTATCTGTATGTATGTATGTATGTCTGTATCTTGTAGGCACGATAACTTTCGAAAAAATGATCAGATTGGATTAGGCTTTGGCAAAATTTTTCAAGGCCTGGAAGGAAAGGACAAGTTTGTTAGCCAACTATGTTCGATACATATTCAAAAAGTTAGAACGTTTTCAAAAGTTTTGAGAACATGATGTTACTGAATTCAAAATTTTTACTTACGGCTATTCTTAGTACCCAGAAATCTGAACGAATTATCCGTCTGCCTTTTTCAATAAAAGGAAAATTATCAGAATTATAGGATTTACAAAATTTTTTAAATCAATAGAAAATGAAAATTTTAGGCTAAACAATGCCTGCTACGAAAAAAAGTCATGGGAAGAAAAACGTAATTTTTTGAAAGGCCTACAAGATTATCAAACCAGCTTTTCAAATTTTAGATTTTTTTACCTTATATTTATACCGTGGTCAGAAATCATATTCCTGTAAAACGCTTTGGTTTAATTCGGACTAGAAGTAGTTGGCCATATGTTACCTTTTCTGAAAACGTGGCATTGGCCCATATGTGGATCTATATGGGAATCCACAGTCGACGAAAGGCCACGTTGTTCTACATGGGTGGAGGAGGGGGGTCCAAGTCCGAGCCACGTGGTTTGACACTTAGATTTTAAAAAACAAAAAACAACGCATGGCCAGAGAACAGAAAAATGTGTACTGAAAACAATAATAAGTTGAAAAATATTAGAGTAGAAAATAAATAAATTTTAACCCAAATATTTGATTTTTAAACCAGAAAGATGAATTCTTTACAAAAGAAAAATGAATTTTCAACAAAATACATGAATTATCAATTATGTGAATTTCATAAACCACGAAGCACTAGGGGGGGGGGGGGGGGGGGGGGGGGGGGGTCCGACGAGAATTCCATGGTAAACTACATGGGAGGAGGGACATGAAGTTCATGAATATGTGACATGCATGTTCAAAATCGAAAATTTCAAAATGATTGAAGAAAGGCGATTATCTTTCCATTTTACGAGAGAAATGGTGATACAGGTTACTAAACTAATTATCGTGGTATCAGCTTACTAAGTACCTAAGGATATAACAGAAGAAAGTGTCTTGGAGGTACAATGTGGATTTATGCCAGATAGACCATGTGTGGATCACATATTTAGTTTCAGACAAATCAGAGAAAAAAGTTTGAGAGTAGAGAAAAAAGTTTTTGATATACGTGCGTAAGAAATGCTACTTTGCACGTCTGTTAGCAACCGCAAAATGCTAAATTTTCCACGAAATCATTACTGCAGTGTATTAAAAGTTCATATTACAGATGTCCTTGATACTTTTCATGCAAAAATTATATTTCTTCACGCCAATCGACAGCTGCCGCTATCTCTTGGCATTAAAAAGAATTAGTAGAAACTCGAGGAATCCTGATTATCTTTTTTTTTATAACTACATAACCTATAAATCAGTAGATGCTTTTATTCTGTGTTTATTCTCGTTGCTGAATACACTATTTCTGTCCATTTGCTGATCTGGAAAAAGACTTTGACAAGGTGGATAGAGTTAAACTTCAGAAAGTTCTAAAACTGTATGAAATCAATGGTTGGGTTCTAAAAGCAATATATGATGGTAGTAAAGCAAGTGTAAGGATAAATGGACGACTGAGTGATTAGTTTGATTTTAGGCAGGGCGTTAGGCCAGGCTGCGTTATGTTCTCTTGGTTATTCAATATATATAGTTGAAAGTTTGTCATAAGGACAACCGCGGGATTTCACCGGAAGCGGGTGTCATTCTACAAAATTGCATCCGCTCCCAGCGAAATCGCGGTAAAGTTTCAGATGTAACCAGGTCTCAAGACCGTGAGATAGGTGGTTGCAGTCTGCGACGGACTCAATACGATGATCCAGCAAAAGTCTCGTGCACCCTGAGGACACGGAGCAACCCAAGGACGACCGCCTTCTGCATTTTCCCTGCAAATGTCTTAGCATTCTGTTGATAAGCAGGGATGCTTTTCAGGCTATTAAACAGTGAAAGCTTGGCACCTCAAAGAGGACAGAAGATCAGGACGACTAGCTTAAGAGAATATTCTGGATATAACCGTCGCAAAACCCTCATTAGGTCTTTATATCTCTCTTTCTTTTCATTCTCCTTGGCTATGATGTTTTTGTCGGCTGGAGCCGAAAACTCGATAACGAACATGGTTCATTTCTTGAAGTCAAGAAGAACTATATCAGGCCTCGAGTGCGCGACAGAAACAATTGTCGAGAATATGAAGTTCTAGTCCAAGCGGAACTTCTCATTTTCGACAATTGACTCTATTTCCCTAGGAGCGTTTGGCGGAGCAGTATTAGGGCTAATGCTGTAAGAGTGACAGAGATGGTAATAAAGCACTCTTAGTGCCGCATTGTGCCTTTGGATGTATGTCGTTCCCGCATGAGGTAATCAGCGCGTCAAAATACATAAGTACACGGAGCCCGAAGAAAATCAGACATATGCCCTTTTCGGAAGTATATCCCAATACTTTTCAGCCTGAATCCACGCGTATCCCCTTTTGATCCGGAGAGGTTCAAATGTTACTAATATCAATTATTAGTCACTGAATTCCAACCATGAATCAATTCTTTTCACCGATAAAATTAGCGCGTTTTACTGATTTATCAGCTAAAATAATTAATTCATAGCTAGAATTTAGTCACTGATTGAAATTGGTAAAAAAGTTAACTGATTAAAATCTACAGATTTGAAATTGATAAAATTATTACATTTTTCGTTGAAAATTCGTCTTATTTGATTGAAAATTCGTCTACTGAAAATTCATTTTTTCAGTCGATTAATGCAGGCTTCGAAGTGATCTATACAACTAACAAAAGTATCATAAAAGTATCTTTCGGACAAAGTGTCCTCAAAAATAAAAAATGAAGCACTAAAAAATTAGCCTCTTTAAGTCAGTCAAGAATCAGTTTTTAAATGAAAAAATGGTATAAAAATACTTAATATTAAAAAGGAACGTATTTAAAAGGAAAATTTCTTTCGTCGAAAATCAAACGATGGAAAAGGAAATTGGAACTTTGTGGAAAAGTAGTGTATTAGAATTCAAAGAACATAAACTTTAAAAAAATTACGATGCACCTTCATATTTTTTTCTAACTGATGAAAAAATATTACTGTATAAATTTGAGACAAATGGAAGTATATTTAGTAATCGCCAAACGGCGTTATAGTTTTAATAGACAATATTTCTGAAATTAGAAAATATAAGTGACTTCGAATATAAGTATATATGAATTCGTCTGAGTTTTCTCTATAATTTGAGATATTTTAAAAATCACAACAATATTTACCATAGCACTCGTATTTCTCTTGTAAATCTTCACAATTTATATTCATTACAATTTTATCATAATCAACATTTTGAAAGTTATTCATTATTTATTGCAACAGATGAAAATTGTGCAGATGATATATTTTCCATATTATTATTTATATGTGAAGATTATTGTTGTTTATAAATCATCTTCTATATTAAAACTTTAACCAAATATACTCCGATTTGACTCAAAATTCAGTAATGATTTTTAATGATTTAGAAAAAAATATCAAGGTAATTTTTTTAAAGTTTCATGTTTTTTTAATCAGCCTCCCTAATTCGGAGCCTGAAATAGTATAATTAATTAAAATTATTTGTTGTTGATTGATGAACTCCTTCGACTTGTGCGTTAGCGAAATGTGCTTTAAAAAATTCTTATTTCCATAGATTTAATATTTTTATGTATATTTTTTTTAGAAGTCTTAAACTCACTCCAAATTTGTACAGCTTTTTAAATAACGTTCTCTAGACGATAACCTATGTTTAATGGTCCTCAATTAAAAAAAAAATGTAGTCTACACGCATCAGAAGAAAATTGAATTTTAGAAAAACTGGTTACATTTAATGTTTTTCTAATGCATTTTTACCACTAGAAAAATCTCAAATGCCTGATGAAATTCTTTCGTCATTCTAATAGATTTTAAAATTGATTTTTGAAAACAGGGGTCCTTTCAACATAAGATATTGCCTAGAGAACGTTAATTAAAAAGCTGTAAAAATGTATAGCAGTTTAAGATATCAAAGAACATTTTAAAAAATTGACATACACGAAAATATAAGAACTATGGATTAAGAATTTTTAAAGTACATTTTACTAACGCGGAAGTTGAAGACGTTCATCAATCCCCACCAGTTCCAATTTCGATTTCCATTATTTTGTTTTTTAATTTTTTTTTAATTTAATAATAATAATATATATATATATATAATGAACATATTTCATTTTGATCCATATTTACTGTCACACTGCACTTTAACTAAACTTTGAGGTTACGTTGATCCCCGTTGATCGCTGGTTAAGTCGATAACCAGCCAAAAATGGCCGATTAAGTTAAACAACGATTAGACTACTTTAATCATGGTTTAAAAAATGGTGGAACACAATGTACTGATTAAATAAAGTTAATCAAGGATTAAAATTTAATCACGGTTGGTGGAATCGGCCCTAAATATTCAGAAATAATTGATCATCATTTTCAAACGAAAATATTTCATTATTGAAAAAGTTCATTGCCATGAAATTTCCCGTAGTCAATTATTTTAATGATGCAATATTTTTTAGAACCAAAGGAAAAGTGTGACAATAAAAGAAGAATGGCGAGCAATAACGAACAAGGTACTGTTATTGTTAGCATTGGAGTTTACACTATTTCTTTAAACTACAAAGTACTTATACTTCATTAAAAACAATTGAACAGTTTGAAGCATTGGTGATTTTTATTGCAGAATCTGCTGAAATTAAAGCAGCCTTAATGCAGCTATATGAGATTACAATAATGGAAATAGAAAAGGTACATGACAGCATTGAGCACATAGAGCTGAAACTAGAAGAGACTGAAACTAAACTCCTATTGAACTTGGGTCGCCCACTAGGAAAAGGGCTGAGGGAAGACTTGCGGGAATTGGAAATCAGTTTTCCCATAGTAGATCGCACCATTTTTGAAACATTTGATTGTGCTTTGGCGATAAATTCTGTCGAATCGATGGCCTCGGTAAGCTGAAAACCTGTTACACTTTTTTATTCAACAAACAGTTAAAACTTTCGCTGATTATATAACATGCCTAGCCTGATGCTCACTTTATATGTATATATTTAGATCATATTTTTCAACTAATTGAGAACTTGCTATCGCTAAGAATTTTTGATCATTCACTTTGAAATTTATTTTCTGTAGAAGAACGTAATGCGATCATATGGAAGGACAAAAGATAAGGTTGCGAAAGCTGTGCGAGCGATTTTGCCAAAAATTATTGGACAAGTTCAAATTCTTTACTCTGGCGAGGGAAAAAGAAACAATAGCCTATCAGCTAAAAGAAATTTTAGCGCAACTAACACATTCGCATGTATCAGTGGTAAGAAAATTTCCGACTATAATATGCGATCATGCCTAAATTGCAACCGTCCTGCGCTCCAAATAAACTAATAGGCGCATGAAAGGTACCTTGATAGGTACCAGTTTTAATAACCTTCTAGAAATTCTTGAGTCTCTACAGAATCCTCTATAATCTTTTAGGATCTTCAAAATCTACAAACGGTTGCTGAAATTTTCTAAAAATTTCTGTACAATCTTCAAACCTCAATAAATTAATGAAGAGTCTTTTGGTACCTTTATAATCTTTTTGAATCTTCTGGATTCACTCATAATGTACTTTTAAAACAATCTTTCAAAATTCTTAAATATTTATTCCAAACCAGACAGTTTCCGAATCTTTTGGTAGTGGCAGTTTATGATAGAAAAAAATTTTGGAAGATCCTCAAAGGTATTGAGGAAATTTAGACGATCGAACAAATTTGAAAAGAACATAAAAAAATCAAATGTTCTAGAAAAGATTGCATGAATAATTTTATGAAATTATTCTAAATACTTATTCAACAATTTAATAATTATCCAATCAGAAATCTACCCACTTTTTTCAAATGATAATGAAGCTTCAAAATGATCTAGTTTTAAATTGAATTGGTCAATCAATCAATTTGAAGTATCCTCATAGAAATGTTGTACTTTTTAACATTTATCGGCTTCCCATTATTTTTGAGAGGAAAAGATTAAGATTTTTTCGAAATGACAGTCAATGTGCACTGTTTTTGCATATCAAATTATGTCTCATACACCTCACTCTCCACAAAGAATAAAAAATGCTTTCAAAATTCATGTATTTCATTTGAATTTGCAGGTTTTATAGGTTCGACTTAATTTTATAATTTCCAGTCTCTTATAAGAGAGAGACTGGAATAAGTAGGAAACGGACAACAAATATAGAAAATGTAGGATAATCAAATCGACACCATAAGATGGGCAGGTCGCCTGTCCGAGGATATCAAGTAGACCAATATGATATGACCAAATCGACCTTTTATGATGAGCGATTCGACCCTTTATATTGATCAGTCCTCCCTCTGTGATGATCGGTTCGACACTCTGTGACGCTTGAGTCGACCGTTCGAGATGACACCAAGTCGACACTCTCAGATGATCGATTTGTAACTCTTGTTTTAACCTTCTAGAGATAGTCGCTTTAGCCATCTTCAAGGGCTGTCCTATAGTTGACCCTGCAATACAGTATGTCTGTACATCTAGATGGCCCAACTGACCTTTCATTTTTTTCCGTGTGACTAGAGCAGCTGGTGCTATCCAGCGGTTGTAAGCTCCCCTGTCACTAGGTGGCAAAACGACCTCGCTACATTTATCGCTGAAAACATCGACTTATCTCCATCTTCATCTAACTAGCATCCGACTATCTCCACTTCAACTGTCGTAAAATGTAAGAATGCTTATGAAAAGAGCCCTTTTCGTGTTTGTGACGTCACGGCACTCCAAAGAAAAGTTATTTCGTGCATCCTCATTCACTTCGTTCGAAATACGCCATTTTACATTCAGTCCATAATCATGAAACACGCCGTTTTCATGATAGTGCTGTGAAAACAGTCTTTTTTGTCTTGGAAAGAGTCAAGTAGCATTTATTTTTTATTTTTACCCTCTGTCATAAAGAAGTTAGAACAACGAAAAAGGTAATTTTCAACCGTATATTTGAGTTTTCTACCTAAATAGTTGAAATTTTAATCCCAGCAGACGAATTAAATAAACTGTTGAATTTTTAATAAAAAAGGATGACTATTTAAGAAAATTGTTAAATTTTCATGAGGCACTTTTTAAAGAAATGATATCGAAGTGAAGACGATACGTCAAAAACTTCCGTTGAAAGTGGTGAAATATTAACTTGTGTCTCAGAGATGAGGTCTATAACTAAGAACTTAAAGTACTTGAAGTACGACTGCCGGTGAGGGTGGTATTGCTGCTGAATGTCTTAAAATTGGTGAGGAGTATTTGTCTTTAAGACTGCGCGGGTTGGTAAATATATGTGTTGAGAATTGAAAAACATTACAAATGATTGGAAAAAGGGGATTATCGTTCCAATATACAAGGTAAAGTGTGATAAAGGTAACTGCTGTCAGCTTCCTTAGTATACCGTAAACAAAATATTTTCAAAAATACTTATTCGTCGGGTAATGAAAATAACAGAGGACAAGATCTAGCGAGTCCAATGTCGATTTATGTCAGGAAGATCATGTGCGGATCAGATATTTAGCTTGAGACAGATCATATTAAGAAAATTTGAGTGTAAAAAAATGCTTTCTGTTGATTTGTTGCTTGATTCATTTGTTGATCTGGAAAAAGCTTTTGATAAGGCGGATAGAATTGAATTTTGGGAATTTCTGGAAGAGTTGATACTCAGAAAAAAAAATAAAGAAAAATAATTGATACGGATTGGGGCGAATTAACATTTTTGTAATGCGCGTGAATCCCGTTTTGTGATTTGTTCAAACGCATTGAGACGCGTTTAGATAAATGGAGACAGCACGAATTGAATGCGTGTGAATTCATATGAATGCGTGCTCAAGGTCAATTAGAATAAAAATTAATAAAATGTGTCCCAGAAGGCGTCTTTGACTTCCCTCGGGTCACTATCAACTGGGGCATAGCACGCTACGATGAATAATCTTCTAATTCCTACCTTCATCCTAGCCCACAACAGTCTGAGAGATACAAAATCGTGATCTTTGATATGCTGTCTTGCTTTTTCATTCATAATTAAACCGACCCCTTGAATATCATGTGATTCGCTACCTACTCCTGAGGAGATTTCAAAACCGCCTTTCAGTACCCCATTTTCTATGTTTCTACATTCGCGACCCTTTTTCTTCGTTTCGTGGAATTGGACATTTTCAAAGCGTAAAGTAATTTTAAGAAAATGAACAATATAAAGTGTTCTATAGATAATTACAAATAAAAAGTGAGAGAAAAAGCTATCATTAATTGAAATAGGAATAAAGTTTGGAATTTTTAAGGAAAAACCTTATTTCACCGACTTCTTCCAGACCATTTATTTAGAATTTTGTAAATAAAAACGACGTTTCGGAATCAGACCGATTCATTAACTTTAAAATTTCGCAGATAGATAGTGTTTTGGAAACATAAACGTATAGATAAAATCGAACATTTTTTTGTCAAAAAATGTATCAAAACAATAATTCTCAATATAAATAGAATGCTCATTTTTTAAAATAATTAAGACCTTTGTGATTACGAATTATGTAGAATTTAAATAATATTTTGATCATTCGAAGATGAAAATTCATATAATAGTTATGTTAAAAAATTAAATTGATAGGGATGACAGAGTGCGCACCCTCCGTCTTCATCTTAAGATATAACTCCGCCATCCATATAAATTTAATTTTTTAACATAACTATTATATAAATTTTCAACTTTGCATGATGAAAATATTATCTAAATTCTATATACTTCGTCATCATAAAAAACTTAATTATTTTTCAAAATTTGCATTCTATTTATATTGAGAATGACTATTCTGATACATTTTTTTAGACAAAAAAATGTTCAATTCATCTATCCGTTTATGTTTCCAAAACACTAACTATCTGCGAAATTTTAAAGATAATCTGATAAAGGAATCAGTCTGATTCCGAAACGTCATTTTTATGTACAAAATTCTAAATAAATGGTCTGGAAGAAGTCGATGGAATAAGGGTTTTCCTTAAAAACTTCCAAATTATTATTTCCCAGACATTACATCAAGAATATTTATATCCCGATATTACTTTTCATAGGAATAAAGTTACGATTTTTTTCTAAGATGATAAAAATGTAAAAAAGAACTATATAAATAACGCTTCTGAACAAAACGTATTTGTGAATATCAGTAAATGCTTTTATATTTCTTTGAATTTATGTTTAAAATGTCGCTCTAAGATTCGAAGTGACAAGGACTTTTTTTGAAAACCTTATTTAATTTTTGGAATTTCGAAATTATTTATTTTCCTTTCTAGATGCAAATATTTGCATCCTATTAAAACCATTTGAACCATGTTTGATGAATGATAATTCTGAATTAAATGGGCACTATTATTTGTGAATAGAATTTATAAAAATAAAAAAAATTATAAAATTTTCGTTTAAAAACAGGAAAATCAAATATTAATTATATTTTGTTCTTATTTTTTAATTTTATTACAAATAACTTATCAACTTCTTATCGATGAATCTATATATTGTTTACAAACAATAATGAAATAAAACTTAGTATATGTTCTCTAAATAAAAAGAATGAGGGACGTTTATCGAACACCTCCTTTATCAAATTAAAAAAATAAATATTAAATAAACATTTGTTTTTTTTCGAATGGTCAAATGAGAGTTCACTTAATTACGGTAACTTTAAGTTTCTGTCAGACTTACATCCTGGAATGTAGTGCTTGAGTTTCTTTTTTTCATTTCGAGTCCTACATTATTGTATATCATATTTCTATAAGTATTAGTTACATGAATAAAACAATGATTTATTAATTCAATTATTTCTAACAAGCCGTATTTCGTCGGCTTTGGACTTGAATTACGTTCAGTTATTATAATGAAATAATGTGAGATTTGTTTTATCTGTTAAAATAACAAATTTTCATACTGTAAGTATTGCCATTATTGTTTAAAACTTTATATTTCTGCCATCGAATCTTCCATTCTTTCGTTGTCAAAACTGTTTTCTGCATAATTTTTCTTTTACAACGTCAATTTTCGAGCTTTTAGCAAGTAACACTATCTCTTTGATGAAATAAATTTATTTAATGCAAAGTAGAATTCAAATTGTTAAATAATAGCGATGGTATAAGCAAAGTCGCCTTTGTCCCGCCGATCGGCGCTGCCCCTCCTTACCCTATAGAATTTTTGCAGATCTGAAGTTTGAGAAATGTTTTTTGTATATACGTAGTCTTTCTTCAAAATTATACTAAACGTTTTCTCGAAAATCGAATTTTTAATATAAAAAAAAACTAAAAAGAAATTTCGAAATAAACCATAAGCCACTACTGAAAACATTTTTCTTTATTGAATATTTTTTCTAGTTGAAACAATCAAATATTTATATCAAAGATAAAACGTTTTTAATGTTTTTTAAAAATTACAAGAAATGTTTCCAAAAACAGAATTGTTGATTTAAAAAAATTTTTAAAGAAATTTCGAGATAAATTAGCGCTGATTTGAATATCTAGTTTGTTTATACAATTTTCGTAGCTCGAGAATTTTATTATTTTTGGAATTTTATTATTCGGGAGTTCTACAGAGTCGGGAATTTCATTTTCGGGATATTTCAGTCGTCCCTAGAAGTAGAAAAAATGTGCTGTAATTATAATTGCGACACCTGGATCTTGTCGATTTTTTCCTGCAGTATTTATTTTTTTAAATTTATTATATGTAAATTTTTGAAATCACAAGTTATAGAGATAATCTCATTAAATAGCAAAATCAAAATTGAACAAATTCGCTGTATATCCATTTTTTATTCCTGGGCCTTGGAGATTTTTTGCCTAGTACATTTCGGTCGCTGGTAAATGGGGATGAATTAAATAGGAATTATCTTCCAGAAAATAAGTTATTAAAATTGGAAAAAATTGGGTAGACTTTTTTTACCTCTAGGTATGTAAAAAGAAACACTAATTGTACATTTTTTTATTTTTAAGGTCTCAATTTGACAACTGGAATTTTAATGCTAAAATTTGCCTCATTTTCAGAATGCAGGCTTATTGCTGGAATTTTCACAATTTTCGTTATAAGTTACAGGTTAGGTCAAAAATAACAAATTCTGGCATTGGAAATTGCTACAACCTGAAAAAGTTATTCGGTTATTTTGAAAGTCGATGGTCTGCTTTCAGTTTTCTTTTAGAAATATATCTTGAATTCAACGCATTTTAAATGCAATGTTTTCAGCTGCATTTACATTGAAGTATACAAACCTTTTTGTTTTAAAATATAAACTAATTAAGATATTTTATTTATTTTTCACAATTGTAATTTATAACCTTCAAAACTGAATAATAATTGTAGGTCAAACATGAAAAAGTAGACTAATGTCAAATTTATAGCGTTTCTATCATATATTGAACCATTTAAACCTCTGACCCTTTTTTAGGCTTTTTAAAAATTTTTAATGCTTGAATCATTATTATTATAGAACGACTAAAATCGTGTAACTTCAGATAAATTTTAAAGTAGGGTTATTGAAAATTAGGAGTGCTTGAAAGAACTGAACAAATGTTTAGTTTCAGAATCTCTTTAAAAGGGTGCTTTTTCAATCAGAAAAATATATTCACAAAAAGGAAAGAGATTATTTAAAATATAGTTTTCTCTAATGTTTATTTATTAATTTTTAGTAGTTAAGCAGGCAAAGCAAAGTGAAAGATTTGAAAAAAATCGCCACTTTCTAGCACTTATCTAAGAAAAGATGGTTGTAAACAATAATAAATTGTTTGAAAAACTTTTTTTTAGCTTTAATTAATTATTACCCCACTATGTGAAAAAAGGACAGAAAGGTAAAAATTGTCGAAAAATCGCAACTATCAGGCATTGATATAGATGAAGATAGTCATGAACAATAATAATTTGTTTAAACAATTATTCTTGATGAATCTAATTAATTATTAAGTCACGCCTAATGAAAAATAGACAAACAGTTGAAAATTTCAGAAAAAAACGCAACATTCTACCAATTAAGCAAAGAGAATATTATTAACAATGATAACAAATGGTTTTAACAATTATTTTGTTAACTTGAATTCATTATTACTTCACTCCAAATGAAAATTGGACGAAAAGCCAAGAATTAAAAAAAAACCGTATCTTTCTAGCATTATTCAAATATAATATTATTAATAATTATAATAAATTGTTAAAACAATTAATTTTCTTGACTCTAATTAATAACTTGACTTATCTTAAGTGAAAATTTGACTAAAAGTGATTTTTTTTAAACTGCAATTTTGTAGCATTTTTCTAAGAGAATATTATTAACATTAATAATACATTGTTTAAACAATTTATATGAACATCTAGTAGTCAGTACGAAATGGTCTTTTATGTGCCAGAAATAATTTTCACTGAAAAAACCGCAAAAAGGTCATAATTACCGCGAAAAACTCGCAAAACCCATTTTTTCACTTATGGGGTTTCTTTGGGATCGTATAAAACGGACTTATGGAGTCGGTATTCGAAAAGTGATATTTTATTCATATTCTATGGCTAATTTCGAAGAGAAATGTTGAGTTCCAACTCGATTGAGATAATATTAAGGATTCTGAATAAGATTTACAAAAGCGTCTTTTTTTCTTATGGGAAATACATGTTAAACTTCATGGGGCTTGCGGGACCCCTAAATATCACTTTTTTCAACAACAAAAAAATGGATTTATTTTTGAGTGGATTTGAACAAATTTCCGGGATGTCCCCATTAAAATTCGATAAAAAAAAACTGTTGAACCACCCTAGTGTAAAGTCTGTATTGAGAAGCTTTAGTTGTAAAAGAAAATCATTCATTTTCATTTTTCAAGCATTTCAAAAAAATTATATTCACATTTATATTAGCTGTGTGTCATGTTACATTCTGCGCAGTCAACTTCAATCTGACGAGAAAAATTAATTTTCCAAAAAAATAATTTTAATATTATTTTCTTATTCAACAGCCACTATTTCGGTTTTACCGCGATTGCAAGTGAACACCATCCATTCGTTTTCTGTCATGACGAAAGATACTAAAGACGAGGGGACAACGAAAGATTGTTCCTTCGTTCTTCTGCAATTCGTGAACGCCATGAAAAATCTTCAGGCTCGTGGAATCGAAGAAGCTCCGAAGAATCTGAGCAATGTCGTGCTTTGTCGTGAAGATAAGAATGCTTGTTACAGGCTTTATCTCCTTCAAGGGTAAGAAAATCTCCCTTCTTCTACAAAAATTCGAATACACGGAACTATTCAAAATAGTTTACTTAATTTCGATTGTTATAGGTTTTTTAGTTTTTTTTTGTCTAATAGTTTTCACAAGCTAAAAAATATATTAATACTAATATATTAATATCTAAATAATATTTTTAAATTAAGATCGAAAAGAAATCTATTTTATCATGAATAATTTTATGCAAAAGGAGCATGAAAAAGATTCACAATGTGTACATTATTTTGCAATATCTGAATAAGCATCCCCAGACCGAGGTACAGAAATAAATATAATATACATTTGATGTAATAAAGTTGAAAATAATGTAGAAAAGTTCACATTTTCGATGAAATCGAGTGCGGAGCATGAGCCACGTGATAAAAATGTGTTCTTTAAAGCCAAAGTAACTTTAACAAAAGAGAATTCACAATCACCAAATTACATTTGGTGATGCTTTGATCTTTAATTTGAAAAGGCCTGCGCACAAATGTGGGGGAAATACAAACACTGAGTATTCTAAGTGTGGAAAAGTAATCTTATTAGTTGACATTTTATCTTTTATATTTTTGGTATGTTGTCTTTTATCTGAATGTAGAAAAGTAATCTTATTAATTGAAACTACGTTTCTCTTGGTTAACAATTCATTTCGTTGGTTGACAATTTAACTTTCTTGCTGGAAATTCGTTTTTTTAAACATTTTTCAAGGTTGAAATTTAGATAATATAGCAACAAAAATTTTTGTTGATTCAACCCAATCGTATTCTAAGTATAGAAAAGTAATCCTACAGGTTGAAACTTCATGTTTTTGGTTTCAAATTTCATTACTTTGGTTGAAAATTGAACTATTTTGTTGAAAATTTGTTTTTAAAAACATTTTATAAGTGAAAATTTAAGTCTTATATTTTTGGTATGTTGTCTTTTATTCTAATGTAGAAAATTAATCTTATTGAGTAAAAATACATCTTTTTTGGCTCAAAAATCATTTCTTTTAGTATTTTTCAAGGTGGAAATTTAACTATTATACAAAAAAATATATTTTTGGTTGTTCCAACGAAATTGTAGTGTAAGTGTAGAAAAGTAATCTTATTAGTTGATATTTCATCTTTTTGGTTCATATTTCATTTTTTTTTATTGAAAATTTAAATATTTTGTTGAAAATTCAATTATTTAGAACATTTTTTTAATGAAAATGTAACTGTTATATTATTTGTATGTTGTCTTTTATCTAGATGTAGAAAATAAATCTTATCAATTGAAAATTCATCTTTTTTGGTCCAAAATTCACTTCTTTGGTTAAAAATTTAACTTGTTTGTTGATAATTCGTTTTTTAACCAATATTTTTCAAGGTGTAAATTTAACTATTATACCAACAACAAAAGTTTTGGTTGTTTCAACCAAATTTTATTCTAAGTGTAGAAGAGTAATCTTTTTAGTTGCAACTTCATCTTTTTGGTTCAAATTTCATTTCGTTGGTTGAAAATTAAACTATTTTGTTAAAAATTTGTTTTTTCAAACATTTTATAAGTGATAATTTAACTATTATATTTTTGGTATGTTTTGATCTATCTTAATGTAGAAAATTAATCTTATTAATTGAAAATACATCCTTTTTGGTTCAAAATTCATTTCTTTGGTTGGAAGTTTAACTTGTTTGATGAAAATTCGTTTTCTAAAACATTTTTCAACGTGGAGATTTAACTATTATAAAAAAATATATTTTTGGTTGTTTCAACCAAGTTGTATTCTAAGTGTAGAAAAGTAATCTTATAAGTTGAAATTTCATCTTTTTGGTTCAAATTTCATTTCTTTGATTGAAAATTTTAGTATTTTGTTGAAAATTCGTTTTTTCAAAGGCTTTTCAAGTCGCGGTGTTTTATTTGTTTAAGAATCGTCCGATTCATACAAATAGGTTACAGTTTAATTCTATAACTAACTGCTATTCTAATAAATAAAAACTGAAATTAAAGGTTGACCGTAAACATTACCGCAGAGAAGATAAACCGTACTTGCAACAAAAGCAAATCAAAAAACCTTGAACTATATAATTAATTATAATGCTCATTCGTGAAACTTACTAACAAACATAAAAAAATGTCTCATTTTCTCTCTTTGTTTATTTATACAAAAAATAGAAAATGACAAAAATTAAAAAATGTAAGGCATAGACGCTCTCGTGCGACTATCGCTGATCACTTCTGAAAGAAAAGTTTACAATCGGAATTGTAGGCTGCAGGTGATTTTGAATAGTATATTCCCGATTCAGCCCAGTTTGCGCCGCGCAACCGCCGCCGAGGAGCGAAGAAGGCGACGCGCCGTCGCGCCGCCGATCCGAATAATCATCCGCTGGAAAATTTCAGCGGATGATTAACTTCCGTCTTTGTCGAAGGACGAAAGCACATACAAGGAAATCAGATAATTGCCCATCGGATTAGTTAATTCATTACTTCATTGATGATTAATCAATGAATTAGTAGACAATTTAGCAATATAAAGTAACTAAGGAATTTATTCCTTCATTAATTTTGTGCTCGTATTTTGCACCCAATGCATTGATTATTATACTAATAAACAATGCAAATTAACTACTTAGTTGAAAATTACTGCGTTCATACTTACATTCATTATCGACGGGTTATCTTGTTTTTTCTTCATGGAAAGACAAAACATAGTTGCACATCAGATTAATTAATGATCTCAGCGATCATTAATGAAGAAGTTATTATGAAATTGAGTAATGTACTGCAATTCACAAACATTACGAAAAGTTTTAGAAATATTTAAAAGATTTTAAAAGATTTCAGAAAGAAATAATTTTCAAGCAAATATTTCAATTTTCTACAAAAAAATTAAGTTTTGACCAAACAGTTGCATTTACAACCAAATAGTTGAAATAAACAGAAAAATAAACAAATTTTCAATAAAATAGTGGTATTTTTAAATAAATAATTGAATTTTCCACCTGCAAAGATACATTTTCAAGCAATTAGTCGAATTTTTAAACCAAAAATATTAAACTTCGACATAAAAAATTTAATTTTCAGCTAACTAGTTCAATTCTCAAGCTGCAAAGATTAACTTTCACTCAACTGGTTGAATTTTCAGAAAAAAAAGTTGATTTAAGGTAATTTGCCTCGAAATACTTGAATTTTATGCCAAAATAGATGAATTGTCAAGCCAAAGAAGACGAAATTTGTAGAAGATAGTTGACGTTTTAAACTGAAAAGTTGATATTTGAACCCAATGTTTACATTTTCATATCAATAGTTGCATTTGAACCTACAAAGATGAATTTTAAACTCAAAAGATTAATTTCCTACAAAAAAAAAATGTATTTTCAAGTTTTAACTTATTGTAGTAAGTTAAAAGTATAAAGTATAAACAAAAGTATAAAAAAGTATAATAGTTGCAACTATAGTTTAATTTTAAACCAAAAGAGCTGATGACTTCTCAACGAAACATGTAATGGTTAATGTTTCAAACAAAAAAGATGTTAATCTGAAATAAAAAATAGTGTAAGTCAGTCAAATAGGAGCATTCTCAAGAAAATAGTTGATCAATCAAATGAAAAAGATTATATTTTAACCAAGTAGTTGCATTTGTAACCATAAAAGATTAAATTTCAGGGAAAAAGATTAATTTTCTGCAAAAAAAGAGGAATTTTCAAGAAACTTTCAAAGAAAAAGGTTAAATAATTTTCAATTTTAATTTATAATAAAAAAATGCTTTAATTTGGATCTATTTTATTGTTATATTAAATATGAAAAAATATAAATATTTAACAAAAAATTGAAATTACATTTCCAGTGTACAAAATTAATTTTGAACCAAAAAAAAAAAGGAAACGAATTTCAAAAAAATAATGATTTCTTAACTAGCTACACTTCATCAAAATTTCATGATCATAGCTCTTTTCCTTTTCGCGATATGGTGAAGAGAAAAAAGTTATCTTTCAGAAATCACATTTCTTTTAAATTATAAAATAAAAAAATGTATTACGGCAATATAATTTACAAATAAGTTAAGTGTTAAACAAATGTAAGAGCCAATTATAATAAATTGAATTATAATTATAATCACAATTTTTCGAGATGATAACAATGACAGATTTTACATACAAATAAGATATGAGAAATCCATTATGTACTCCTTTAGCATACAACAAAAATGAAAAGGAGCTTCTTATTGGAGGCTACAGAC
Source organism: Andricus grossulariae (assembly GCA_011634705.1). Taxonomy (NCBI): domain Eukaryota; kingdom Metazoa; phylum Arthropoda; class Insecta; order Hymenoptera; family Cynipidae; genus Andricus; species Andricus grossulariae. The sequence goes on from JAABKJ010075445.1 coordinate 143,423,544, forward strand.
ATCATCCTGTAATGCCTTCTCATTATTTTATACAGATATTTTGCAACATTAATTAAATATAAATAACATAAAAAAAAGCAGAAAAATGTTTGTTTAACTGGCATAGTCTCATGTAGGAAAAACATTCATATTTAGTTGTTCAATTAATTTTTATTTGTTATTGATGCTACCGTACGAAAAATGTTTCTATGCAAAATTTGTTTCCATGATATTTCTCGAATTCTTAATTTATAATGGCAGCAAATTTTAAAAGATTTAAAGTTTTTCCGACGAATAGTCTTTTAATTTTGCAGATTTTGTTGTGCTTATAATAACATACAATGACAAAGAGACGAAATTACATTTTTCTAAAACATAAATCCATAAATTATGAAATAATTTTTTTTTAAATACATCCATTTTTACTATTTACTATTTATTGAATGAAAAACTATGTTTCTTTAAGAATTAAACGATGTATTAACCAAATTCTTAGTATCTACTTTTTATTACCTAAGATTGAGAAACGCTGTACTAAATTGTTGCGCGAATTAATTTGAATCGTGGTTAAGCAAGCGCTCCCCGTTGTCATGGTAACCAATATGGAGGTCATCATACGAGTTGCGACTTGAACGTATTTCGTACCCCCAAGTGGCGAGACCATAGTTTGTTGTTGGATCATGGTCCCTAATATTGGGTTCAGCAGGAAAGCTTCGACACTGAAGAAGCACAATATAGTACGACTGAAATATAGTTCTTACCTATTATAATTTTTATTGACCACCCTTTAAAACACTTTGTTTTTTCTATAAAGTATGCAAATATTCGTTGTTGAGCTTTATTTGTTGATTTTCATTTAATTTTAGACGTTAGTTTACGGTTTGAAGCTTTACTTCGTACAGTCGGCCTTATTTCGCATTTCTCTTTCTTACACACATTTTTTTGTTTGAACACATTGTTCCTTCAAGGAGAGTCCACAGTTTTTGACAAGTTCCTTGTTATTGTTCGTTTGCTGGAAATCGTTTAGTAGACGATGCAGGCGATTAAGTGTGTTGTGGTGGGTGACGGGTAAGTTTAAATATATTTTAATCCAATGTTTATTAAGATTGAAAAAATAGTAGGCTGGACGTTAAGGGGAGCTACTTTGCGCTATGTGATAAAAGCAATAAGCTGCATCAGTTCTCTGTTGTCTACATGGAACCGATGTAGAGTTGTAGCCACTTTTTGAATTTCTTGCAGGGGCCTTATATTATAATTTGTTGTAAGCATTTCCAAGTAATTCCCTCCAAGCGAAAGTGGTGCTGATGGGATTATCTGTATTAAAAATACAGATACAGAGTTTATTTATAATTGTAAATTATAGTTATAATTATAAATTATACTCAGCCAACATTAACAACTGTTTCGATCAGAGTATTCAAGATGTTGGCAGCGCCATCAGACGGCAAAATTTTTGAACGGCTGGGTGAATGGTTTGCCGTGTTATCCAATTACCATGGATAACAGAGTAAATATTTGAGGGGTTTCAGCCTAAAACACAAGTACTCATTATTATTATTATTATTATATCATTAAGCCGTTTCCCTTTCGGGGTAGGCGTGAATTGCTCGGTGATAAAGTAGTGATGTTCTGCCATGAGGAACACGAGGCGTAGAGTCGCCAGCAGATGAACGCTCGGACTGTAAGCTCAACTCTGCAACAAGAACCATAGGTCCACGTCTGACTGCCAGGGGTTAAAAACTAACTTTTTGTTGGAAATTCATATTTTCAGGTTGAAAATCCAACAGTTTGGTAGAAATTGTTTTTTGTGGATCCAAGGACGGTTTTTGATCAACATAGTCTGAACCAGAATGGCTCCAATTTTTTTTTTTCATTTTGTAAGCAAAACTGAGATTTATTTAACTTGCAAAAAGGATGGGTTTTCTACTAAAATTATCCGACAATAAACTAACAGTTATTAATATCATTATTATCCCATTAAGCCATTTCCATTCCGGGGTCGGCGGGAATTGCTCGTTTGGAAAGTGGTAGTGTGTGGACGGGTATATAGATATAGGGTAGATAGGTATATAGGTGTAAAGTATAGATTTTCTAGATTGATCTAGAGTTCTCGTGTTATTTATTTGAATGACACGTTTGTTTTACAACACTGCTCCGACCCAGGCTGCTGATCAATCTCTCTAGCGATCACCCCACGTGAAATGCCTCACAAAATTGTGATTTGTGATTCCGCACTTGAGCCCATTAGTATGCAAGGTCTTTGTTTCAGGCATCATTCACTATACTCACATTCTTTTTATAAACTATTTGTCGCCAAACTCTTCTGTCTTGGCATACTACTCTAGGTTCCTTGACGTCCATGCATTTTTTTATGCAAGCTCTCGTGTTTCTATGGCTTCTTATGTCTCTTCGGATTCATTTCTCATTCACAGATTCTAACCATTCTTTTGGTGGTCTACCTCTGGGCATTCTGCCATTTACTTTAACTTTATATACATGTTTGGTCAGTCTTTCATCTTTCATTTTTTAAACATGTCCGAACCACCTTAACTGATTTCTTTCCCATATATCAACTAGCGTCCCTCCCGTACAACATTCTTTGAGGATTATCTTGTTTCGGACTTTGTACATCATTAGTTTCTCGCATACTGTGCGAGAGGTTTCATGCCAATCGATTTAATTTCACTCTTGTCCTTTCCTTGACATCTCCATGTGTCGCTATCGTTTAGTACAGTCGGTAAAATCGTAGTATTATATACAGTCATTTCAGATTTTTTTGATTCGTTTTTATCTCTGAAATGGACACTGCTCTACCGATAACTTTCTTACCCTCATTTATGCGCCTATCTAACTCCCCATCTATTTTCTCGTCGCTAGTGAATAGGCTACCAATATATACCTATTTGTCAACTTGCTCTAATCTCTCATTATTTAGGACAATGTTTCGTATTTTCTTCTTACTTTTTCCTTCAAAAGACATGACTTGTATTACTTTTAGGTGCCATCCATGTACTCCGTACTCTTTAAGGACTTCCCAAAGTATACTTCTATTTGCCTTTTCAAATCCACTTTGGACTTCCCATATATTTTCTTCTGTAATTTCTGTTACCTCACGAATAAGTATTTGTGATTATTTTTTACTCAAAGTACTTAGTAAGCTGATACCTCTGTAATTATTGCGGTTGTTTTTATCTCTCCTTCTTTTGTATATGGGCACGATAATCACGTTTCTCCAATCGTCGGCGACTTTACCCGTCCCGATACATAGATTTATCAATTCGCACAACCTGTGAGGTATGTGCTCGCCAATATATTTGAGCATTTGAGCGCTAATACTGTCAACACCAGCAGCCATATCATTTTTTAAGTTTTTAATTAGATCTCGAACTTCAGTGACACAGACTTTCTCAATTGTGTTTTCTAATTCATTAGGTTCTATGTCGCAGTTCTGTTGCCCTATATCTTCACCTCCCAATCTCACAAAATTAGTAATTATGCAGAGAAATCTTGATAAACGGACGTTTAAATGAAATTTAGAATTTTTTGAAAAATTTCCTATAGCTTACAAAATGCGTGGGTGAAGAAAACGTAGTTGTCCGATGAGGATAACGAGTTGAAACTTTTTTTGATCTTGTCAGGAATCTAGTATAAGTAACTAGTGTGAAAAAATCCAAGAACCGGCTATTTAAATGAAAACTATATATTGTTTTTAAATTTCCTAAGGCTTTCAGAGTGCGTGGGTGAAGAAAGCGCAGTTGTCCGATACGGATATTGAGTTGAAAGTTTGTTTGTTATTGTCCAACATCGTGTCTAGTAATTATTTAAAGAAAACTTGAGAACCGGACGTTTAAATGAAAATTAGGATTTTATGAAAATTTTCCTATAACTCTCAGAGTGCGTTGGTGAAGAAAGCGCAGTTGTACGATAAGGATATTAATTTGAAAGTTTTTCTACTCATGTTTGAAATCAAGTACAAGTAATTATGCAGAGAAATCTTGATAAACGGACGTTTAAATGAAATTTAGAATTTTTTGAAAAATTTCCTATAGCTTTCAGAGTGCGTGGTTGAACAAAACGCAATTGTCCGATAAGGATAAAAAGTTGTAACTTTTTTGATATTGTCTGAAATCAAGTATGAGTAACTAGTGTAAAAAGATCGGAGAACCGGCCATATAAATGAAAACTGTAATTTTTTTTTAATTTTCTAAGGCTTTCAGAGTGCGTGGGTGAAGAAAGCGCAGTTGTCCGAAAAGGATGTTGAGTTGAAATTTTTTTTGTTATTCTCCAACATCGAGTACGAGAAATTATTGAAAGAAAACTTAAGAACCAGACGTTTGAATGAAATTTAGAATTATTCAAAAATTCTCGCGAAGCTTTCAGCGTGCGTGGTTGAACAAAGCGCAGTTGTCCGATAAGGATATTGAGTTAAAACTTTTCCAAAAAGAATAATTAAAAAAAAAATTTAATAGTTGATATTTTCACCAAAAAATTTTTAATTTTAATTTGAACATAGTTGAATTTAGCCAAAAAAAGAGGAATTTTTAACGAAATACATACATTTTAAACTAAGAAAATTGTGTTTCTACCAATTTTTTTAAACTCAATGCATGCATTTCCAACCAAATAGTTAAATTTTAATTTAAAAAAGATAAATTTTCGACAACAAGGTAATTATGAACCACACAGTTCAATTTTTAAATAAAAGAAGATCAAATTTCTACAAAAAGAGATGAATTTTGACACCGAGAGGGCAAATGTTGAAGAAAATAGTTGAATTAAAAAAAAAAAAATTCCCAAGACAAATTTCCAACTAATAGGAACGACTTTTTAATAAAATTGTTGAATTTTCAACAGAATAATTAAATTTTGAACTGAATAGAACCATTTTTAACAAAAAAGATTACTTCTGGAAAAATGGGAAAAAGGGGAAAGACCCTGCGATAAATAGGAATTTTGATCATTTATAGACTAAAGGATAATAATTCAAATAAATATTGAAGATCATTTTTAGTACTTGTGAATTATTGAGTTAGAAAACTGGAAATTTTGCTTAGAAAATAATTAGTTGAATTTTTGAATTGAAAACAACGAGTTGAATTTTCGGCCTAAAAAGATTAATTTTCAACGAAAAATGCAATAGCTGATATTTCAAATAAAAAATTTTAATTTCAAATAAAAAATATTTTAATTTAACCAAAAAAGACGAATTTTCAATAAAATACATCAATAATAAAATACATGATTAATACATAGATGGGAATGAGTATGGGGAAGTAAGGATGAATTAGTATGGGGGTAGTAGGGGTAGTAAGGGAGGGGGTAGTAGGGTAGCGCGGATGAGTAGGGTATATATATATATATATATATATATATATAGCATATAATATAAGCATTACAAAAATATTCATTACAAGTAATATATGCATTGAAGTTGAAGCATATAATATAAACATTACAAAAATATTCATTACAAGTGATATATGCATTGAAATTGAAGCATAGAATATAAACATTACAAAAATATTCATTACAAGTAATATATGCATTGAAAGTGAATCATATAATATAAGCATCACAAAAATATTCATTACAAGTGATATATGCATTGAAATTGAAGCATATAATATAAACATTACAAAAATATTCATTACAAGTAATATATGCATTGAAATTGAATCATATAATATAAACATTACAAAAGTATTCATTACAAGTGATATATGCATTGAAATTGAAGCATATAATATAAAACTTACAAAAATATATTTCACAAGTGATATACGCATTGAAGTTGAATCATATAATATGAACATTACAAAAGTATTCATTACAAGTGATATATGCATTGAAATTGAAGCATATAATATAAACATTGCAAAAATATCCATTACAAGTGATATATGCATTGAAATTGAAGCATATGTTTATTGGTTTAATTTTTTTTTTGAGGAACATACAAAACCTTTAGGTTTGAGTTCGATCAATCGTAAATGTACACTCGTCTGAAACCTGAAAATAACCGAATATTATAGTATATTCTAAAATTACTAATAAAGCTTCTATGATAATATATATATATAATTATATTATAATAATATTTAGGGAAAAGAATATAATATAGACATTACATTAATATTCTTTACAATAAATACTTTCCAATTAAAAAAATTCTTCATATTATTTTTTGCATGAACATACAATTCTCTATGTGTAAATTCGTTCGGTTGTAAATCTGTTATCTCTTGCATCCATTTTTCTGACTTCACGACGGGACAGGTTCTGAAAGCTTCAAGAATTATTTCAGACATTGCTTATATCCTATGAGAGTTGTATTTCTCATGATAAATGTGCTTTTTCTTCAGCGATATTACATGCCACGTATTTCCAGCTTCAGCCACAAAAAGCGAAGCTCGTGCTGAAAAGGGTGAAAAGGAAGAAAAAGTAGGGACGGAAATATTGATTATATTCAGCAAAACGATCACGAACATCCATTTTTTCAACTCTCACGGTTCCCCTTTTTTTCATATCTGCAGTTGCTCGTGCATATCTAATCCGATTATAAAATACGATCATTTTACATACCCAGGCGGAAATATTATATATAGTTTATTTATATATATACATAATATTTCCATGGATAAAATCTTATATGATTTGAAAACGTTGCATATGATTTAGAAAAGTTTCCTTATTATAACAAGACAGTTTCAGTAAATCCATTGTGAATGAGACAATTTTTTCGGTTACTTAAAATTCTTTAAACTTAGATTATTTTTCTCTTTAACAAAATATGGTATTTTTGCGATAAATAAAATATAACGTTTTTTCCAAAACTTACCATAAACGGTTAATTTTTGTATTATAAATGAAGTTTAGTTAATATCTTATATTTTCATTTTTAAATTTACAATTACAAATTTTTTTTGATAAAAAAAACTTTTCCTTATTTAGAATGTTTTTAAAATGTACAAAAACATGTTTTTAGGATTGATTCGAACCTTTTTCTTCAGCTGGAACCAAAGAAATAATACAATAATAATATAAATAGTTATATAAGTAAGTAATATAAATATCATAATGTTTCAAAATCACCAAAAAAATATGAAATCCTAAATCACCACAAAAGTTTTTTTTTCCGAAAAAGCAAAATGATAAAATGTTTCTTTGGTTCAAGCTGAATAAATTTCAGGTTCGACATATTCAACGCATGCGCCACGTCATCGACCAAAAATCGGTCACTTTTTACACCAAAAACAGGTGGAAAAACTGGCATTTTTTCGCGTATTATAGAAAAACATTTTTTTTGTGGCTGTGTTATCTATTTACTTATATCACGCTCACCAAATTTTGATGAAATTAGACAAGGCCGTAGATAAAATCTTCAGAGAAGAATTACCTTTATGAAATAGTGGGTACAGGGGACATAGTTATCTTTCCGGCGGCATGCCTATGATACTTATTGAAATTGATGTTTTGTTTAGGTAGACTCTCGTAGAATCTAGTTCCACCCATTTCATCTGGACCAAAAGGCCTTGAACTACTGACTTTCTAGTAATGTCGCACATCTGTTTCTACGTCAGCAATCCCTTCTAGAGTTGCTAGAAGGGTTGCCGACTTCACAATTACGCATGAATCAGGCAGCGAATTAGGGGTGAGCAGGTTGTCCTGCGTAATGTACGCGTTTCCTCCATTGGGTCAGTAGTTTTTTTCGATATGTCGATATCTCCTACCAAACCACAGAGCGATGCCTGCGCAGTTGAAAAATTCCACATTCGAACAAATTTATTGTTTATTGAACTTTATCGATAAAAAAAGCAAAGCGCTCGGGTAGTATTGAGGAGCAGATTTATTTTTTTTACATTCTCATCAGAGAAGGTATTAGATTTGTGTTAAATTTGACCCCCTCCGCTTTTGTCGAATGTCCACGTTTTGAGACATTCTGAACCCAAAAAACAGGTTTTCGCGAATGAGCCTGTCCGACTGTGTGTATGAATGTGTATATTTATGCGTGCATCTCGATTTTTATATTGCTAGCACGATAACTTTTGAAAGAACTGAGATTGGATTGAGCTTTAGTATACTCTTCAAGTGTCCTAAAATAAAGGTTAAGTTCGTTAGTCAGCCATTTTGAACAAAAATTCAAAAAGTGAGCCCTTTTTAAATATTTTTGAGGCCACTTTCTTCAAATTTGAAAATTCTATGTACGGTTGTTTGTAATACTAAAAAAAAAACAGTTTATCTTAGAGACTTTTTTTTATAAAACAAACATTACTGGAGTTATAGCATTTATAAAATTCCAAAAAACAAACTAAAATGAACATTTCAAACCAAACAACGCACGATATAAAAAAAAGTCAGGAAAAGAAAAATGTTTCCTTTTGAACACCCTACAATATTGTTATGATACTTTCTTTAATTTTCTTGAAAACTCGAAAATGCAAATTTTTGTCGGACAAAAAATAATGAAACATAAAAAATTCCATTTTGAGGTCAAACTATACAAGTTACAAAAAAAGAGGAATAAATAAGAATTGTGCAGCCAAAAAAGATCTACAAATTTGTTATAAATCACTTTTTGATGGGATGCGTAGTTTTTGTTTCATTTTTAACGATACAAATTTTTTTTTTGAAAACGACGTAAGGTACGAAAAAAGATAAATGGAAAAAAGTTGATCATATAAGGTAGAAAATTTCGCATTTTGGACAAAATCGAGTGCGAAGCACGAGGTAAATGATGAGAATGTATTCGCTGAAGCCGAAGGAGCTTTAACAACATTGAATTCACAATCACCAAATTAAAGTAGTCGATGATTTGGCCTTTAATTTTAAAAGTTCTGTGCACAAATGTGAGGGGAATACAAAGACTGAGCGCGTAGAGCGAGATAAATACAGTATCCAGCGCGAAGCGCGAGAACTAAGGGTCGCGCGTCCTAGGCGCGCCCAAACTTGCGAGAGAAGCGCGGGTAGTATTTAGGGGCAGATCTATTTTTTTTTAATGAATATGGTGTAATTGCCGAAATTTCTCGTGTGACAATCATTTTTTTTATAGATTGAGCTAGGTTGTTTTTCTCTAATCCACTCTACTCCACTCTACTACACTCTACTCTACTCCATTCTACTCTACTCCACTCTACTCTACTCCACTCTACTCCTTTCTAATTCATTCTAGTCCACTCTACTCCACTCCATTCCACTCTACTCAACTCTACTCCACTCTACTCCTTTCCACTCCATTCTAGTCCACTCTACTCGACTGTATTCCACTCTACTCCACTCTACTCCACTCTACTATAATTCACTTCACTCTACTCTACTCGACCATAATTCACTCAACTGTACTCCACTCTACTCCACTCTATTTCTTTTTACTCCATTCAAGTCCACTCTACTCCACTTCATTCCACTCTACTCCACTCTACTCCACTCTACTCCGCTCTACTCCGCTCTACTCCACTCTACTCCTTTCTACTCCATTCTACTCCACTCTACTCCACTCTACTATAATTCACTTTACTCTACTGTACTCCACTATAATTCACTCCACTCTACTCTACTCTAATCCACTCTACTACACGTGACTCTACTCTACCCCACTCTACTCCACTCTAATTTGCTCTAATTCACTCTACTCCACTCTGCTCCACTCTACTCCACTCTACTCCTTTCTACTCCATTCTAGTCCACTCTACTCCACTCAATTCCACTCTACTCCTCATTACTATAATTCACTCCACTCTACTCTTCTCCACTCCAATCCACTCTAATACACTACACTCCACTCTACTCGACTCTACTCCAATCAACTCCAGTCCACATCTCTCTTGTAAAGCACTTATGGTAAGTTAATGCTCAAACTAATTCTGAAGTAATTGAAATTACTTTGACTGTGTAATTGTGATAAATTAATAATTGGACCTTGTGTATTTGGCAGAAAAAACAAATTAAATACAAGTATTTTGTAATCTAATTTAATTAAATTGAATAATTCACCAAACTTAAGGTTCGCATTTAAGCGGGAAAACGAGAAAAAGGGGAAGTTTCTGGAAAACAGGGGATAAACGATGAATTCTTTTTCAAAAAAAGAGATAAAGAAGGGAATAGGGGAAAGCATGTAAAATAAAATCACTCATTTTTATTTTTTCAAGCATTTCAAAAAAATCTTATTCACAATTATATTTTCAGTGTTTGATATCACATTCTGCGGTAACCCCCCGCCCCCCCGACTTGACACTGTTAGTAGTTTTTAAACAGCTCCTGTCCTGTTTTTAAATATTTTATTGCAACTGTGCCTTTTGTAAGTTACAGTTCTGGATTTTGTTTTACATTTCTCGTAAAGTCTCGCGATGTACAATGGAGGTCTCTTGAATGTGAAAAAGCACCAAGTTTTGTGTCAGTTTTTATATTTTCGTGAAAGGTCTACTTTGAAAGAAAATTACGTTTCGCTTGTTTGACAAAAGGGAAGTTTAAAGCGAATATCCATATCATGGTTTTGCAAAAAACTTCTTGAAAACATTTTATTTGTATAACGTATTCGAAAGTTTCTTTATACCGGCACTGTTAGAAACTTTCAGAAAATTCCGATACGTTTAGGATACTGAAGTAACTGAAATTTACTAAATTCGGCTGCTGCAAACAAAATTCAGAAACTTTTATAGTAAATTAAATTAAATTTCATAGTAAATTGACTACCTTTCTATTACCATTCAAAAACGGATCCTGAAACGTACAAATAGTTTTCTGAAATTCTAATTGGTAACGTTGTGTCCGTTCGAAGCGGACAAAGCATGGTGGTTGTGGTCATGGGCGACAATGCACTGCAAAATGTTGTGTCTATTTCCCCCGATATTGAATTATTATTATTATTATTATTATTATTATATCATTAAGCCGTTTCCCTTTCGGGGTAGGCGTGAATTGCTCGGTCTCGAAATCTTTGAAATCGCTAGGAATCAATTCCAATTTTACTTAATTTATTTTACGTAGTTTACTAGAAATATCTTGAAATATTTTAAAATCCTACAAAATTCTTTGAAATCCCTTGACATTTTTTTAATCCCTTAAAATCCTTTGGAATTCCTTAAAATCCCCGGAAATGTTTCGAAATTCCTTGAAATTCGTGGAAATATTCTTACATCTTTTGAAAACAGATGAATTTTTCTAAAATTAGTAGAAATATTTGGAAACCCCTTAAAATTCGTGAAAAACCTCGAAATTTGTCGAAATATTTTTAAATACCCTAAAACCTCTTGATATGTTTGGAAATCTTTAAAATGCCGTCAAAATTGGACGAAATCCTACATTAAATAAATCATTCGTCTGTACTTTCTCTATTTTTTGCATTAACACTTTGAATATTTTAATATTCTTTATATCTATACTGATTTTCTCATAATGATTTTTCTAGAATCGCGAAAAAAATATAAGAAATTCATTATAGGAAAATCAATATAGTTATAAGTTATAAATAGTCATATATATAATTAAAAGATTCCAATGAATTTCTACGTTTTTAACAGATTTTAAATATTGTAATGGATTAAAAAATATTTCCAAAGTTATCAAGGGATTTCAATGAAATTTCAAGCGATTTTAATAATAATCAAAGCAATTCACAGATTTTTGATGTGTAAAATTTATTTTTTGAACAATCGCTATTTTTGTGTTCCAAAATAAATCGTTCCATTGTAGTTTCTCGACTTTATACATTAATTCTTTCAAATGTACCTGAAATCCTGAACGGTATATTTTCCCAATTCTATTTTATATACAAATATTGTTCCGAATTCAATTTAAAATAAAGCAATATCAATTTTTTTTAAATCTATTTTATGTAATATAAGTGAATGAATTTTTTAGCACTGTTTTTACTATAAAAAACCATCCATAAAAGATTTCTTTCATTTTAACGTTCTGAACTTCAAGCGAATTTCTTTCAATATTAAAGTATTGTTGATTGCAATTCTGATTATCAAATAATAATTTTATGTCATTAGTTTCCTATAATCACGAAAAAATTATAGGAAAATCATTACAGGCCTAGAGTGATTTTCATATTTTCGTAAGGATAGTTGGCAATTTTGCACGAAAGTTTCTTTCGTTCCTTTCTTTGATATTAGTTTTTTTGTAAGAAAATGAGAATAAATTCTGATTGCGAATTCTTTTGACATAAATTAAAAATAATATTTTTTCATCAGGAATTATTTATTTATATATTTTTACAACTTTAACAGAAGGAGAAAACAAAAGTCAGTGACCTAACCTATAAATTAAAGAATGTCGGTTATAACTTAATTATCTAGCTCTCTGTGTATTTTAAAGGTTAAAAAAGTTGCGAAATTTTGAACAACGTGGATACTACACGAACAAATGATCAGAATATAGAAAAGAAGGGTTTTATAAATAAATATTTTGAAGTATTCAAAAACTTACCTTTTTGTATACTTTATCATAACAAGATTAAATCATTTTCGAACTCCAAGCTTCTTTCTTTTGAATAAAAAGACACTTTATTTATCAATTCTTATACGAAAATAACAAATTGACAAGTCGGCAAGTATTTAATGAGAAAAAGTAAACAAGGAAAGAAATTTGCAAAAATGTGCATAGAAACAAACGCCATTTTATTTCCACTGATTTCCGCAAGTGGCGCATGCGCGGTGATGCCAATATGGGCGCCTTTTGCTACTGCGCTTGCGTTCGGGCCGTGCACTGGTTGGCCGCAGTTGGCGCGTAATTCAAAATTGGAATTAAAAACAATTCTTGTAATTTAAATAAATAATTATTGGGTTTTTGCCAATATTTTTACCCTCAACTCACAAAAATATTGCTTGTGAAAGCTGCGACAATCTATATTATTACCGCATTCGATTCTCGAACAAGATACCTAAAATATAAATATTACCTACCAAAACTGGCATGTATGTAATGTATGTAAACAATGTATTGATGATCAATAAATGAATTCTTGAATAAAAAAAAAGAATAACCATCGTTACACTCGTCATCCTGCCGTCGATCACCAACGATTCCTCGCTCTGCAGCCTCCGTTCTACCTCTAGCTAGGGAGAAAAGAATAAATTGATATCATCGTAGAACCAGCATCGATTTCTTGACTTTAACCTTCGAACGAAAACCTGCTCTTTACAGAGCAAAATAACGTAGTCTGACTTCGCTTAACTTCGAGTCACCCTCTGTCACACGCTGGCTCGAAGCACTCTCTACCAGGCGTCGTAATCGGATAGTCCTTTTAGCGAGTTTTTCGAGTTGTGAGCCAAATTCTTTCAGTTGGTATTCCTTCAGGCGTTCGGAAGGAAGACCTTTGAATACAGGCTGGATGGGTTGAACTCTCGGCAAAGGGAACTTCGCCGTCAGATCGACGTCCGTCAAAGAGGGACGTACCTTCAGCCTCGCCAACAGGGGGCGGCGAGAAACGCCACCAGTCATCACCAGAAGGTGGTAAAAATCACAAGTAGTCACCACCAGGAGGTGGTGAACACCAGTATCAGCTGTCCCCTGGAGGGGACGACACCGTACCAGGGTCACCAGGGGGTGACCATCAACAACAGCGTGCGTCCGGAACCAGTCGCTTGGCAACCCTTTCCTGTATGCCTGGCAGATAACGCCACCGCCCCCATTAAGGTACTCGGGATCGTCGACTTCAGACGATCAACGACCTCCCTCACCTTCCTACACCACACGTTTCCTTACATCAACCTTCAGTTCCTCAACCACCCTCTCCTCCCAAGCCTTCCATTCTCCTGCTCAGCACAAGTAAAACCCTCTCTCCTCATCCCCTTCCGGCAACGTGCCATCCCTGTCTCCCCCAAGAAGGTCGAATCTCCTTACGACTTCTTGGTTCCGGTAACTTCCGAAAGACCTGTACCACCCACTCCAAAACCCTCTACCCTTTCTTCTCCACCTGATTCCTCTACCGACGTGCTTATCCTGCACGCTGACGACTTCCTTTTATCCCCTCCTTCTCCTCTTTCCAAGCGGCTAAGGTTATCAACGACCTCTCTTCCTCGCCGCAACCTCTTTTGACTTCCCTCCTCTACATTCGTGACGGAGGGGCTTCACCCCTAAGAAAAAAAAATCATCATTGTCCGTCGCGGCCCCTCGGTGCGGCCCCGGACGCACAACCGTCTGCCGTGGCCCCTTTGCGTGGTCTCAGACACCTACGTCACCAGCCTGCCGAGTCGGCGCCCGGCCGACGCCACGACACCTTCTTCACCAGGTATCTCAACATTTCTTATGGGCAGGCTATCTGCCTACAGATACCTTCTTTTACTACAAGGCACCCACAATATTAGCCTGTCTCCGGCCGCCAGCCGCTGAGAGGGAAAAAGTCCATGGGAAGTCTAGACCTATTGCTGGCCCAGAACAACCAGCATTTACCGACGCGTGGGGCACTCACCTTCCAACTCCGTTCAGCTGACGCCCCACCTGCGCCACTCTAGCTATTACGCGCTTCGCCGGCAAATACTCTCTTAATAAGCTTCATCGTTATGACCTGCTTTTGTTAAAATTATGCCAATTTTACATATAAAGGAGAATTAATTTACTTAAGGTTCTATCGACCGTAAGGAACACATTCTCATCAAGACACTCGAGCTTCGCGCTCGATATTTGGTTTAAAAATCCTTGAGAAAAATTATATATTGAGTCAGTGACGTACCTATACAAAAAAAAATCCAAGTCGGATTGAACCAACACCCTTAACTAACTAATTTTAGTCAGATCGTGGTAATGAGGAAATCGAAATTATGGTGTTAATAATGATATTGAACTGAATGTCATCAATGTTTAATGATGACACTTCTCATGGACGGGGTGAAGTTTTCGCATATTTAAATAATTCTTTCAGTGGAGGTTTTGAGGGGGTTTTATTTATAAAAAGAGAGTTTATGAATAATTTAATACATAATTTGAAAAATTATTTAAAAAGCAATAATTGCCGGAAAAATTTATTTAAACAAAAATCTCTGATTCGCAGCGAGATATACACGGGTGGGAAAGAAAAGTTTAGGTCTGAAATTCAATTTCATGTATAATAAAGCATTATTTACATTAAATTCTATGTTGGACACTTATAAGGTACCTAAAATTTAGTGATGTGCATTCAAATTAATTTGATAAAAGAATAGTTACAAATCAGAGCAATTTTTTACAAATTATGTAATCCAGCCGCCCCTAACACTTTTGTTAGCACTGAGAGGTCGAGACGGTAAAATAAATTAAAAATATCGAGAAAGGCCCCCTGATTATGAATATCCATGGTATTTTTCCGAAAATGTGGTCTTTAATTGTTTAGACATGTTTTTTTTCACAAACATTTTCAACTGAGTCGAATTTTTCTTGAAATTTTGAAAGATCGTTCAAAATGTAAAAAAATTGCCTTATAATCTTCTAAATATTCCCAGACATTTCAAGAAAATTTGTTTATTCTTTTGAAACCTTTCGAAAACCTTTTAAAGCTTATGAATTTTTTTTTGAAATCTTTAAAAATCTCCATTTTTAAAAATGTTTTAAAGTTTAAAATTCTTTATGAATCTCTTCAATTCATCTAAATATTTCTCGAATTTACTTGATTTTTTCTTATTTTTCAGTTTTACCAAATTGAAACAGTTTGTTTTAAAATCTTCTAGACTTTTTTCAAAATCTTGGGAAATCGTTTGAAATGTTCAAAACCTTTTTTAATTTTCTTTGAAAGTTCATTTTTCAAAATAGAAAGTCATAACAAATTTTCACGCCAATTGTAAGCATTTTTTTTTCAATCAAGTCAGACCTTCTGAACCTTCTAATCCGCGAGCTGCGTCTGTGAGTTCTTACGAGGCTAAAAAAAATATCGAGTGATTTTAAAAGATTTCAACAGAATATATATTTTAGGAAAATATTTTCAAGAATTTCAGAAGATTTTAAAGAGCCTAAAATATTTAAGGAAATTTTGAAGTACTTCAAGGAATTTTGTATGTATTTCAATTATTTGAAGAAATTTCTAAAGATTAGGAATATCTTGAAGAATTTAAAAAAAATAGAAGATTTGAAAACTTTTAGATATTTAATGACTCCAATGAATTTTTTTTATTTGAATAATTTAAAGGAATTTCAAAGGATTTTAAATATTAACAAAATTTCAATAATCCAAGGAATTTCCAATTGATTTCGGTAATCCATTGCAGAGGATTTTCAATATTTTGGAGTACTTTAGAAGATTCCAAGGCATTTTCGAAAGCTTTAAAAAGTTTCAACTTTCAAGTAATTAAAAAATATTTTAAGTAAATATGTAAGGAATTTGAAAAGACTCCAAGACATTTCCAAGAGATTTTAATAATTTAAAGGAATTTGAAAAAAATTATAGAAGACTTGAGAACTTTTAGAGCATTTTAAAAGATGCCAAGACATTTTTGAAAGCTCAAAAAAGTTTCAAGTGATTTTTAGAGAATCTAAGGATTTTTTTAATTTCAATAATTTGAAATAATTTCAAAGGATTGGAAATATTTTTTCCTCCCGATAAACCAATTGGAATGAGAGACAGAAATCAAGTCCTCAAGCCCATGCCAACCGGAGAACAAATTGTATTATCAACGTCCGATGGCAATGTCTGTGCAATATTGATCGAAAAGTCAAACCATGCAACGAATTTTCGTGGAATATTCTTATATGGTTCTTTACGGTCAAAACGGGCGAAAATAAACATGCACAGCGGCGCGGTTGAAACATTAATTAGAGAAGAAATTGAGGAATGTCAAATAAGCGACAAAATCGCAATCGCAAGAAGTTCAAGAATATATCGTGTGTGAAGTACAATTCTTTATACCGCTAATGAATAAATAAAACAAACGCGCTCGTCTGTCAGATCTGATTAGTTCACTTGATAACTTTTTCAATTATGAAGCTCTCCAATTTGCAATGCGTGATTCTAAAATCTTTTAGTTGAATCATTTATATTTTAAATGTACATTTTCAATTTAAAGGGGTTTAAAATGCAGTTCGAAAGACTTAAAATGTAGTTTTTGTTGTTTTGTGCAATTGAATTTTATTTTATTTTCGCTTTATACCAATTTTTTAAAAATGGCCGAACTTCAATAAATGATTGGGTTATTTTTCTGGGAAACATTCTCCACGGTTTTAAAGTTTATGTAAAAGGAAAGTTTTCTGCGTCTGGAATCGTTGAAACCAACTTTTTTTTATATAAACGCATTTCTCAACAAACAACTATATTTTGCGATTCCTAATACCTATTTTAGAAATTGCAAACGGCAGACAAGGAATTGGTAAAAAATTGTGAGAAGTGATACAAAGAAATATTAAATTACAAATACTATTCATGAATCTTTTTTTTTTCAATTTTAAAACACAGAAAACTTTTTCTTTCCTGATACATGATTTTATTATTGTTTGAAATTTGAAACTTATAATACGAAAAGTTTTAATCTTATCAACTATCACTATAAATTGATTCATGATTTTTGACACTCGTCTGTAGTTTGAGAACTCAAAATTGTACAATAATGGATTTTAAAAGACAATTTTGAATCTGTTTATTAATAAAACACTTTTATTCAATTTGAAGTCCTGTTCTGTTTCAGTCTAACATACTCCATTTTGAACGTATTCAAGTTTGAATCTTTTAATTAAAAGAAGAAAAATTTTCTGACCTTCAGCATTATTTGACTGCTAACTTGAAAAACTTGAACGTTACAATTGTAATAAGTTCAATTCAAACAAATATGATTCCTAATTAAGAGCTTTAAGTATAAATTCATGAATAACAAATAAAGATTCATGAATTTAAAACGACCTTAAAGTTAAATATTTCAACTTTTAATTCAAATGGTATACAATTTTAAAAAAATGGTTGAATTTTTCGAACCTAGAATTGCTTAAAATGATATAATTTAATAAATTCACGAAGTTATTGATTTATGCTTTAATTTAGAGTACTGAATGTGATGGCGTAGCGTATATTCATATTTGTGTACCAGAAATCTTTGGACTGTTCAATTTATAAAAGTTTAAAGATTGTAGGTTGACGGCTGGAAAAAAGTTGAGAATTTTTTTTCTAGATTATTCTATAGTATTAATTTATATTTGATATTTATAATTGGAAAAATGAATCTTTTGCCTAAATTATGAAAAATGGTTCAATATATATGATTGAAAACTAAAGGTTAAAAACCACCGCAGGTTCCCACTGGGAGCAATTGCCATCTAAAAATGACACCGGCTTCCAGTAGGACCGCGGCAAGTCCCACTTATGGCCACGTCTCACAACCGTGAGATCGGTGGTCACAGGACACGACGAAATCACAACGACAGGTCGGCGAAACTTTCGTGTGTTTTGAGGACACGAAGCGACCTGTTAGTTGACCAAGTGACTAAGTTAATGAAAAGTTGAGTTGTTCGTAACTCTTAGGGTAACTTCGTTGAGCATTTAGCTATTTGTGGAAAAATCGTCATTCTTGGTAGAATTCAACTGATGGATTTCAAATTGAAATCTTTTTTGGTAGAAATAATATCAACTACTGCATTTTTTGTTGCGAATTCACCTATTTAGGTTGAAATTCGATCTACAATGCATCTATTTTGTTAAAAATTCAACTGTTTTAGTACAAAGTTCAACATTTTGATTGTAAAGTAACTTTATTGTTGAAAATTCATATTTTCGGTTCGAAAATGCAACTGTTTTGTAGAAAATTCGTCTTTTAGGCTGGACAATTGAACAATTTAGCGGAAATCCTTCTTCCTTCTTGATTCAAAATCCAGCTTCTTTGTTTCAAAATTTACACCTTCCAGTAAAAATTCTCATTTTTTGTTGTTGATAAAATTCAACTGTTTTGGATGAAAGTTCATCTGATTTGGTTAAGGATTCAGCTATTCCGATGCAAATGCGTCCTTCATTTGATTCAACTTTGCTCAATTTTAATTAAAAATCTTGTATTGTTGAAATAACAACAACTGCTATATTTTCCGTTGATAATTCATCTATTTTGTTTTAAAATATATGCATTGTGTTGAAAATTCCACTATTTTGTTAGAAAGTTTAATAATTTGATAGAAAAGTAACTTCTATGTTGATAATAATTTATATTTTCGGTTTGTAAGTGCAACTGTTTTGTAGTAAATGCGTCATTTTGACGTAAAAATTGAACAATTCAAAGGATTTTTTTTTCTTTCTTGGTTCAAAACTCTGCCTTTTTTGTTTCAAAATTCATCTCTTTTGGTAAAAAAATCTAATTTGTTTGAGGCTGAAAATTCAACTATTTTGCTAAAAAATTAATCTAATTTCTTTTGGCGATTTTCTCGATAAATTCAACTGTGTTTGGTTTCAAATTAAAATCGATTTTTGTGGAAATAATATCAAGTATTTCATTTTTCTTTGCGAATGCATCTATTTTGGTTGGAAATTACACCATTTTGGTAGAAATTTCAACTATTTCATTGAAAAATAGCAAACATTTTTGATGAAAATGCAACTATTTTATTGAAAAGTGTTGTTCTTGGTTTTAAAATTCATTTTTAACAATTCATCTTTTTAGCTGAAGATTCATAATTTTCTTTGACAATTCATTTCTTTGGTTGAAAATTAAACTATTTTGCTTCAAATTCGTATTATTCTTGGGTAGAAAATTGAAAGCTTCTTACCGGAAAAAACTTGAAAAGCAAAACTTTCTTGCTGATAACTTTAAAAACGGAAGATCTAGATTGAGCTCTTGGAATTTGTTGAATAACTAGCACGAAACTACGATTTGCTCAAATTGTCTAGTAGAAAGTTGGATTCAGACCAGAATGAATCTTTTAGGCAATTCTAAAGCATATAGGCTCTTTAAGTGTAATATATTCAAATGTACAAGTATTTTAATAAGTGTTGAATAAACAGAAAAACTTACAGAAATGTATATTTTTACATGGCAGATTCAAAATGTTGGACATTTATATGAAAAAAATATGGGTTTCGTCTGAAAATGTGTTATTGGCGGTTTTAAAGGTTGCTGATTACGTATATCGCATAAAAGTCTAAAATTCCAATTACGAACTCAAAATGTTAATACTTTAGTTGAACAGTTAAAAAATTCATACGAAAACTTGTTATTATATTTCTTACGGTGGCCACTTCATGTGAGAGAAGTTTTAGGCTCCGGAAGCTACGATCATGGTTCCTTAAAGCAAACAATCCCGACGCAACTGGAACGTGTTCGTCATCCACTTCTGCTCCTTCTTCTTGTAAGAAGTCTTCTTTTTATGCAAATTTTTGCAAAAAGAATGTTTTGAATTTTAGAAATTTATTTAGAAATGTATTTAATATTTTGGATTGTTTTCTTTTCCTATTTGGAGAATTTAATAATCTGTATGGATTGGCTTCAGAATCACCCACAAAAAAATGTCTTAACTATTAATTACATTAAATTAATTATTTTACATACATTAGTTTCTTAATTTAATGATTATCTACTGTAGGGTGGTCTCCCCTACACTAGATCCTATGGATTATATGGATTATAGGAAATTCATTATAGAAACTTATTTTATGGAAAAAAATGATAAAATAATCAGCATTGGACTAAATAATACAAAAATATTGAAGGAATTAGTGTGAAAATTAGAGAAACTACAAAAGAATAATTTATTTTAGGCCACTCATAATATCATATGGAAATATCAGAAAAATGAACAAGAATAGCAATTCTGCACAAATAAACTTTACCCATAAAAAATCTCTGAATTTCCTTGATATTTTTCAAATCTCCTATAATTTAATTGTAATTCATATAAAAAAATCATTGAAGTCTGTTAAAATCTGTTGAAATCCATTGAAAGTTGTAAAATCTCCCAAAAACTTGCAAATAATTAGAGGTCTTAATCTTAATCTTCTCTCCTTTAATTTTTGAAATCCGTAGAAATCTCTAGACTAGACACAGCCTTAATAAAATCCTTTAAACCTTGTGAAATTCCTTAAAATTCCTTGAAATATTTGGAATCGCTAAAAATACCTTAACATTTAATTTAATTTATTTGGGTTTCCTACTTTAAACTTATTCATTAAAATTCTTTTTTAAAAACCCATTTAAATACCTATAAATCATTAAAATTTCTAGAAATCTTCCCAAAATCCTAAAATTCCTAAAACTCTTGTGAAATTTCTCAAACACCTTGAGATCACTGAAAAAGCTAAGAATTCCTTTAAATTTAATTTAATTTAAATTATTTTCCAAAGTTCAATAGAAATATCTTGAAAGCTTTGGAAATCATTTCTTAAAAATTTGTAAATCTCTTGAAATCCTTTGAAATTCCTCAAAATCCCCGGAAATGTTTGGAAATTTTAAAAATCCTCTAAACTCCCTCGAAGTGTTTCGAAATTTCTTGAAATCCGTGGAAATATTTTAAATCTCTTGAAAGCCGATGAAATTTTAAAAATTAGTGGAAATATTTAGAAATCCCATAAAATCCTTTTAAAAACCTTAAAATTCGTAAAAGTTCCTCGAAATCTGTTAAAATCCTTTGGACCCCTAAAACCTTCTGATATGTTTGGAAATCTTTTAAATCCCCTGAAATTGTTATGAAATCAGACGAAATCACAATTTCAGGAATTACTGAAATTCTCTGGAATTCAAAATAAATTAAACTTATTCATTAAAAATCTAGAAATCTTCCGAAAATCCTAAAATTCCTAAAAATCTTGTGAAATTTCGTGAAATTTCTTAAACCTCTTGCAATCTTCAAAATAGCTAGGAATCCCTTCAAATGTAATTAAATTGAATTAAATTTATTTCCTAAAGTTCAATTCAAATGTCTTGAAAGCTTTGTAAATCCTTCGCTTGAAAATTTTTAATTCTCTTGAAATCCCTTGAAATCCCCGGAAATGGTTGGAAATCTTTAAAATCCTCTAAATCCTTCAAAAGAGAATTTTGAAGATTTCAAGAGAATAAAAAAGTTTTCCTAAAATACTTGGTCAAATTCAAATAATGTTTTATTTGGTAAATTAATTTAAAAAGAATATTTAAAAAAATGATTCTCTAAAATTTCGAAGAATAATGTAGAAAATTTTAAAGCAAAATTTTTCAATTCTGCACGTTTACAAGTTCTCGTAAAATACGTGCTAAAGTATCTGGTGCGCGATTTGGTGCACCCGGGTAGTGGACTTACCATTAAGAGATGTATCGATTATTGGCAAGCTTCATATTTTAAATTTCGACACGCGCTATTGTTATCTAACATTTGGATGTTCTTAAGAATATTCATTTGTGTGTAGGGTGTCATAAGCATGGGAGACGGACAAGAGCAAGGCTTTAGCCATGCTACCGTTCAGCCGTGACCCATGCTTCAGTCAGATATTTCCAAGTTTATTGCCATGCGTGAGCCATGCAAATTTTGTTCAAGCGGGAGTTTTTGGAAGAGGAGGAAATATTAAGAAAATATTGTTATCTGTTACATGTGGGGGATGGGTAAAACGATACCGTTACAAAATATTTTTTTACAAATCAGCCTCAAAAATGTCCATAAAAGCCAAGTTTCTGCACAATTTTTAAAATGACTACTACTCGCAAAGTGGCCACACATTTTTTATGTTTTTGGACTTCGGCTAAGGTAAGATATTGAAAAAGATTCCAAGAGATTTCAGAGGATTTCAACATATTTGAAAGGATTTTCAAGAAATTTCAACATATTTCACTGAATTTCGTAATATCTCAAAGAATTTCAGTAACGACAAAGGTTAAGTTTTCTCTTTAAGGTACTTCATTGAGTTTTGAAGGGATTTTATAATATTTTGATGCAACTTCGAAGCATTTCTTCACCGGAACTGAGGAATTTTAAAGGATTTCCAAGATTTGACAAAATATTCAATAATTTCAAGGTATTTTTGAACACCTTAATGCATTCAAAAATACCCAAAAACATACAATGTGAAAACCAATAATAAATTTCATTACTCAAATTAACACTTTTTGACAAAAATTATTACCTCAAGTAGAGACAAGCATCTTATCAATATAAAATAAAATATTTACATAGCAGGTGGTCCACAATAATTATTAAAGAAAATTTCTATGATTCCAACTTATATGTCAATACTAATATACCGTCAAATGGTGTAATTTCGGACGAATTTGATACATCAATTTAGGAATGTCCAAATTCACTTCTGTCCAAAAATACCCCGTTTGACTTTACGATTCATTAGATAATTTTACAATTATAAACCTCTATATGGAACTTTATATTTTTTATATACTAAAAATTGTATATACTATATGATTATATTTACCAATTGAATTGAGGATAACCACCAAGAATAAGACCAGAGTATAAGCGATTATCATTTTTTCCAATTAGACGAATGCTCATTGACACGTTACAAAGAACTTGGTCGATATCTCATAGATGATGAGGAAGTTTGTTGTTCTCCTTTTAATAACAGAGCTGCATCATTTTGCAACATATCAGTTATTGAATATGAACAGAGAGATTAGTAATACTAAATTCATAAATGTCAAGTCATTGATTTTTCTTTGATAAAATTAATCTTGTTGATGACAACAACGAAACTGAAATTAAAAAATCCAGGCGGCCAAATATGTCAATCCAGACACAATACACATACTCTTATCAGACCGCTTGAT
This sequence comes from Andricus grossulariae, assembly GCA_011634705.1. NCBI lineage: Eukaryota > Metazoa > Arthropoda > Insecta > Hymenoptera > Cynipidae > Andricus > Andricus grossulariae. Next base: position 143,447,141 of record JAABKJ010075445.1, read on the forward strand.
TGTATTACAAAAATGCGTTCCTGTCTGAGGAAACATACCAGGACAGCCTTGTATGGTATATTTATAAATATGTATAATATATATAAATATATATAAAACTTTTTCTCATAGGGTATTTTAAAGAAGTACAACGAATTTGATGAGATTCAAACATTGTTAAGGGATTTCGAACAATTTCCTAGGATTTCTGAAAATTTTAAAATATTTTTGAAAGATTTTCCAGGACATTAATGATATTCAGAAGATTTTTGAGGAATTGCAACAGATTTTTATGAGAACTTTAGGTAATAAATAAAATCAAATGCAAGGGACTTCTAGCTGCTTGAGGAAGATTGCGTTATACAGACAGGCATTGCAGGTGGTAAACAATACCTGCGGGCAGGTGTGAGCTGCCGCTTTCAGCGCTTTTGTTGGAATATCATCCAATCCGGTGGCTTTCTTGATGACGATGATGATGATGATGATGACGATCTTGATGATGATGTTGATGGTGATGATAATTTTTTTACAAAGGAAGGTGAAAAATATGCTTATACACATCGAGAAGAGTCCGCACTTCTTGTTATTGTCGCGCTTCTGATATAATCACTATAATGGCCCTACTATGGCTAATGAACCTATTTTGATTTTATTCGACTGCCTGGTATGCCATTTGGTTCTAGAATTTAATTCTTTTGAATATCCAGTATGCCAACATTTTCACAAATCCTATATAAACTTTTGCAAATGCAGCCAATCTGATTTGACAATCTAATGACATAGAAGTAAGTGACCTGGAATTGAAAATTGCTTCTATTTCATACAGCATTTAAGGCACTTCACAGCCGTCTTTCAGATTCCTGGAAAATAATGTATCCTTGGTGGTGAAAATTGCCATTCAATACAATCATTTCTTGAAAATTTTCCTTTTTTCAGTGAACTCTTTCGATTGAATAAGCTGTTGAAGTTCTTTTATCTCGTTGTTTGTACTAAGAATGTGCGCCGTCGTCAGAGTACATAGCTATAGCTTTGCGTCTGCAAGCGAAAAATCTTCTCAAGAAAACTAGGAAAGCTTCAGAGCATAATTCGCCTACCGATTCTAAATAGACGGCCTTCATTAATAAGCATACGAAAGCGGCTACACGTACATTGATTTTGTTCTCATTTCAATGTAACTTTTCCTCTGAATAGAAAGGTTCGCAAACACTCGGGAATATGGGTGCTACACTCGACGCGAATGTATTCCCCTTCCAATACAGGACACTAGATAGTTTCGTAGGCTTACAAAAATTATTTACCTTGCAAAGAAAGTCAGCCACATATCTTAACAGATTCTTGGGTGATGAATATCGGTTTCAGAGTGAAAATTACTTCTTTATTTTTGCGAATAGAACTACAATTGGATTACCTCTACTGTTATCGTTGATCTCAATTTGGCCATTTCATTTTGCTCTGCGTCAGTCAGTCAATTCCTTTCACCTACATCTTGTTATCTAGGAATTGGAGTGGAAATTGCCCTCTAACAATAAATGTTGAAGTGCTATTTTTCTTATAATCGTGAAACCGGTCTTTGGCTTTTGTTTATTCCTGAATTTTCCGCGATTCTGTTTGCACCGTCGACGTAGTCGTCCGTATAGCAGTTACTTCTTAAGGCTTCTGCTTAAAACGAAAAAGATGAACACTCATCTAGGGTTATCTTTTGTAAGCATCTTCTAGCAAGGAACGTGGTGCAGAGATGTCTATAACACGGAATTTGGTTGATGCGTTCATTGTGATTCCGATTTTTCATTTCTTGACAAAATTGAAATGAATCCTGTCCTGGGAACGAGCCTCAAAGTACCGGCACATCTTTTTATTGTCTTTGAATATTCCAAAAACGTGATTTCGAAAGCATAGAATCAACTGAAATATTCCAGCCGCGTTTATCAACGTATAGAGGATGTCTAAAAAATAATCTTGCTTACAAAAATAGTCTCCTAAGTGATTTTCTCTGAAATTTGCAAGAACATTGCAATCGCAGAGGATAAAATGTGCTATTTTCTCATGAAAACCGCATTTTTGACAGCAAAGGGTTCTGTCAATTTTCATATGAGTCAGGTGCATCTTTAGGCGGCCGTGGCCCGTTAGCTTTTCTTCTGATATGTTCACCTGCCTTCTTTCCAATTTCGCGAGTTTTTTTGAGACCTTTCTGAACATGGGTACATGATAGTCTAACAAAAAAATTTTGAAATCAAAATTTTTCATAAGGTAATAAATGAAATTTGTAATAAATTTTTCATCAGATATTAGATGTGTAAGCAATTCTTGTTTTTCTGTCTTGAATCACGTTATGCGGTTGGAGGTGACAAAGGTTATTGACAATATGCACAATACTGCTTCCGCATTCTTTCAATTATCGTGAAAACGTTGCACAATCGGGGTTTTTATCAAAAAATTTTATTTCTTAAAGTTTCCATTTCCAAAAACTTTACAGAATTAATATACTAAGTAATGAATATTATTTGTTAAGCAGGATTACCGTTGATGAATCGATTCTTAGCAATACTAAAACCTTTTCAGGTATAACATTTGCAATTTTCCCAAAGCTATGAAAAGGTTGGATAACTATTTTTGAGTTTTGTCCTCAGATAGCAATCCAGCGTCAACAGCCAAAAAAATATTGTTCAACCTTTAGTAAATAAAAATACTTTGCTGAGATAATTTTATAATAAATTTACTATTTAGAGGAAAAGTCTAAAATGACATAATGTCTTTAACTTTAATTACCTGGAAAAATGTTTCTTGATCGGGAAAATGTCAGCAACTTCATTTTACTTTCTAGAAGCCACCCTGAAGTACATTACTCCCCATTTCTCAGGGATTTACAGACATTTTTCTCAAAATTTGGTATTTTTCGACCAAGCGTAGGGTTTCGTTACAATTTTTTTTTTTTTCAAGTGTATACATCCAAGAAAGCTCTCTGAAAACTGGTGGGGTTTCCTATAACATATTCACCATTTTTTTATAATTTTCGGAAACATGGAAAGAAGATTTTCAGAAAATGATGGTTTACATAAATATCACTTTTTTGAATAAAATCGGTATTATTGCAAAAAAAAATTTTTTAATGTCAACTTTGCTCTTAAGTAAACAAATGAAGAAAAATAAATTTTGAATTTCCTCTCATGAATTTCTTGTAATACACACAATTTCAGTTACAAATTTATATTTTTTGTGAAGATTTGACTATTTAATTAGAAAAGAAACTATTCTTTCTAGGTAAAAATTCAAAAATTTTCTGGAAATTAAATTTCTTGTGGAAAAATAATATTTTCTAGTGGAAAATTCAACGAATTTTTAGATAATTTGTCTTTTTATCAAAATTCAACAATTTTGTGCTTAATTGACGCATTCTTCTGAAAATTCGCCTTTTTGGTATAACATTAATCTTCTTGGTGTGAAATTATTCTTTCCTGTTGAAAATCTCAGTATTCCGCTAAAAGTGCATTTTCTTTTAGTTGGAAATTATTTTTTTTTTTAATTTTGCTGGAATTCAATTTTCTATCCGAAAATTCAACTTTCACATTTTTGGTTGGTAATTTGTTTGCCATAACTTGGAAAAATTAAGCATTTGGTAGAAAATGTATGAATTTTGTTTGAAACTCGTATTTTTGCTTGAAAAATTAATTTTCCTTGTTGAAAATTCCTAATTCTGATCGAGGATTCACCTACTGAATTACAAATTTCAGCTCTTTCGGGTTGAAAATTGAATTTTTTTACAAAAACTTTGTCTTTTTGACTAGAAAATTCCACTGTTTTCGGGCAGGTCTAAGTCTTGTTTGTTTGAAAATTCGACATAGTGGCTGAAATGCATGCTTGCATGTTGAAAAGTTAAATATTTTGATGAAGTCATCCTTTTCGTTTAAAAATTCAACTGCTTTGTTGAAAATTCATCCCTCGGGCTTAAAAATTGGTATTTTTGGGTCAAAGGTTAATTTTTTCCAGTAGAAAATCTTTTTTGTTTGAAAATTCAACTATTTCGTTGAAAATTTAGTATATTTTGGCTTGAAGTGTCAGACGAATCTTTTTATCCAAAAATGGAATAGCTACATTTTCAGTAAAATGGAATTAATTTTAAAAATATATATATATATTTCTTTTCCAAAGAAGGAGATAAATTTTTAACCAAGCAGATTAATTTTTTATCAAAAATGGCAAATTTTCAACAAGATACAATAATTTTCAAGCAAATAGTTAAATTTTTATTTAAAAAATTAATTATCATCAAAAAAGGTACATTTTTAAACCAGAAGATTTATTTTATACAATAAAAAAACAAATTTTGAACAAAATAAATCAATTTTCAACAAAATCGACTTTACAACAAAAAAAGATCAATTTTTTGAGACAAGGACTCGAATAACACTTTTAAGACGGTATAAAATCAGCCTCGTAAAACGATTACAGAAGCCAAGACATAACCGGAAATCAACGACTATTATCTGTGGTTGATGCCGTCCGTTACGCTAGACTATCTTTTTTTTTTTTTTTTTTTTTTGATTCGATCACCTAGTTATTGAGAAATTCTTAGTTCTCAATCATCCGCAAAGCTTCCGAAAGAAGTCCTATTTCGCAAATTTGGCAATATTGCATAAAACTTGCCGAGTTACGAGGATATCTCTCAGGAACGAAATATTTTTTTTTTTTTTTAAATTTGACAATTATTTTTTTAATTTTAGAAAGAAAATTTCCCAGAAGTTACAAGTATTTGAATTTGGGTGTCTGTTTAAAAAAAAAACACCAATTTTGTCTTCAAATTTTTATAATTTTTAATCAAATAATAAGGCGTTATCCACAAATTACGTAAGACGTTTTCTACCAAAAATAGGAATTTTCAGAAAAAAAAATACACACATTTTCAAGCAAATAATTTAATTTATAACTGAAAAGAATTTTTAAAATTATTTTTTGAGTGAAAATCAACTATTATTAATAATAATTTGAAAATTAAGCTTCTTGGTGAGAAATTGACCTTTTTGGTTGAAAATTCATATATTTTATTATAAATTAATCTTATTGGTTCAAAATTCATTTCTTTGGCTTGAAAATAAGTTTTTTTTATTGAAAATTAATTTTTTAACTGAAAATTTCACTATATCATGTTTGTTTGAACATCAATTTTCTTCAGTTGAAAATTCAACTATTAGTTTCAAAATTTCATTGAAAATTAAAATATTTAGTTGAAAATTCATATACTTTGTAAAAAATTATTATTTTTTGGTTGAAAATTAGTTTTTTTATTGAAAATTAGTTTTTCTAACTAAAAATTTAACTAAATTTTGGGTCGAACAATTTTTTTACAAAAATTTATATTTTTTTAGTAGCAAATTCATATATTTTGTTAAAAATTATACTTTTTTGGTTGAAAATTAGCTTTTTATTGAAAATTAATTTTTCTAACTAAAAATTTAACAATTACATTTAATTAATTAATTTAAACTTAATTTAAAAATTTTATTTAATTTTGGGTGGAACAATTTTTGTATACAAATTTACACTTTTCAGTAAAAAATTAATCTATTTTGTTGAAAATTTATATTTTTTTTGTAGACAATTAACCTTTTTGGTTGAAAATTCCATTAAAAATTAAAATATTTAGTTGATGGTTCATATATTTTGTTAAAAATAAGGTTTTTATTGAATATAAATTTTTTCAACTAAATTTTGTACCGAAATATTTTTTTTATACTTTAAACATATTTTTTAGTAGAAAATTCATCTATTTTGTTGAAAATTTACCTCTTTTTTTTTAGATAGTTATCCTTTTTGGCTAAAAAATCCATCAAAAATTAAAATTTTTAGTTCAAAACTCATATATTTTGTTAAAAATTATTCTTTTTTGGTTTATTATCATATATATTATATATTATTATATATCCTTATCTCATATAATTTTTTCCGACTAAATTTTTTTCTACCATCTAGTAGAATTTTCTGGCAAATTGATGATTTTTCAAGCCAAAAAAAAGAATTTTTTACAAAATAGTTGAATTTTCAACCTGACAATATGAATTTTCAACAAAATAGTTACATTTTTATTTAAAAAGAGTATTTTTAAACAATGAAAGAAACGAATCTTCAAGCAAAATTGTAATTAATTTTCAACTAAAGAGATGAATTTTCAACTAAAATTATAGACTATTCAACTGGATTAGTTCAATTGTCAGTTTCAAAAATTAATTTTCAACAAAGAAAAAAAACGATTTTTCATCATAATATTTAAATTTCCAACCAAAGAGATGAACGTTTAACTCAAATTATGAAATATTATACAGTTAAATTTTTAGTTTAAAAAATTAATTAAAAGAAAAATAGATTTTTTTAACTTCTTCGCTAATGGCTCCTATCTCATATAATTTTTTCCGACTAAAATTTTTTCGTAAATTTATTTAAGGGTCATTCAAAAATAACTTTAGACGTAGTGGGGGAGTGGGGTGTAAAATCTTACTATTTCTTATGAATTAACAATTAGTTCAACTTTCAACCAAGTAGTTAAATTTGCAACGAAAAAAGATGAATTCTCCACACAAAATATAATAGTTGATATTCTAGCCAAGAAAAAAAATTATTTTTAAATCCAAAACAGTTGATTTGAACCAGAATGAACGAATTTTTTACAAAAAGGACGGATTTCTTACAAAATAGTTGAATCCCCAACCAAAACAGATTAATTTTCAACCAAGCAATTGCATTTTTGACCAAAAAGATAACTTTTTAACAAAATTATTTAATTTTCAACCGAATAATTAAAGTTTCAAACAAATAGTTAAAACTTTAACCAAAAAGATGAATTTTCAACCAAGAAGATTAATTTTCTTTCAAAAAGGACGAATTTTCTTCTTAGTTTACATTTTTTGGTTGATTAATTGTTAGTTTATATTTATTTTTCGTTTCCAAAATTTGTAAACTAAATAGTTGCATTTATAAACTAACAAAGATCAATTTTTAACAAAAAATAGAGCAGTTGAATTTTCAATTTAAAAAAATGATTTTTCTACAAAACATTTTAATTTTCTACCATATAGTAGAATTTTCTACCAAATTGATGATTTTCAAGCCAAAAAGTCGAATTTGTTACAAAATAGTTGAATTTCCAACCTTACAATATATGAATTTCCAACAAAATATTTACATTTTCATTTAAAAAGAGTATTTTTAAACAATGAAAGAAACGAATTTAAAATTTAAATTTTGAGTCTTCAACAAAAAAATAACTTGTAAGAAAGTAGTTCAACTTTCAACCAAGGAATTGAATTTTCAACCAAAATTGTAATAGTTGATATTTCAACAAAAAAAGATTTTTATGAAAATAAAAAACAGCTGGATTTAATTAATCAAAACAAAATTTCAACAGAATACTTGAATCCTTAATTAAAACAGATTAATTTTCAACCACATAGTTACATTTTCTAATAAAATTATTGAATTTTCGAGCCAATAAGAATTTTTTACAAAGCAGTTGAATTTTTAACAAAAATTTAATTTTCATCCAAGACAGATTAATTTAACCGAAAAAGGTGAAATTTTTACAGAAAGAGATTAATTTTCAACAACAAATAATTTTTAGTGGAAAGAAAAAAATTGCAATCAAATTGTTGAATTTTCAAGCCAAAAAGATTTATAAAAACGAGATTTTCTTCTATAAACGCAAATTAAAAATCCGTCGAAGTGTTTCTAAAAATTAAACATATTAAGTAGATTCTGAATATAATTTGCTTTTACGATTTTTCTAGAACTTGAAAATGTAACTATTTTTTTATATTTTTTTTCTCAACTGGAAATGTAATACTATTACAATGGAATATTGTACAATTTTAGTTGAAAATTCATCTCTTTGGTTGAACATTAATTTTTATAACTGAAAATTTAACTATTCAATTTTTAGTTGACAATTTATTTATTTTTAGTTGAAATTTAATTTCATTGGCTGAAAGTTAGTTTTTTATTAAAAATTAATTCTTTGTAACTAAAAATTTAAGAATTCCTTTTTTCGTCGAATTTGTTTACAGACATTTAATCTTCTTGGCTAAAAATTCATCTGTTTGGTTGAAAATTTAACTATTTCGTTGAAAATTTATTTTATTTGGTTAAAAACTTATTTTTTTCTATCTTAAAATTAAATTATTCTATTTTTTATTGAGAATTTATCTTTTTTAGTTGAAAATTCTACTATTTTGTTGAAAATTCATCTATTTTGTTGAAAATTTGTATTTTTTTGGTAGAAAATTAACCTCTTTGGTTGAAAATTCAACTATTAGGTTGAAAATTTCATTATAAATTAAAACATTTGGTTGAAAATTCATGTATTTTGTTATAAATTATTCTTTTTAGTAAAAAATTTATTATTTTGGTTGAAAATTCAACTACTTCAGTTGGTGATTTATAATTTTATTTGACAATTCATCACTTTGTTTGAAAGTGTAATTATTATTATTTTTTTTTTTTGAAAATTATTTTTTCTCAACTGGAAATTAATACTATTTCAATTTATATACTATTTCATTTTTTTTAGCTTAAAATTGAACTATGCAAATTGAATATTTCATAATTTTAGTTAAAAATTTATCTTTTTTGTTGAAAATTTATCTTTTTTGTTGAAAATTTATCTTTTTAGTTGAAAATTCGTCTTTTATGGTAGAAATTAATCTTTTTGGTTGAAAATTCATCTTTTTGGTTAAAAATTCATCGGTTTTATTTGAGGATTCAACTATTTGTTTGAAAATTTTCATTTTTTGTTAAAAATTCGATTATTC
>JAABKJ010075445.1:143460043-143524247 GCA_011634705.1 Andricus grossulariae
CGAATTCAAGAAATTTCGATTATGAAGCATCAAAATTACTGTCAAAATTAAAAGATCTTCAATTTTACAGATTTACAATTTAAAGTTCTACCATTTTCAAAATTTGTATTATTTTCCATTATAAAACTTAAAACTCGCATTATTTTTCATTGTAAATTGTCAGAATTACAAACTGTTTAATTTTAAAGATTCTCAATTAAAAGTTCTACAATTTTGAAGAGATACAAGTGTAAATTCTTGAATTTTGATAATACATAATTGCAAAATATTAAATTTTCAAGATTTATATTTTAAAGGCAATTTTGAACATTTGTTTTCAATAATAAACTTTTTGGTTGTTTTAACAAAATCTTTTTGGTAGCTGGAGTCTTTGGTTGTTTCAACAAACAAATTTTGTTGGGTCAATAAAATATTTTGTTGAATCAACCTGAGTTTTGTCTCATTCTGTTTTGGTCAGTAATTTGAAACACAAGTGAATTTTCTGGTAGTGTCTTGAAAAACGGATCAACAACTGAATTTAAATTAATCTATACATAGAGGGAAAATGGCAAGTTTTAATTGTGAATAATTACAAATTTCATTTTGCAAAAATTTTGTTTTCTGGGGAAGAAAGATGGAGATGTAGTAATCGTAAATGTAAAGCTTTTTAACATACTTGGGCAAATATCCGCGAACTATAAACTGTAATGAAAGTAACTTAGAGCACACTCATGCTTCTTTTGATCCTCGACTTCTGCAACGGCAAGCACTATCGGCATGTGTGAAAAGAAAAGCCGTTGATAATCCTGACGAAAAACCCGCTAAGGTAATAAATTTGTCTCTAACGAACGAGCATAAAAACTTGCGAATATATGAGATTACCTGTGCGCGTAAAGCTCTTTACCTTGAACGTCGAAAAAGTAATCCCACTAAATCTAAAGATATCAACGACGTACACCAGAAACTAGCGGGTCTTGACACTATCACAACATTCAATCATGAAGAATTCGTTCAAATTAATAATAAAAACTCAAATATGATAATCTTCGCAACAGAAAAAAATTTAGAGTTCCTCTCAAAATCAAAAAAGTTTTATGTCGACGGGACATTTGACTACTACACTAAGTTTTTTAAACAACTTTTCACTATACATGGTTACTTTAATGGCCATCATATCCCTTTAGCTTTTTGTGTACTTAAAAATAAATTCAAAAGTACATATGAGGAAATTTTCTCAACCCTTTTCAAATTAGGCCGCGATAAAGGATTTCCTTCAAATCCCCAAGAAATTATAGTGGATTTTGAACTCGGTATCCACAAAGCCATTAAAAAAGTTTTTCCCGCTGCTCGAACTATAGCATGCAGATTCCATCTTTCTCAGTCGTCGTATCGGAAAATCCAAAGCTTAGGTCTAACGGTAGACTATAAAAACAAAAATTCGAAAATTGGGCAATGGTTACGCGTTTGTTTCGGCCTAATATTTCTTGATCTCGCGGAAGCAAAACATTGTTTTGCATACGATTTATTACCGATCGTTCCACTTGACGATAGACTCATTAAATTCACAGAATATTCAACAACGACATATTTAAGTGATGACGCGTTGTTTCCACCAAAAATCTGGGCCGAAAAAACGGCAGAATTAACTAAGACAACGAATGCCTGTGAGTCTTTTCATTCTCACTTTAAGAGATACTTTTATCACCCACATCCGTCAATTTCATATTTCGTTCGTTCTCTTCTCGCAATGCAAACTTTAACGGATATAAAATGTAACAGCATCGGCGAACCCCAAAAAAACTCAGAATTCGGATTCAAAGAAGAAGCATGAGTTTGTCGAAACTCGCATTTCTGATTATGATTCAGGCAAGATCTCTCGAATCGATTTTGTCAAGTCAGTATCCTCTCATTATCGCGTTCATTAATCTCATCTCGAGCAGATACAGTTAAAGTGAAATTTATGTACATTCACAATTGCTATGTTTTCAGGGGAATTTTTTTACAGCAATAGTAAAATCGGCTCTTTTCAGGGCCATCTAATTTAATCGGCCCTTTTCAGGGCCACCAAATATTTCTAAAGTTGGAATAATTTTTATTGATTTTTAACTTAAATGAAAAAAAACAATAATATTTCCTACAATCTACATATATATGTCTCCTGCCTCCCTATCCTGACCCAAACAAACTTTTTTCAATGAAACAGAATAACATATTTATAAGAGTAACACATTTATAAGAACTTCATATATTAGTCAAATTATAGTTTATAGTTTCAAGATAATTTAATTTTTAATTAATTATTTAATTACTGTCGTCCATCTAACGCATGCTTCCGATTGGTTAATCTTTAATTGTTAATTACTCATTAATTATCAACTTTACAATGAATTTTTATTATTATTTTCAACTCCACGTTTTATGAGGAATTCAAAAATATAAAAATGTACCTTGAGTACTGGGACACCCTGTATATGTCATAGAGATGTACAAGAGTACAATCCGGCCATGAATCGTTTATTGGGGTAGATGACCGATGAACTGGAAGTTAATGGTAATGGAACCTGCATTGAAACTTTTGTATCTAGGATTGTTAACATAATTTTCTCTTTCTTTCTGGACGTGATTGTACGTTGAAAAAACTATTACGCAATCACAGACTTGCTCTAGTATCGCTCGATCCATCTTGTGGAGCAGGACTTTTCAAAAATGAGTCCGATTTACGCGAAACGATTCGAAGCGGTGTTTTTGTGTTCACATCCGCGAGGACCAAAAGTATCGTATTCTGCATGTGCAAAAGTGATAAATAAACTCAAAATATTTTGTTCACATATGGGTTTAACGATATAGAGACTCAAAAACTGTCGATGATCAGCCAGGCCGAGGAGAAAAGCGAGCAACGACCAGAAAGGAGGATAAACTCATTTTCAAGCTCTTCAAGCGTTCACCCACTTTACGCCTTCGAGAAGCTTAGGTAAAGCTAGCTAGGAAAGGAGTCCGCGTGAGCCTTAACACCATCCGACATCGTCTGGATGAAGCGGATTTTCTGTACCGTAGCCCGAGGAGGTTGAAACCACTGCTCTCTGAAACCCACGTGCAAAAACGCATGGTATGGACCACAGAAAATATCGATCGTGATTGGAGCTATGTTGTATTCTTGGAATAAACATCGTTTTGGACATGGGTTCCAGTAAAGTACGCTTGGGCTGCGCACGGTAAGCATTTTCTCCAGCGCTCGGTTGAACACTTTATATTGTTGAGCATACAGTGCGTGTATCTGTATCGTAGTACACAACGCGTCGATCTAGTGGGTACAGGTAGTCATAAAACTTTAGACTAGTTTGAACAGTTGTATACGCTGCTATGACTACATTTGTGTAGAGTGATGCTACACTTGCCTCGTCTTTACACGACCAAGTGATGCAAAGATCATCGTCATCAGCTGGGGTAATGTCATGGAGTTCCAGCTCTGGATTAGTCAACAACTCCGTTAATATTTCACGTTCCTCAACAACTTCTGTTTGTGGAGAATTGTCTCTTTTCCCGAGTTTATCTCAGAAAGGAGTTCAGGCAGAGTTGTACGAATACCTGTTTTTCCGAAGACTTATTCTACCGTTCCTGACAGAGATATGGACTGCAGCAAGGTGAAATATCGTGCGTAAACTCCTAGGGGAGCGGGCGAGTTATTCAATTGTTTGTTTTTTTCAACATCCCCATCTATCACGGCACCTTGCGGTGCGCTTAATTTCTACCCCTATTTCTCTCTCTCTACTCATAATAACCATTCAATAGCTTGTACAGACTAATTATTTGCTCGTCTGTAACTCATGAAACTCCAGTATGACGATTATCATCGAAATCGAATAAGTTGATTATACAAATGTACGCCATATTGCATCCGCCATATGAAACATTATGTGTACACTATATCGTATCGTATGCACCGAGTCCGAAATCAAGACAGTACCTTCATATAGCAGCGGAGCTTTACCCATACCAAAATTACACTGGTTTACAATAAAAAAAAAAGGTGAGGACTATTTGACAAGACCACTTCATCCTTATATATTTTGACGCGCTGAATACGAATTCGAGGTCTATTTACCTCCATCACGTCAGGTTCAAGGTCATTTCAAGGTCAAATACAGGAAAAGCCGTGCAATAAACTCCTGATGTAGCGACGGAGGCTCGATCTATAGCTGGGGATGTGTACTATTAACGGCCGATGGTAATTACCTGATGTTGGTAACTCAGCCTGGAACAGAACCTTGCCGACTGACGGTAACTTAGCATCGAACAGAACCTCGTAATTCTAGCTTTTCAAGAATCTCCATTATCAACCTCACTTTTTTACTGACTTAGCATGGAACAGAACCTCAAAATTACCGACCTCTCTGCTTCACAGACCTATAGAGCAATGCTATCGCAGCAAGAATCTGCATTACCAACCTCACTGTTTTACAGACTGCTGATAACTGAGCATGGAACAGAACCCTTACTTGGTTGGTAGTGCCATCTGTTGGTGTCAGTAACTCGCGACTTTCTACCTTAACGACCTATGGTAAAATGATAATATAAAAAGTTACCCACCTCTCTGTTTTACCAACTGGTGGTACAATGATATCAGGGCAGTAATCTGCATTACCGACCTCACTGTTTTACCGACTGCCGGTAACTTAGCACGGAACAGAACCCTTCCTTCGTCGGTGGCGCCATCTGTCGGTGCCGGTAACTTGCGACGGTGGCGCCATCTCTCGGTGAGTTGAGCCACAGCCCCCTAGCCCTATTACTATCATGGTTAGCTTTTTGTGCCATGAAGGAATTTTTTTTGCCCTTTTCCTCCTATTTCGAGCTTCCATACGTGGCACTTCTGAATTTCCGTAATAGCTAGTGCTTTCTTCCATTCCTGAGTTTTTTTCTGCGAAATTGTTGTATATCTTCGGCAGAAATGGACCATAATTTAATTGCATTGGTGTACTTTTAAACTTCTGTGACGAAGTTTTTTGCGTCTTGATTGCCTTCTATATGTGACTTCCTTAAATTGTGTTCAGTTTAAAAATGCTTAACGATGCCGCAGATGCCATCACAGGCACCTTTTCCGTGACCTGTGGCTGAAAAAATCCATTTTCGGCTGTATGATGACTTTCAAATTCAAAAAAATGGTAGCGATTCTTGAATAGAGCTGGAGCTCCGTCAGAAATTATGCGTGTGATGACATTGATGAAATAAAAAAAAAATGTAATAGTAAAATATTGAATAATATTTTAGAATATTTAGACTTTTAGGAAAAAATTGTGTAGAAAAATTGGTTCTTCATGCCGATTTACATCCAATTTGATTATTTATGACAGCGGAAAATTGTTATTATTCATATTTTATCGAATAGATCAATAACAACGCAAGATAGAAAGTGCCTGAGCACTTTTTTGTAGAACTTTTTTTAAGGAATAACTTTCATTCTTCAACTTTTTTCGTATCTCGTCTTCTTTTTGCAAAAATCGTGAATTTTCATTTTTAAGAAGAAAAGCAAATTTTTCTCCTCTCCAAGACGCGGGCACAAGATAAACTTCACTGAAATATATTCACCATATTAGTACCAACTGAAAAAAAAATCAAGAGAAAAAAAACGCTGTCTTTTTTGAGAAAATTAGGTTTGAAATATTTGAGAAAAACCGCCGCCATTTTGTCAATTTTGAACTTTTTCAAATTTTTAGAACGGATTCCAGAAGAGGACGAAAAATATTTTCAGAACCAGAAAGAAAAAATGAATTCCTATGATAGCTAAAACAAAAACATCACACTTTTAACGAAAATGTTGACTATTTTTTGGTCTGTATGTATGTATGTATGTCTGTCTGTGAGCACGATAACTTTCGAAAGAATGGACCTATCAGATTGGCCTTTGATATACTCTTCTAGTCTCGCAAACGAAAGGTCAAGTTCGTTAGTCAGCCATTTTGGATGAAAATTCAAAAAGTGAGCGCATTTTGAAAATTTTTTAGGCCATTTTTTTCACAATTTGGAAATATATGGGTACGATAATCGCGTTTCTCCAATCGTCTGGGACTTGTCTCGTCTCGATACATAAATTTATCAATTCGCAGAACCTGTGAGGTATGTACTCGCCATCGTATTTAAGCATTTCAGCGCTGATACTGTCTACACCAGCAGCGTTACCATTTTTCAAGTTCTTAATTATATCTCTAGCTTCATTGACACAGACTTTCTCAATTGGGTTTTCTAATGCATTATGTTCTATGTCGCAGTTCTGTTGCCCTATACCTTCACCTCCTAATAATTCTTTAAAAGAGTCTTTTAGAGGGGCTACTATCCCGTCTGTATCATATAGCATTTCTCTTTTGTTGTTTCTCATGCTGACAAACTCTGTACTTTCACTTTTGTTCATCTCTGTAAATATTATTTTCGTGGTTCCTTGAAAGTCCTTTTTATTTTTTTTCTTCTTCTGTTCTGATTTTATATTTACTTTCCTTGACTAGTCGTTCACCCTTTAGAAATACAATGAAACTAACAGGTATTAACTTTTAATAATAGAATTTTTATACTTTTTATATTTCTTTCTTAATTGTCATGACATTTTAATTACTTGTGCTTTTGTATTGTTCGTACGTAGTTTATTAAAAACCGTCGCTATATCGTTTCTTTTCTTTTCGTTTCAATATTTACGCTTACAAGTCATGTATTTTTATCACACAGATTCGCATTTCCAGTTAAAATTTTGTACTGATGATGACTCTCGACGAACAGTCGAAACGTATACCAATTATGCACTGAGAGTCTCTCAGACATATATCAAAGTGAAATTTTGACCAGTAATCTGCAGACTTTTACATTACATCTTCAAGTATATATATATTCACCCTGGTCCACACAATAACATCTTTTATATCTGTCTACACTATTCGGCATATTTCTTGATTCTTCTGCGAAATGGGACTTTTTCATGTCATCCGAATGGGTCTGTCTGATGGAAATTTAACTGTGAAACATATGAAGACAATATGATTCAATACGATACAAGATGATACAATATGATACAATACCATGCAATGCGATAAAATACGAAATAATATCATACACTATGATACAGTATGATACGATATATAGTATATCATACCAAGTACACTATGAAACGCTATCATGATGCAATAGGATACTATATGGCACACTATGATACATTATGATACGCTATGATAGGCTATGATATTTATTTTGGATCACCTCAAAACTCATGATGATTCCTCGCAGAAATTTCAAAGTTAATCCATTAAAGCTTTAACTTTGAGTGGCCTCACTGCCACACACTGTGTTTGATAATGATGATGATCACTGGCCCTTCATTCTTCTGTTTTGTTTTCTCCATTTGTCAAATTTCTAGAAGGCCAGCTCATATTCATCCTTACATTTTTCAGGTAGTAAATCTTGTTTTGCTTCTTTCACTTCTTCATTTATGTTCAGGGGTTGCATTTTGGTTGTCGTTTCCATGATTTTAAATGTACGAAGATTTACAATCATAACACTTTGCTACTTAATTGCTGATGATTTCAGGTTTCACGGACTCCATTGTTGTAGATGAAAACATACGATTGACGTGGGAGTCAGCTGTTTGGGTGGTGATTGGTAATCTCCTATGGCGCGAAATTTTCAAAGTGATTAAGTGCAAGGCAGTACGTACGTAATTTGAGAGAATGCATGAGAAATAAACTTTTTAAACATTATCTAGGTAAAAAACTAATTATACAGTTAATTAATAATAATAATGGAGTTTAATTGATAATAATGCTTATAAACACATAATTAAATAAATTTCAATCAATAAAATTTGTATTGATTATATATATATATATATATATATATATATATATAAGGAGCTTTAACAAAAGATAATTCACAATCACCAAATTATAGTTGTTGATGCTTTGACCTTTAATTTTAAAAGTGGGAAAAATACAAAGAATGAGCGCGTAGCGCGAGGTACATACGTTATCGAGCGCGAAGCGCGAGAACCAACAGTGGCGCGCCCTAGGCGCGCTCAAACTTGCGAGCCGCGCGCACAGCGCGCGACGAGAATGTTTCCGCGCTGCGGGCAGATTTTTTTTAGGTGCGTTTACTTCAGAGACGATGCTTCACGTATCAAATAAGAATTCACCAAGTTATATGAATTTTTTCTAAACAAGCGATGCGGTCAATGATATACCAGTTAAATTCTTTCAAAATCTGTAAATTCTCCGATTTTTTAAAATTCCCTTGAAATCTTTGCAATTTCCTCGAAGTCTTTTAAATTCCTTGTACTCTTTCGAATTGATTGTATTAATTCTTTCAAATTCTTTGAATTTTACAATTCACTTTTATATCAAAATTGCCATAAAAAACCCTCTCGGTCGCTACTAAAAGATTTTCAGTCCTCATAGACCAACTGTGTCCCAAACATGGCCTGGTTCAACCACATGTTGAACCAGGTTGAACTATGGAAAATCTTTGTCAAACAAATAACGCTAACTATCAATCCAACTCTGTCAGTAATTTAATGTTTTCTTATCAATCAAAGTAAAGTATGTTGCAAGCCCCAGTTATACCTTCTTGCTTTCCTGAAATACATGCGGTGCCGTTATGCCCCAGACGTGATGTTGCAAGATTTATTTAATTTTAATATATTTATAACGTTTATACAATCAATTAACGATATCAGAAGCTTTAAAAAATACTTCACCTATTAAGCAATAATGTTTTCATTTTTGTCTTTCAATATATGCTGTAAATACTTCATTTTTGCAAAAGACTTTTCCACTCTGGCGTTATTTTTTACAGAAATACATTCTACTTTCACTGATATGACTTTAAGTTGATTTAATAGTGATGTTCCATCAGAAAATGTTGAGGAAAAAGTCGCTCTTTGCAACACATCTGTTATTGTTCTAAACAAACTGTATTAACTTATCCACTGTTCGAACGCTGAAAAAAAGAATTTCTAGAACCAAAAAATGCATTAGTGGTTTAATTCAAGATAATTATAATTGCATTAGAAATATATTTATTTGTTACAAAGATTTCATGCATTTATAGCAATGAAGCGCATTTATTTATATGAACAAGATATTGTGTTTACATAAATATATATAATAATAATATTTCTTTGGCATTCCCTGTTGATCCTACGTCCTATACTGTTATCATAGATGACTATTATTAATTTAATACTGTTAAAAATGTAGTTGATTTGACTTGAAGTTCCCTTCAATTTTGGGGCTTCTAAAAAGTTGTCTTCATGTTTTTATAAAATGTTTTTGACATTGAAATTAATATTGACTCATCGTCTCACACGTTATACGAGGGATGTTTGATAAGTCAGTGACTTTTCGACTAAAAGATTTTTTTGTGGCAAATGAGTGTTTTACTTCTCAACATAATCTCCTTTTAGCTCGATACATTTAGTCCAGCGTTTTTCCAGTTTTTTTATTCCTTCCAAGTAATAGGTTTTCTCAAGGCACTCAAAATCGGCGTTTGTTTTGGTGATGACCTCTTCATTCGACTCAAATCTCTTACCATCCGGCCATTCCTTCAGGTTTTGAAACAGGAAATAGTCGCAGGGGGCTAAATCTTGAGAATATGCTGGATGAGGTAGCAATTGTAGCTCGATTCATGGATTTTTGCCATCGTGACTACACACGTGTGCACCCTCGAATTGTCCTGATGGAACAGCACTTTTTTCTTCGACAAATGCGGTAGAGTTATGGAAAGAAGGAATAGTGATACCAATAGTGAAGAAAGGCAAAGGGGAGGAGGTTAAGGATTATAGAGGAGTGACACTAATGCCAACACTGTATAATGAATATGTGACAGTTTTATCGGAGAGGTTGAAACAAGAAGTTGTGGAAAAAAAGATAGAGCCACCGAATCAGACAGGGTTTAGAAAAGGGATGGGGGTGATGGACAATATATGTATATGTTTTAATTTATCTAATAAATAAGAGGATTAAAAGGGAGAAAGAGGCAATAATAGCAATGTTCGTGGACTTGAAGGCGGCGTTTGACTCATTAGAGCTAGGCGAGATAGAAAAAATGATAGTGACAAAGGGGATACGAGAGGGATTAATAAAGAGAGTATTGGAAATTTTCAGAGAGGCAAAAAGCAAGGTAAAGGTAGGAGAAAAAGTAGGACATATCTTCTGGTTAGTGAGAGGAGTAAGTCAAGGATGTCCTCTGAGCCCACTTTTATTTAATATATTAACATCAGACTTGGATGAAGAACTGAAGAGAAAAGGGTGGGGAGGAGTTAGGATAGGGAACGAAAAGATATATAAACTGGCATACGTAGATGATATAGTGTTGATGGCAGAGGATGAAGAAGGGATGGCGCGCTTGATTACAGGATTAGAGAAATACTTAGATGGGAAAAAGTTGAATTTAAATGTAGAAAAGACAAATATAATGAGGTTTAGAAAAGGAGGGGGCAGAAAGAAAGAATGTACGGGGAGATGAAAGGGAATAAACTTAGAAGAAGTAAAAGAGTTTGAGTATTTGGGATATATCGTACAAACAAATGGAGATCATAGAGCTCATATAAGAGAAAGGATAAAAAAAGCAGCAGGGGTAATGAAACAGAAATGGGGAATAGGAAAAAGGAGGTTTAAAAAAAATTGGAGAAGGAGAATGTGGTTATTTGACACTCTGGTATGGCCGGTATTAGGTTATGGAGCAGAGATATGGGGATGGAAAGTCAGGAAAAAGATTGAGAGTTTACAAGAAAGGTATATAAGGTGGACGCTGGGGATATACTGGAGAACGCCAGGATATATGGTGAGAGAAGAAGCGCAAAGGGATAAATTATGTACTAGAGCGGTAAAGAGGGTATGGAGTTTTGGGACGAAGCTGAGGGAGGAAAAGGGAGGGGAGTTGGAGAGAAAGTGTTTAATGGAGGTAGAAGAAAGAAGAGGAAGGGCAATGGAATTAACGAGATGGTAAGAAGAAAGGAGGGAGTTCTTTAAGGCTAGAGATATAGAAGACGGGACTGGAGTAAACTATGAAGAAGTGGAAAAAACGGAGAGGAAAAGACAATTAATAGAAAGATGGGGAGTGATTGAGGAATCAAAATATAATAAATGGTATAAGATGATAAAAAAGGAAGGATTACCAAAATATTTGGAAAAGCGATGGGGAGAGAAAAGATGGACCAGAATAGCAAGATTTAGATTGGGAAACGAGGTAAGGGCAGGTATATATTGGGAAAAGAATGAGAACAGGAAGTGCAGAATCTGTGAATGGGAAGAGGAAACATGGCAGCATGTATGGGAAGGTAAGTAATGGTTATGTAATAGCATAAGTAGATTAAGATGCGTTTGCGTTATCGCTCTCTCTCTCTCTCTCTCTCTCTCGCACTCTCGCTTTCGATCACTCGCTCACTCATTCGCTAACACGTCCCAAATTGCGCTATCGTCAAAAATAGAAATAAGGTTTTAGATATAAGATTTTCTGCAATTAGGTGTAAATAACTGTAAATAGTAAGAATAAGATTTTATAAAATATGTAGACGGAAGTATTGTAAGAAATGGAAGTCATGTAAACCCTTAGGGGACACATTATGAATCATTGCCCAATTTTGGCACCTGCATATGTCAGAAAGTGAAACAGAAACATATAGTATATATATTATTATTATTATAACATTGCATAATGTTGATATATTAAGACTTTAGTTACTTTTAAAATTTTATGTTGAAAAGTCAGTCGCCCCCCAACAGATATTTCGTATCTACGGTGCAGCGTACATCACAGAGTAGAGATTCTCGCACGCGCCTACCACCACTCCCGCTCTCCAGGAGAATAAGTGGTGGAAGCGAAACATGTGCTCCCGGAGCAAATTTCCGCGCGTTGGGCATGTCTGTCCTAGATGTTCTATTTACGTGTACATACTTAAATCATTCGAAAATATTTATAATTTTGGTGTCTGCAGTAAAGGAGGGCCTCTGGCATTAACAATGACAGTGGGAGAAACCCTCTCAAAAACGCATTTGCCTAAATAACCGTAGACGTGATTACAGCAGAATCTCAACCACCGCCACAGGGGTACTAACTGCGAACGAGTTATCAGTGAACGAATGACATTAATGTGGGAGCTCTTACCTATCCCATGTTAGCGTCTGGAAAAACTGATCCCATCTTCGAGACTTTACATATACGGATATAAGTGCGAGTGTTGATCTCGCAGTCCGGTACATGCATAAACTTGGGACCCACCATAATCATCTCCTCCCCCTTTCTCCCTTGAAAATGTAGGTGTGAAGTCCACTAAATTATATTTACGGCGGTTAGGATCGATAGGGGTAAGTGTGATAATGGGGTTAGCGTGATAAAGAAAAATTTGGAATGAAAAACAAATGAGTCATCAACTTTTATTATTAAAACATAATGATTATGGCTTTTATTATTTGTAGGAAAAACGTGGCTGCCATCACTTATTGATTTAGTTAATTATTTTTAAAGAAACTGAGATGCTTTTAGAAAACTCAAATTCGTAGTTGTGTCAACTGGTATTTTGACTTGAATTTTTCGTACACAGAGCAGCTTTTGGTGAACTTTCTTTTATGAATAAAGGAAGGTATTATCTTTTCTTTGAATATCCGTTGTTTTTTCAAAAATTTTACATTTTTATTTTTGTTTTATGATAAATTATGACAAGAGTAAGTATAAATCAGACTAAGGAGTAAGTGATACCTATTTTTTTCTAATTTTTCATTGTCAAATAGGTACATTATAATAATTTGCGAATGCCTACTTAATGTATAGATTCACACAGATAAATAATTTTTCAATCAATTTGAATATCAAACAATTTAAAATAGATACTTTTTTTAATATCACTGAACCTTCATTCTAAATTAATTTTTTTTTACATTTTATTCTTATTAATATTCTTATAAATGACAAAGGATTTAAAGCAAACATACATTATAAGAATCAGTGGATGTTTAATCTATAGTTACGAAAGTACAATCTTGTAAATTTTAGATTTATTAGTTTGGTTTACACATATCACACTTACCCGTAATGACAGAAAATCTAAAATTGTTGACACACTACCAAAGAAAATGAAAAATATTACTTGAAGCAAGTTTTTGTTGATTAAAAAAGGAAACTATTAAAAAAAGAAAGTCTAAAGATAATTATAGCAAAATTTGAAATAAGAACCTGCTCAGATATTTGAAATAATACTAATCAAACCTTCTCAGATTCCCGGGCTGCCCTATGCTATTCGATATAGCTTCGTGAATCCCATTGGACCCCCCTCACTATCCTTGGGTGGGACACCCTGATAGTATGTGTTCTAGGTACTCAACGTGTGTATGACACGCCCTGCACCTATCGTTTGGAACTTCTTGACCTAAAATGCGGTTACGGTATGCTAAGGTGGAAAGGACACTTTCCTGGCTTGCGAAAATTAAAAATTTAATGTTTTATTATCAATCAAAGTAAAGTATGTGGCGAAAGCAGTTATAACCTCTTACTCCCTGCTGAAATACGTGGGCACGCCGCGGCGCGGCGTCATGCCCCATATGTGACGGCCCAAGATTTAATTAATTTTAATTCATTGAATCATGATACCAGATGTTTAATAAAATACTTTACCTATTAGAATCTAACTCTTTCATGCTTTAAGTATTTCAAAATATGCTGTGAGTGTTTAATTTTAGCCAAAGACTTTTTGTTCGGTTTCCGCTAAAACTGTTTTTTCATCATTACTCTTCTGACGCGAATTTTAAAAGAGAAATCGCATCAAATCACTATTTTTCTAAACAGAAAAAACTATTCTATGTGAAAAACTAATATGAATATCAAAAAATACGGGCGTTATTTGTAATAGTCACCGTGCCCCGCACCGACAACATACCCCACTCTCCCCTGCCTCATACAAAAATTTACTAAAGTTTAAAAAAAAATTAAGCTCGGTAGAGAAAACAAATGTCTGCCTATAGGTAGTTTTTAGATAAGAATTCCAAAGGTTCATTCGCAGTATTTTTCACATTTTTTAGTGAAAGGTACCAGCCGGTTTATGCACGATCGAGCATTGAGGTTTTCTTTGAGAATGAGGAAGAAGGGCTTCGATGCTTCCTTGGTATTTGCGAACATTGAGTGTGGGCAGATGCGTCATAAAAAAATATAATTCGGTTAAGTTTGCACATCCGGCTATCTTTTATGTCTCATACGACACACATACACCCATACCTCTATAAAGCAATTAACTTCACCACTCCCGCGACTTAGCGGTTAACTACTCTTCGTTTACTGCCCACTTATACGAATGAGTATTCCTGCAGTCCTGATTCCCTATTATTCTTTTCGTTTAATTTTTCCCAAACAGGGATTTGAATTTTTCCTCTTTTTAGCTGTTTATTATTATTTTTTTAAAAAAGATGTATTTCAAAATATTGTACCTCACGAAATTTTTTATTTGATCGATGATAATAGAAATAAAAATTTGTAATGGTTTATTAGTTACTACATTGTACTTTTTATTAATCATCTTCAATGAAAGATGATGCTTATGCAGTTGCATCGGTTGTTTTGGTGCCAACCTTTTTATTTCACGTTCCAACGAGCGCATTGACGTAACTAATTCTGAAGTTTTCTGACTCGAAATATTAATGAAGTTTCTATGCCTTTATTGATGAAGAGATTCATTGTCCCTTCTCTCAAGCAAAAATTGGCCATCACTTAGTCTATTTATCATTATCAATCATATTATTTAATGAATGCTTGAACTCAGTGATTAATAATTTCACTTTACGCAATAGTTCCTAGAAAGTATTTTTCTTAAATCTACGTTTCTCTGGTAGGCGTACGGCCGCACAGTGTTGTTTGATTGCAAATCGTGTTTATATTTCGAAATCTGATTGCGATTTGTGTGAATACATTTATCATTATTCTGTCTTGAATTAACTTTTATTTTCTCAACTTATAAATATAATAGGCTTGGCTGAAAACCAACATTTTTTAAACTGCAGATCTAATGTTTTGGAAAAGTTATAATTTTTGGGAAAGATCCAGACCAAAATAATTGAACTCTGTCAATATTATTTTGACCCAAAACTATTATTTTTACACGGAGAAAATTTGTGCGTTAAATTTTACATAACTTAGTTCAGTAAACGAAGGACATTATGGCATTATATTAAAATTTCACTTTCAGTCGTGTAAAATGAAATAGGGTAATATTTTATGTGAATATATGAATTATTAATATAAATTCATTAAAATTTAATTCGCGATTCAGTAAGAAATAATACAACGAGATAATAAAGATCACCGCACCGCAGTGGAGAGGCGGCGCACGCTCTCGCTAAAATGACGATATCTTGGGACCTATAAGAGTCTCCATGATTTTTTTTTTAAAAGAAAGGTGATTTCACAGGGAATCATTTTATCGATATTTTAAAAAAATTCGAATTATATATTATTTATATCAAATATTTCTGACGTGTACTGACCCAAATATATGATACATAAGTGCGCAAATGAGGACTGATCCATTCCTAGTTAGATGATTTGTCATTGCAATTAGTCATTCAATGGTATACGCATGTATTAAAAATTATCAAATATTTTTTTAGGGAGAATTTTTCACTACTAACATACCCCTGATGAAGAAATCTTGACGAAGAACATAAAAATAGGATAAACGCTTTAACTAGAGCGTCGCCAAATTTAGTCGACTAGGGTCTTTTTCGCAAATAAAAAATAATTACCATAAACACCTCCAGAAGACTTTAGTAGATGTCTGGGGTGATTAATTTTAATTTTGACATTTTTCGGCTTTTATAGTTGCAGGCAGTTGCAAGTTGCTCAAAGTTACAGTGAGGATGATGATATAAACTACAGTATTGGCAAGGTGCCTGGAATGACTATTTTTCATTTCCAATTTTTGTCCCGTTTTAGTTGAAGGCAGCTCGGAATGGGTTTGTTAAATGTACTAGGAGCGTTTTTTAAGGCTTTTGAATATTATTGTAAGGATCAGAATATCTCATTATGTGTTGGAAAAGTGTGTGGGGTGATTATATCAAATTAAAATTTTTTTAGCAGTTTAAGTTGGAGGAAGCTCAGACAGGGTTTGATGAATGTACTAGGGGTGGTTTTTTGATGCTGTATAATATTATTGTAGGAATTACGATATTCGCTAGAGCCTTGGAAAGGTTTCCGGAGTAACAATTTTTAATTTGAAAATCTTTTTCTGCTTTAGTTAAATGCAACTGAGCCGGTGTTCGTTAAGGGGGGAGTATAGTTGAACCGGTAAAAAAAGCTATTTTTTTATATAAATGATTCTGTGTAAGTATAAAAAAATGCATTTTTTGATTTTTCATGTTTAAATCTTTAAACGCGTTTTTCTCGAAACCATGTTTTCAAAGTCGGTGACGGTTGTAACTCAAAATCTACTGCATGGATCTTTTTGAAATTTGGTATACTATTTCTATACATAATTCTCGAGGAAACATGTTCGAGTTTTTTCAAATATTATTATTATTTATTTTACCATAACAAATTCGTTGATTTCTTAGCAAAAAAACGCGTTTTGACTTCAAAGTGTAAAAAAAAAGTCTAAAAAAAAGGAGAGCCATATTACCGCGAGAAACATCTCACCTAACGAACACACTTTGATTTTTTGATTTTGGATGATCCAGTGGTCAGTTAGAACCGTCACCACAAAGTAATTTTTTTCGAGGCGCCTTCGGAGATTTGCTGCCAACGGCCTATTTATTCATATTTTGCAGTGAAAATTAGGAAGAATATGGTTCAGATTTTCTATTATTATGTACCAATCAAAGAAATAATACAACATTACCTGAAAAATTCTTGAAAATTTGCCTTTTTTTGTCCGAATTAACTATACTCCCCCCTTAAGTAGCTTCAAATCAATAATTGATCAATTTTTTGTCTTATTTCAAATAGTTTTAGTCATTTTCCTTAAATTATTTTTTTGAAATAAAAAATAATACACAATCTTCTGAAAGATATAAATAAAAAATGTTTATTATCCAAAAATATTTCGAAAACCTTAGATAGTTTTTAAACTTTATTCAAAAATCTGCAAAAAACTACACTTCGTTTCAAATGTTTTGAAATATTTTCAAAACTTCTAAATATTTTTTTCAATGATTCAAATTTTCGCGCGTAATAGCGAGTACACGAAGTGCGAAAACCTAGAGGAACCGAGCTTCAAGCGTCAGGTAAATGTGTCCGAGCGTTGCAAAACTGCACATTTCACACAAAAAAAGAACTTCCTATCATTATTTGTTTCCAAGATGATATGTTTATGGAAAACGGTCTGTAACTAGTTAACAATTTCATATTTCGAAATTTGGAAGATTGCGTTGCATTGTAGACACCTCAAAGAGCGTCCGTGATTTTTTTTCAGATTTTTTAAGATATACAGCTCGTTTTGGAAAGCCTCGAAAGTCGAGGCTTAAAAAAAGTGCCTATGAAGCCTAACACGTATTTCCCATAAGAAAACAAAACGTTTTTGTACATGTTATTCAGAATGGCCAAAATTAGGCGAATCCACATAAAAGTACACGTTTCTCTTCACAATTAGTTCTAGAATACAAATAAAATATTAATTTTTGAATATCATCCCATAAGTCTGTTTGGTAAGGTCCCACAAAACCCTTATAAGTTGAAAAATGAGTTTAGCGAGCTTTTGGGGCTAATTATGATTTTTCACGGTTTTTTTAAAATGGAAATATTATATAATACGTCAAGTACTACTTCGTCCTGTCGCGGTTTTTAAACATAATTTTAGCTTCTTGTCCAATTTTTAATTAGACTTAGATAAGTGCTACGAAGTTGCGGCTTTTTCTGAACTCTGAAACTTTTTGTACACTTTTCAGCAATAATAATACATTGTTTAAGCAACTGTGTTTGCAAATAAGTAGTGACGAGTATCAACATGGTTTTAGAAAACATAATTTGTAATGTAATTCCTACAAGACTCGAAGATAATAAGATATATTTCGGACCTAAATGTCGGTGATGTACATTTGTTTATATAATCCGTTTATAGAATTAATTAAGAACATGTGATCTTCAATTTTTATGACCGGGTTTTATCCTAACAGTTGAATCAAGCAATTTCAGAGCAGAAATATACTTTCGAGACGAGTAATCCCTCATTTCGATTATTTACTAATAAAATTTGCTTATGATAATCACATTTGTAAGTTGGTAATGCTTTTCCTTTAGAATACCTTGGCCTTTGAATTTAAGCCACAGAAAGTACAAGGAAAAAAATTGTCTAGATTGATAAAAAATCAAATTACAAAAGTGGATGGAAAGTCGGTAATGAACATTTGTTTATATAATCCGTTTATAGAATTAATTAAGAACATGTGATCTTTATTTTCAATGCCCAGGTTTTATCCTTACAGTTAAACAATAAAATTTGTAAGTTAGTAATGCTTTCCCTTTAGAATACCTTGGCCTTTGAATGTAAGCCATGGCAAGTACAAGGAAAACATTGTCTAGGAGACAAAAAATTAAATTACAAAAGTGGATATTTGTTCGCTATTTCTATTAAAATGAAAACAAAAAAAGCAAACATCAGAAAACAGAACATTTAAAATCGGCGCATAATTGCGTTCAAAATGTGATTTTGAACCGCGATTTTTTATTTCACACCACTGTGATACGTGATGAGGATATGTCTCTGAAGCCGAAGAGCTTTAACGAAGGAGAATTAACACACGGAAATAAAATGGTTTAGCTATCCCAGCTAGAAGTTTTGCTGGATTTCGTCTTCTAATAAAACTTAGCTGTATTACCTACATTTCTAGCTGTGTCACCTAAATATGTAGCTGTTTTAGCTAATTCTGCCATCTAAAAATGATCTAGATAAATTAGTTAGATAATTTCTAGATGGAAAAATTAGCTAAAACAGCTAGATATTCAGGTAACACTGCTAGAAATGTAGGTAATACAGCTAAATTTTCTTAGAAGACGAAATCCAGCTAAACTTCTAGCTGGGACAGCTTGTTGAATAATTTAAAAAAATTTCATTTTGCTGAATTTGATTAATATGAGTTTATTTTGAGGTACAACAGAGACCGACATTATCGTAATGGCAGATACCTCAAAAGCGAATCCTAACCTCCAAATAGTGCATATAGAGAAAATTTTTATTCAGCAGAATAAAATTTTATTGCTATTATCCCTCAAAAAAAGAGTACCGGGACGTATGTTGCACTATTTTATAGCATCTCAAAATACAGTTTTGAAATTTTTTAATTTTTGTGGACAAAAACCTGGGGGAACTGAACCCGATTTACCACACGCGGAAGTATCACATGCCCTTAAGATTATACGTTATTGAGTTCGGCCGCGAAAACAGCCTGGCGCCATCTGTTGTCCAAAAGTGGCAATTACTGAGTGATTAATTCCACTTGTTTACATGCAATTGAAAATAAATAAAATATATACTGAAAATAAGAGTTTAACTGTCAGATAAGGAGAGTGTCTAGGAAAACTGATAAAATCTCGATTGCTCGTTGGCTTTTCATCGCGGGATGAGTGTACTCACGAAGTACTACACGGAGATCGCACACCTGGCTTAGAGCATATATTACATGGAGTACCGATCGGGGGTAATTTTGCGTCCAAGAGATACGTAACGCTGTTCAAAATCTCAGACGGTGAAAGTGCTTGTCACTTATAACGTCGTCAGACGTCGCTTGTCTTGTTTTACACTTTTTTTCATAAATAGCTTAAAAAGATCCCTGTAAATATCAAAATGAGATCTCCCTCAGTTTTCGAGCAATAGTTAAGAACATACATCGTAGCATGGTGTACTGGTGTGCCCAGCGTCCGAGAATCTAAACTCTGAAGTTCGTGCATACGATTATAATAGTCTTCTATCACTCATATATCAAGAATGTATCATATTATTTACAAAAATTCAACACTATCTTATTTAAACAAGCGCGCGCAAAGTTGCACTTTCACCGTTTGAGATTTTGCTTTGCGACATTTATCCTAAGGACGCGTACTACCATGCTTCAGGGATAGGCCTTTTGCATCGTCTACGAACATCTACGATGAACGTGAACAGTACCACTTACTTCTGTACTCAGCATTTCATTAGTCAATCCCTCGATCCCACTCGAAAATTGATATCGACAACGTCGCATTATGAATGGTACACCATTTTCGTTTAGAGCGGTCAAGAACCAATCTCGAGAATTGGGATCTGAAATACAACGATAGGCCAACTGGTGGCATGTATTAGGGGTAAAGTGACCCCGTTGTTGCCTCCATATTGCCTATCACGTGACGCTGTGACGTCACGATTTCAGATCCCAATACCGTAATCGCTCGAAAAATTTTAGTGCACCAAACAACCGCTCTAAAATTTTAGCATGCTAAAAATATCAGAGTGGTCTCGAAAATAGCACCCCAGGTGAAATACATGGCGTGCGGTCACCTTGTAGTACTTCATGAGTGTATCTTTACTGAAGACCTGGACAAACTTTATTTTGTGACAGCACTTATTGTATGATAGGTACTTTAGAAAAGATTTTCGCTATAGCTTAAATATTAATAATAAGAGTACTTTTAAAATTAAATACAATATTTATTTCTTAATCCCTACGAATGGATATATTTTTATAATATATCCCTCTTAAGGGATTGTAATTATAATCTCGACACTGGAAAGCAAGATTTAATTTAACTTTTAATTATGCATTGCGTTTCAAGGAAGAACTAACTTTAGAAAATCAAGTAAGTCGATTGTTATACTTATCTAGGGTTACCAGACGTCCGCTTTTCAGCGGACATGTCCGCTTTTTCTGTCCCGTGTTCGCTTGTCCGCTTTTTATGTGAAATGTTCGCTGTGTTTGAGGGGAAAGTGAGAAAACAATGTGCAACATTGTCCTGAATGGTGAGAGATTAGAGCAAGTTGACAAATACGTATATCTGGTTAGCCTATTCACTAGCGACGGAAAAAAAGATGGGGAGTTAGATAGACGCATAAATGAAGGCAAGAAGGTTATCGGTAGAGCAGGGTCCATTCTCAGAAATAAAAACAAATAAAAAACTAAAATGACCATATATAATTCTACATTTTTACCGGCTGTACTATACGGTAGCGAGACATGGACATGTGAAGAAAAGGACAAGAGCAAAATAACGCGATTGGCATGAAACCTCTGCGCACAATATGCGGGAAAATTCTGATGGACAAAGTCAGAAACGAGATAATCCTCAAAGTATGTGGTACAGGAGAGACACTAGTTGATATATGGGAAAGTAATACGTTTAAAAAAACCTACAATGACATTTACCAAAATACCGTTTAGCAGGCCAAGTGCCGGAACCTGGCCAGTCAGTCGCCCCTTGCAGCATGTCTAAAAAGTAAAGAAATTTAAGTATTTTAGGAAAGCTCACGTTTTTTTTTGTCTGAATAGTACCTACAATGGCATTTACTAAAATAATTTTCAGCTGGCCCAGGTTTTCTAGAACCTATCCGACTGACTGGACCATGATGATGTACACCCTATATGCAAAGCTGGGTAAAATAGTTCTCATAATGTATTTAAAATATAAAATGCAAAATAGGTTCATAAAATTCACATAAAATGTAAAATGGAGGATGGTTTTCTGTTTTCCATTTAAAATGGAAAGTACAAAATATATATTTGAAATAGGTCAGTAAAAAATGCAAAATAGATTTGTAATATTTTATTAAGAACATGCGTAAAACATTATGAAACGATCTCCGAAGCCATTTACCACCTATAGGCAAGATTTTAATCATTTGTTTCTTAAATATGACTATTTGCTTTAAGAATCAATTGCTTCTCGAAAATTGCGTTTCCCATCGACCTTCTTTTTGGGCGCAAAATCATGCCTGCATAACTAAGTCTTTCGACAGGAGCAGATGATGGAACCGTCGTATTGAACTTACGAAAAAGTTCTTTGATTACTGGGTAGCGATTAAGGCAGCTGAAGCTTACCTCCTCCTCTGACGTCGCGACATCGATTCATCGAACATATAATATTGCTCGATGTGAAAGTCCTCCTTGGGCTCATTAGCAATTCCAGAGATAGACGATCCTTTACTTTCTTTATAAACGCTGTGCATTTCCTGAAAAAGCAGCAGTTTTAGAGTCGCTCTTTTTGATTTTGGAGCCCATTTGAGTTTGAAATGAGGATGATTTATTGTAGCTAAAATGACATCATTTGCATCTGGGAGCAGAGCATAGTACTGAGTAAACCTTTTCTCTAAACTCTAAAGAAGAGTTTGCTGTAAGGGCCCACCAAATTTTAGATCTTTTGATGAAAGAGTCTCCAACGTCTTTTTTTACTTATAGAATTGAGGAATCAGTTCACCAAAGAATGTGTTCTTAGAACCCTGCAGTTTCTGGATAGCTTCTGCAATAGGCCTCAAGATTTCTAGATACAGTCGAATCAGGATTTAGTGCCGGTTTTGGGGCTGACCTTGACATTAAATCCATAGTCTCGGAACTATTTTGTCTCTCTTTGTTTTGTCATGCCTGAGTGCACCCCCCCCCCCCCCCCCCCCCGCAACGCCTCTCATGTATCTCCATGGCGCATTGAAAACGCTTGAGGGAAGAGAATTGACTTCTTAGGTGACTCGTGCCATCTCTGTAGTTCAACTTTTGGCTCATCACCATATTTCGTTGAAAGAACTGATACAGGTTTTGAGTCCATAACAGTGATATAATTCATCTATGCATCTCACTATGTGTGGATGTACCTTCAAGCTTTCCAACAGACAGATGATAAGTCTATGAGAGGTTGAATCCAAAGCTTTTCGGTAGTCAATCCATATATATATATATGTATGTGTATGCACGTGTGTATATGTGTGCATATATGTATATATGCATGTAAGCAAGTCAACGCAACTGCACGGTGCGATCGCACCATACCCTCCTCCTGTAAACTCCACTCTGCTACATTACAACCAAGTTAAAACCTGACTTCAACCCTTTCTCTGGACGCATTGGGTTTACAAGAATTATTGACACTAAGAATATTATTAAAATTCTACTTAAAAATGAATATGAATTGGTTATATGCAAAAATGAGCGTAGTCATCAAATTCCGAAGTCATAAGTTTTCTGTTCCCGCGGTCTTGCCGTCCACATCATATGAGAATCCCTTGGTCAACCAAAATACCCCACTTTTACGTGCAATATGTACTGACAAGCCACGACGAGTGCCACCAATTAATCTCAGTCCTTCATTCTTCCTTGCCTCGACAAGAAGTTTGAAAGGAAAAGCTCTTCGCTGCTTTTCCCTTGCCCATCCGCGGTTGAGCCTCGTGTTTCAAGTGTTTCTTCTCTTCGCATCCGATTGTTTTATTTTATCGTAACAATGACAGAACACACCTAATACGATACGGTCGTAGACATTAAAAGCGAATCTTTGCCGAAAAGTAACAGAGAAGTTATTTCTCTAATAACACTAAAATCCAGTATACGGAAATGGTATCGAAAGTATTAAAGATCAAGTTGCCATTTCAAAGACAATTTTGAGACACGAAAACGGTTAAAGAGTAAAATTTAATTTCAAGTGGCGCTTGATCAGACAGTAGACGGAAACGGTATCGGGAGTATTTAAGATCAAGTTGGCATTTCAAAGAAAATTTTGAGACACGGAAGCGGTTAAGGCGTAAAATTGAATTTTAAGTGACACTTGATCAAAGAGAGTAGACGGAAACGGTTGATGGAAGGGCATACGGATGAAGGTGCGGAGAATGAAACGTTCGAACGTACGTACGGTGAAGGCAGAAAAGGGTGAACTACGAGTCTGGTATGTACTAGTGTTTCCTTCCCTTTTCCTTTAGAATCTCTCTCTACTAAGAATTTATGAGCCTGCCCTGTTTCTAATGTAAAGGAATAGATGTGGTAGTTATAGGCCAACATTGAAAAGTGTTAAAGAAAAAAAACGTGTATCCTTGTGTTAAAAATAAATCTACAAAGGGAATAGTTTTTATGTGGTGTCATAAACTGTTGTTCGTTTTTGTCAAACCCATTCCCAACGCTGGTCAGCGAACAGCAAGTATGGTATCTTCAGTTAGAAGAGAGTGAAACAACGATCTCGCAAAATAAAAAAACAATTCTTCGAACATAATAAGAATTGACATTTTGGACCTTTGGGCTACTTGAAAGAAAATATGAACAATATCAGTTGACGTTTATTTTTTCTTAGGCCAGTCGTAAAAAATTTGTTTTCTAAATTTGTAAAAGAATTTTTTTGGATTTCTTTTTTAATTCATTGAAAATTTGCTAAAATAATTATTTACACATTTGATTTTTACAATTTAAACTTATCTCTTTGACGTGAATTTGCATAAGAAGACTTCTTTGTAAAAAAAGTCGCTATGAAGAATATTTTATGAAAACCTTTAAGAAGAACTTGAACAAAAGTACTTTTAAAACATTTTGTTCTTTCTCTTCAATGCGACTTTGAACCTTTTACCAGCGAGTGCAAAAAAAGGCTCCGGAGTGGTTAAAAGGCTTCAGAGTCGTTAGCTTCGGAGTTGTTATTTGCAATTTTTAAGTGATATAAAACACACCAATAAAGTTCTGGAAGATTCTATATTGTAATCGACATTTTGTATTTAGCTTATTTTTGACAAATTTATTTTAAATTTTGAACGTGCAGTAGGCAAAATAAGTAAGAGATGAAAAGCGAGCATATATCTGTGAATAAAAAAGGCATGCGGCCGCACACAGGCTTACCTCACACAGACGCACTAATACTAATTGATCCAGAAACCCCCCTGTACATCTACTGAAGTATGAAGTAAACGTTATTCGCTATGTTTATTCATAATAATTATCTGAAGTAATATTATGATAAAAGAGAAAAAATTATAAAATAATTTCCGACAATTTCACTTTGCAAAATGTCAGAGGCGTAACTACTGTAAAGCAAAACCCCGCTTCGTCGCCGGGAGGGGGGGGGGCTCATAGATTGAGAAGCGAAAATACACTAGGCTATACTGTTGTCTTATTGATAAGCAAGCTATAAATCGGCCTTCTTTTATAATTTCAAACGGACATCCTAAAAAAATTTTCAGGTGGGCCCACACATTTCTAGTTATGCCACAGAACTTATTTACTTTCTATTTCAAATAGTAAGGCTGAAAATCTCGCGTGGTGCTTATTGCAATGCGAAAAAGGAGATCTATCTCACTTGCAAAAGTAAAACTCACAAATCTTTGCTTACTATGTAAATTAGTTATTCATACTGCGTAAATGTCCAACTGTACTATTTGAAATAGTTATTGAAACTCTTTGTTCTAGTAATCTTTCATTTTACTATTTAAAGTAGTAATGCTGACTTGAGGTTTTTGTATATTTTGAGATAACTATCTCATAGAGCATCAAAATTAATTTAAATTGTTTCTTGTACAATGTGAATAAGTAAACTTCAAGTTAACAATGCATGAAAGTGAATCTGACTATCCACTATTTTCCGTGTGGAGTTAAAAAAGTAGATTTTACTCATGGACATGATTATACTCTAAAAGAATACTGTTATAAGCGACTGTTATTCCTAATATTATAGTTTTCCTTCAAATTGCCCCTGGTGAAGTTTGCAAAAAACTCATTTTTATACTGCGATGTATTGATGTGAACAATATAATTATTGTTGATGCGATAATATTGTCCGATTCAGTATCTTCAAAAAATCAAAAGCTTGACCTTTTTATCGTTTTTTATCGTTGTCGAATGTTATTTCCAGATTTGTGCGCCATTGGCTGGACTATCCGTAAAAAGTAGATATTTTCGAAAATGGTCGATTTAAGCATTGTTAATACATTAGGATTGATAAATTTGAATTTCATGTTTAGCTGAACCTGCAAATCACCTGCTATAATTCTGCAATTTCACTTCATTAACACATGTCAAGCAGCGAATTTGAGCAAGGCATCAAATAGTCGTCAGTGGCTAAATTGGTAATATTTAAAATAAATTCTTTAATAAATTACGTAGAACACAAAATAATATGTGACAGTGTTAAGCTAGCAGATTCTAACGTGAGAAATGTCAGTAATGTTGAAAATGATACTTTATTTATTTGTAAAGTTGATGTTATATTTTGCGTCATTGGCTGGACATGTTTCTTTGCTCTTCGGTTTCAATCACTTTTGCCTTAGTTAGGACCTGCTGATTAGTTGTTTGCTGTTGTTTAGGGTAAGGAGGGGCAGCGTCGACCGGTGGGGAAAAGGTGACTTTGCTCATAACAACGCTATTACTTAACTATTTTAATTCTACTTTGCATTAAATAAATCTATTTTATCATAGAGATAGTGCTACTTACTAAAATCTTGAAAATTGACGTTGTACAAGAAAAATTATGCAGAAAACAGTTTTGACAATGAAAGAATGGAAGATTCGCTGGCAGAAATATAAAGTTTTCAACATTAATCATGAAAATTGCATAAGTTTTCTTTAAAAAATAAAAGTACATTTATAGAAAAGTTATAGTATACCGCAATATTCCATCAATATTTTTATAAAAAGTGGTGAATAATATTCATAGGAACCTAAAAAACTTGAAAATCTTTCCCGATATTTACCTAAATATAACTTATTCATTAAAATCTTGTTAAATTATAAATTGAACACACAAAATCATTTTTTGATAGATAATTTTAGCTGTTTACTTCAAATTGAAATATTATTTCATAGAATCTTATGTAAAAATATCTGCTGGAGATGTTTTAATAATATATTATGGTGCAAATTGTTATTAACAATTTTGTTCAAACAATTTATTTGCAAAATTTATTTTTTTCGATTTCCAACCAATTTTTTTCTTTAAATAATGGGGCAAAATAAGGAAAAAATACTATGTACATTATGTACAAAAAACTTATAGATTAAAAGCTATTGACGATTGAAAATTGAAAAAATTCATTTTCGGCTTTTTTGAAAAATTCATAACTCTGGTCTTTATAGTATTGCAACGTTTTGACAAGTGCAGTTTATTTTTTAAATTGAAAACTATCTAAGTATGCTGAGATACTATTGAAAATATTTTCAATAACTTATATATTAAATAAATAATTCGGTATTGCTGTCACGAAATGTACAGGTTCATTATAATAGCTATATACAGTATATAATATATTTATATATAGTATTGTGTGTATTAGCGCTTCTAAAATTTACCTAATATCCACGTTTTTTAAAGTATTCTATAAGATCACGTTTAAAGTTTTATCAGATGTTTTTTTCAAAGATGAGTATTTAAAGAAAAAATAATTTTGCAAAAATTGTGCACAAAAATTGTAACTGCCAAAATGTTTGCACTCAATGACAATATTTGATTTTTGAGGCTTTATTTTTGTGATCAGCGACCATAAATAAATCAATAATATAAATTTCACAGATTTTCATGCAATTAATGATAGATAACGGAAGGTTAAAAACTATTA
The DNA here is from genome assembly GCA_011634705.1 of Andricus grossulariae. Classification (NCBI taxonomy): domain Eukaryota; kingdom Metazoa; phylum Arthropoda; class Insecta; order Hymenoptera; family Cynipidae; genus Andricus; species Andricus grossulariae. The sequence continues at coordinate 143,487,498 of JAABKJ010075445.1, forward strand.
TGAATTTTTGCAATGTAAATATATACTCTAGAAAAATTTTGCAAATGAGAAAGTTTGTTCAATTATCTGTTATAATTGCTAACTTCCTATTGAATTTATATTGAAAAAAATGTTGGTAACAAAATTGCGAAAACAAATTTTGATTGCGAAATTTTGCATTTAATGGCAACCATTGATTTTCTTCACATCATATGCGTGCTCAACAACCCCGAAATCATCAAGTACACCTAATTTCAGCTCGATTCTCGCAAATTTTCTTACCATGTCCATTTTTGCAAGGGTAAGAACCATTGAAAAATTTTGCTTGAATATTCGCTAATTCATCTGTTACAATTTGCTTTCTTATACAATTTTTTTTGCAAAAATATTGCGAAAAAAATTTAATTGCAAAATGTTTGCACTTAGAGGAAATTCTCGCTTATTTTGACATCATATTCTTGTTCAGAATTTTTGCATTGACAGGCACCACTGCGCGACTGTTTCCTCGGCGCGCATCATTTCGTTTCACTTAGCTCGTGATATCTTGTGATATACAAAACGAAATAATATGCTGTTTGCGCAAATTTATTCGTTGATCCCTACGCAACAACTTTCTCATTGGAAGTTCTCCCATAAAAATAAAAAATAAATAAAAAAGTCGGGAGATTGCATAACGTTCAGGGGCACTTTCAAGCGGTCGAGCGCACATCCCATTCTTCGATTCGGCCCATGATAAAAAAATTCATGGTCTAGCCACGCGCAACTAAAAAAAAGTTAACCAATAGGAGTCAATTCTACCACAGCCAGCCATATTGGATATGTGAGCGCACGAGAATGAAGTATATTTGAAATGACGTAAATGCCACATCCACACACGCTGATTCCCTTCACCAAAGCCAAAAAACCAACACTTGACACAAAAGAGTTCTCTCACGATCGGTATATCGCGAGAGAGAAAGAGGTATTTTTCATTAAACATTCAAAGCATAAATCTCTGAGTTTTAGTTATGAAAATATAAATCTGTGGTTTCAAGTGCACAACCTGCGTGATTTGAAATGGATTCGGTCATTTCATAATTAATTTTGTTTTCTAATGGTCTAAATTTGAAAATATCATTGCTGTATATTTTGATAAGCTATTAATAATAACCTAAGTTCTTATTATAATTTTACTTGTCCGAAAAAGATACAATATTTAAACATTTCATAGTAAATCCCAGAGATATTTTTTATCTAAAGGTGGATAAAAACAGTTGCAAACAATTGACAATTACAATTATCCGATGTCCGATCATTTTTATCCGTCACTGCATAAAAATTATCCGTCTTCGGATAATTGTTGTTTTACATTGTTTCCAACGTTTGTATGAAACTTTAGATAAAAATCATCTCTTAAGATTTACTGTGAACTTATTATTATTAAGTCCATTCTTACGTTCACAAAAATTCAGCGAACGTGGCACAACTATTTACGGTGCTCCTACGAAAAATTAAAAGAGCGGCTACATTCACTGAAATTTGTGGAGGTTAGTCCAAATATTCTCGGTGCTCCTGGGTAATTCATATTATCAAACATTCATGGAGTGTGATGATTTATTTTAAATGGCGAGCAACTTAATAACAAATCCGTGGGACTGTTATACTCGTTTAATTCTTTAAAAAAATTTACCGAAAATTTTTGATTGTACCAAAATATTAACGAATTGATTTGTTTTTATTTGTCAAAAGCATCACAACATTTTGTTTTTTGATAAGAATAATTTTTCTTTATGATTATGTCATTTGGAAATTTTAATCTCTCAATCAATAAAATGTTAACTGTAATACATATATAGTAGTGTAATGCATTTAAAATATGTCCAATCTTAGCGCCAGTGATCGGAGAGGGCGCATTGAACGGAAAGTCGATGAGGTTTGCTCGTTCCGGTTACTGCCAAACTGCAGTACACTAGAACAAATGACAACAACGATCACTGAAAAACGACCAACTGCACTGAAGCATAATTCGCTGTTATATGTTTGCTTAATTTACGAAAACTGTCTTGCTGTTGGTAGAAAAAATAATATGTGAATACGCGGCTTCTGATTATGTTGACCTGGACGTTTTAAAATAGTTGCATTTTTAGTTAATTCAAACAAAGGTGTTTGTGAGAATACGAGAGATTTACAAAACCTATCATTTATTCATTAGTGCATTTTAATCTCACGTGCTTTATTTTGATGGAGATTCAGTTCAATACGTAAGTATATCTATTTTATTTATTGTTTCACTATTTAAATTATTGAATTTTATATTGATCTCAGTCGTTGAAAACTACTATAGTTTTCTTCCATTATTTTTTGAAGATTTTCTAATAATATAAAATATTAGATATGCGACTTACTAGGTACTATATTTTCAGATTTTATCAAGGCACAAGTATCATATATTTTCGAAATATATATTTACGACACCGTACATCGACTTGCACGTACATCTATAAAGATTTTATTTGTCTTTGCATTCATTTGTATATTCACAAAAACGCGATTTTAAGGAATGTGAAATTAATAATTGTCTTATGAATTTTAAGAAAACGTAGTGCATCTTCAATACAACTACTGAATCCAAAAACTTATACAAAAAATTTCGAAGATTTTAATCAATTATTGATTCTTATATAAATGGTAGGTCGATATTGTAAGAACAAATATATATATATATATATATATATATATATAATATTATTGAATAAACAAAATTAAGTTTTAATTTCACATTTAAATTCCTTGGGAGTCAAAGTTTATAAAAAGCTTAACTAGAAGGCAAACAAAATTTTTGTAGATGATCCTATTCTTTGTTGGGCCGTTGGTGTGTTTCAAAGAGCCGATCAAATTTATAGTGCCTTTCCTCCCTTGTTGGATTTACACTCTGGAAGAGGTTCGACAAAAATGAACCCCTGTGATTGAAAAAGCCAAGCATCCAGGGTTCTCATCCCCTTTGGTGGATTTTGCTGGCTGCGAGAAGGTGTTAGGAAAGTCCTCTTTTCCTTGCTCTGTAGGAAGAGCTGCCAGGCATTTTTACCCTCCATTCACCCCCTTAGACCAGGTGAATTCTAGGTTGTGCAGTAGTCCCTGAATGTTGAAATCTTTCCCGGTAAAGCTCCGATCTACCTGTGGTAGTATTGTTGGGCGCCCACAACCTTAGTCACCCAGGCTGTCAGCTGGACTAAGATAAGGTATCGGTTTCGCTGCCGCCGCAGCTTCTTCTCCTCTTCACTCTCCCAGATAATCTCTAAGTCCTTGATCGCATTCCTGGTGGCTGGATTTGAACCGGCCGGAATGGGTCCTACAGGTTCGAATAAGAGGATGCACTTGGGGTCCAGGGTCACTATTAGTGACCGGTCGTGGGTCGTCGGCCTCTTCCGTAGATGGCCCTTTGACGTCGGCGCAATCCCAAAACCTGCGCGATCCTCTCCTGCTGGCCGATGTGGGTGAGCTCCTGCTCACCACTGGGATTAGAACTCGCCAACTGCTGACGACCCGGTGACGGGCTTCCTAGCCACTTGCGCTACGCTTTCATCTTTCGATAGTCCAGTCCCATCCAAAGAAATCTCCGGGTACTGCTTGTTGGAGCGACCCAGATAGATTTCTGTTGGAAGAAACTGATCCTTTCGTATGAATATAATAACTGATTCCTGGATACTGTTTGACGGAACGACTCGAGTAAACCGTTTATTATAAAGAGTTAGAGAGAGAGAGAGAGAGCGAAATTTGTCGAGGAATTAGAAGATTCGTGCCTATAATACTGCTCTCAGAAGAGCAGATTTTAAATATATTATACAAGGCGAAGTCAGTGAAAAGAATGTTTAAAAAAAATCAAACTGAGTTTTTTTTTCTCCTCGAGCTGGACTCAGAAAGAGGAGGAGTAGGCGTGCGAAGTCGAGCTAGTTCGCTGGCCGTGTGGTCTCTGCAACTCCGCGCGGAAGTCGAGTATAGGAAAGTCTCGCCGCCGAGTCTCCCATTCCTCGATAACGGACTAATCAGGAAGGAGCTAGCAGATGATTGGCGCGTTGTTCCCACAATGCGTAGGACTGGTGCAATATTTTGGACGCGCGCGACATAATTTAAATTGTTAAGTATGCCTCATCTCTCTTAATCCACCTTTACATGTTTGTTGAAACTAAAATCGACTAAAATATTAGACTGTCAATATTACCTTACTATAATCATAATGAATTTAGCCTATTATGTATCATATCTACGTTAAATATAATTGAACATTATAATTACTTATTATCAGTATTAAGTCTACTATAATATTGCATACATATATCATGTATATATGTTATATGTATCATACCCCATATAGTATATATAATATAATGTAATATATTGTAATATTATCAATAATAATATTACTTATCAATGTCATTTCAGTGTTAAAAAATTCATCATCATAATTATCTATTATCGATATTGATTTTATTATAATATTGCATATATATATCTTCGGTTTTGGTTTCAGGAAAGTGTCCTTTCCACCTTAGCATACCGTACCCGCATTTTAGGTCAAGAAGTTCCAAGCGATAGGTGCAGAGCGCGTTCGGTGGCTTTGTCATAGGCCCTTCAGTTCTATTCGAAAGGAATAGAAACCAAAACCAAAAATATATATATATCCAGAAATGTGGGATCATACAAAAGTTCCTTACTGCCTTTTATTTAATTTCCAAAATTATCAACTTATCATATCAATTCGTGCGGACATGAGTTGTTACAAAACAAATGTCGGCAAGATATAGGAATCGGTCGTATTTCAGGAATTTAAGGATTTTCAACACTCGCACTAGATATGGATAAATAATTGTCAGTTGAGAATTTTATGCGAAACTGCTGTGAGGTTCAGTCGATCATAATTAAGGTTAATTGTAAATATATATATATATATATGTGTGTATATACGTGCGTATTATGTATTCTAAGTATATTTATTGTCGACTCTGAGATACAGGGAATCGAAGAATAATTCAAATAAGATTACTATGCAATAATTTATAGCAGCATTAGAACACCTATTAAGGTGGTCCAAAAATCGCCATGTTTGAACAATGCAATGTGCTTTTGGAAATTATTTGTAATCGAAGAATCAGAGTGCTATATTACAACGTTGATAACGTCATTCCAAGGTGATGCTTATTATACGTCTTAGTCACTTCTTGGATTTCTAGAAGGTTTTTCGCTAATCGGTCACTTGTCTATTAAATTCTAAAGGTTTTGGTTTTTTTCATGCTTACAAAAAAATGTCTAAGGCAATAGTAGCCTAATTGTGTATGCTGAATTCAATTGTGTTGTGTACTTTTATAGGAATAAATGGCTAGAGACATTTTTTTACACAATTTACTGTTACTTCTAATAATTAACAGTTCTAGTGCACCTACCCTTATACATATTTTCCATACGAATTCATTGGTCCTATATACATTTTTTTATTTATTTATTCCTTTATTTATCTTTCAATAAAAATAACAATTTGTATGGTACCAATGAATCCGTATAGAAAATTTCACTAAAAGTCTTCATCATTAAGAAAAAGTAAATTATGTGAAAAATATCTGTAACACTTTTTTATCTATAAATTACACAACCTCATTGAATTGACCATACAAAATTAGGCTAATATTGTCATGAACCTTCCTTTGTAAACTCGAAAGCAACGAAGTTGCTTAGATTTGAACCTTTGTCCTCGATGAGGGAAAAGCACATTGCACTTCTAAAACTTAGCGATTTTTGGAACACCTTAATGCCTGTTGGGTTGGGTTGAAAATCACCAATTCTGGGATTCGAACGCAAAAAGGTAGCTTATTGAGATCCTCAAAAATATTATTAATTTGGAATAGATAGACCCAAGCTTAAAAGAAATGTTTTAAAAATGTATTGTTCGCCGAATTTTTTTATTTTCTTGAGCTTCAATTTTTGTACACATTTGAAGGTCAAAAAGGTCTTCAAAATTTTTTACGGATATCAATTATCTTACAATAGAGATAATTCCTATTTAATTCACCCCTATTTTCGGAAAAAAATCTTAACACCTTTGTGAACAGAAGAAGAATTTTTTCAGATACTTGAAAACTTTACAGTGACAAAAATACATTAGGAAAAAAATCGCAAAAACCCAAAAATCGAAATTGGAAATACAGCGAATTTTTAAAATGTTGATTCTGGTATTTACTGAAATTATTTTTTTAACTTGTAGTTTGAAATATTTCTGAACGTATGCAAGCTTTCCCAGCATAGAAATACACACAAAAAATGGACAAACCCCAGGAATCGAAATTATAAACACAGGGAATTTTTTCAATTTTGATTTTGGCATTAATTGAAATTATATATATAATTAAAAACTAAAGGTTAACAACCACCTCAGGGTCCCACTGGGAGCAACTGTCATCTAAAAAATGACACCCCTGTGACTGGTCACAGAAATAATTTTGATCAAACTTCTACCCTTTTCCAATGTCTCGTGGTGGCGGGACGGCACCCCTGTGACTTGACACAGAAATAATTTTGGTCAAACTAATATTCTTTTACAACGTCTCGTGGGGGGAGAAGGCACCCCTGGGACTGGTCACAGAAATAATTTCGATCAAATTTCTACCATTTTCCAATGTCTCGTGGTGGCGGAACGGCACCCGTGTGACTTGACACAGAAATGATTTTGGTCAAACTAATATTCTTTTACAACGTCTCGCGCGAGCGAGAAGGCACCCCTGTGACTGGTCACAGACATAATTTTGATCAAACAGCTACCCTTTTCCAATGTCTCTTGGTGGCGGGATGGCACCCCTGTGACTGGTCACAGTAATAATTTTAGTCAAACTCCTACCCTCTTTCGAAGTCTCGTAGGGGCGGGAAGGCACACCTGTGACTGGTCACAGAAATAATTTTGATCAAACTTCTACCCTCTTCCAATGTCTCGTGGTGGTGGGACGGCACCCCTGTGACTTGACACAGAAATAATTTTTGTCAAACTGATATTCTTTTCCAACGTCTCGTGCGGGCGAGAAGGCACCCCTGTGACTGGTCACAGAAATAATTTTGATCAAACTGATACCCTTTTCCAATGTCTCGTGGTGGCGGGACGGCACCCCTGTGAATTGACAAAGAAATAATTTTGGTCAAACTGATATTCTTTTCCAAAGTCTCGTGCGGGCGAGAAGGCACCCCTGTGACTGGTCACAGAAATAATTTTGGTAAACCTCTTACCCATTTCCGACGTCTCGTGGGGGCGAGAAGGCATCCCTCTGACTGGTCACAGAAATAATTTTGATCAAACTTCTACCCTTTTCCAATGTCTCATGGTGGCGGGAAGGCACCCCTGTGACTTGACACAGCGATAATGTTAGTCAAACTAATATGCTATTCCAACGTCTCGTGCGGGCGAGAAGGCACCCCTGTGACTGGTCACAGAAATAATTTGGATCAACCTTTTACCCTTTTCCAATGTCTCATGGTGGCGGGAAGGCACCCCTGTGACTGGTCACGTTAATAATTCTGGTCAAACTCCTACCCTCTTCCGACCTCTCGTAGGAGCGAAAAGGCACCCCTGTTACTGGTCACAGAAATAATTTTGATCAAACTTCTACCCTTTTCCAATGTCTCATGAAGGCGGGAAGGCACCCCCGTTACTTGACACAGAGATAATGTTGGTCAAACTAATATTCTTTTTCAACGTCTGGTGTGGGCGAGAAGGCACTCCTGTGACTGGTCACAGAAATAATTTTGATCAAACATCTACCCTTTTCCAATGTCTCGTGGTGGCGGGATGGCACCCCTGTGACTGGTCACAGTAATAATTTTGGTCAAACTCCTACCCTCTTCCGACCTCTCGTAGGAGCGAGAAGGCACCCCTGTGACTGTTCACAGAAATAATTCTGATCAAAATTCTACCCTTTTCCAATGTCTCGTGGTGGCGGGACGGCATCCCTGTTACCTGACACAGGAATAATGTTGGTCAAACTAAGATTCTTTTACAACGTCTCGTGGGGGCGAGAAGGCACCCCTGTGACTGGTCACAGAAATAATTTTGATCAAACTTTTACCCTTTTCCAATGTCTCGTGGTGGCGGGACGGCATCTCTGTTACCTAACACAGGAATAATTTTGGTCAAACTAATATTCTTTTACAACGTCTCGTGGTGGCGAGAAGGCACCCCTGTGACTGGTCACAGAAATAATTTTGGTCAACCTCTTACCCATTTCCGACGTCTCGTGGGGGCGAGAAGGCATCCCTCTGACTGGTCACAGAAATAATTTTGATCATAGGACACCTTCGTAACCCCTAGGTGCCAAAGTGCCACGAGCACGATCACTCTACGCTCATGGCTTAGGGGGGTGGTCACATTGAGTGACACACTCAATGTTAAAATATCCGCTTGCAGACCACCATAACAAACGGAGGGCTGTTTCTTGGTCACCATGCGGGCCGCAGGTCATTCATGTCCCGATTTTAAAGCTTTAAATCGGTCTAGAAGGGGCCTCGACCCAGGGATCCAGAAGGCCCATGTTAGCCTGGCTCTTTCACCCTTCTACCATACCGTAATCACGCAAACCAGGAGAGCCCGTTTATATGAATCCTTTCACTCATATCCATTCGCATGCAGGCCGAGGTCCTTTTGACCCCGATGCCCCCCACGCTTAAGCCTCCCCACAGCCTACAAGGTGTTACAGCCCCTAGGGGAGGATTTAATTTGTTACGATTAAAACAAAAACTACGCGTCCTATCAAAGAGTAATTCATGATAAATTTGTAGATCTTTTTTGTGTGCACAATTTTCTTTTGTCATCTCTTATCGCATCTTGCATAGTTTGGTCAAAAAATGAAATATTTGATTTTTCAATATTCTTGTGCGAATCGAACTTTGAATTTTCTGGTTTTCAAGAAAATTCAAAAAGTAGTGATCATAATCTTGAAGGGCTTCAAAAGGGAACGTTTTCCTTTTCCTGACTTTATTACATATCGTGCATTGTTCGGCTTAAAATTGTCATTTTCCTTCGTTTTTTTTTTAATTTTGAAAAAACTGTAACTCTGATCATTGTCTTTTTATGGAAAGAAGTCATTGAGATAAATTGTTGGACTTTCTGAGTACTATAAATAGCCGCACATGGAATTTTCAAATCCCAAAAAAAATGGTCTTACAAATTTTCAAAATGCTCTAACTTTTGAAGTGGTCCCAGTGACCACTTATCAAGTTCGTGATGCAAGACTTAAAGCATGGAGTTCTACCGCTCCAGCGTGGGTCCATGATGACCCAGCAAACACATTAGGATTGGAAGTCATAAGTCAATAAGAGTGAACTTGCGTCCGAAAACAATCACCTTGCACGAGGTCAGCAACCAACAAATTTCAACGGCGTGTGCCTACCAGTTCGGCACACGACGTTGAAATAGAGAAACGCTACTTTTACTGGTCGAGAGAACTGGAAGGAAACCTACCTGGCAGATCCTCCCTCCGCGTGACCGTCCTCTCATGATAATCTAGCGGATTAATCCTGAATTCCGCAAATCCTTGCTTCCAATTACTCGGTTGGCAATTTTTTTTATTTGTGCTCACGACGAGTCCAGAATCACGAATGATATTTTGTAAAGTGACTTCTCCGTTCTCCCTCTCATAGGAGTCGGAGCGCCACTCGATGGTCCAGGGGTGGGGCTGACTTGGGTCAGCACGCAGATTATCCATGGCCGCTGGCTCTTGCTTTTCCACCACGCATGCGCCAGGAAAATCTCCTCTTCGTAGTCCCTGGTGACAGCATACATCCAATGCAACCAACCTCACAGGATCTGGCAGTTGTTGTTATTGTTGTGTGGGGGGTGGTTGATCCACCCTTCCACCCGCGTTGGATATAAAATAACAAACAAAAATGCCAAAGAATTAGATTAATTACGGCGAAATCTTTTAATTTGGAACCCTGTAGTCTGACAATCTATGGTTCGGGTCAGATGACCTAACATCCCAAGCTGGTGTCAGTTGATGCCGTAATTATTTTTTTTTCAAACTGGTTTCCATTCAATCAAATTCAAGGTGAGATTACGACAATTATTAATGATAATAGCAAATGACTCATTACGTTGTGATGAGATATTAAGTGGTTATTGACGTTAACAGTCTTCCACAGTTAATATTTATTTATTTTATTTATTTTATTTATTTTATTTATTTTATTTATTTTATTTATTTTATTTATTTTATTTATTTATTATTGTATTTATTTTTATTTATTATTATTATTATTATCATATTATAAATAATATAATATAATATAAAAATATAAACATATCTCAAACAAGGCGCTTAATTTAATAGACTTTCGAACGGATTTTTAAAAAAGTTTCTTGCTCCTTTTTTGAACAAGTACTCACGTTTCAAAGTCAGTAGTGATTTTCAACAGTACTTTCGCTGGTCGTACCAACAGTTTTCGAAGGTAGTGTAGTTTAGAAAGAAAACTGAGGTTTTCCCTACATAAGACCCCCAATTTTCAGAGTGAAATTTTAATGTCTTTGATTAATCGATTGACAAATGTTGCCCGGCGTAGAATTGCGCGCATCCCGCCCTATCGATGGATTACGCAACGATGAATTAAAATGCTACTGAGAAAGTTAGAGGTCTTCTGCAAAGAAACCTTATCTTTATTTCTAAACTATTTTCAAAACAATAGAAAATGGCGAAATTTGTAAAAAAGACAAATTTATTTTGAAAAATGAGGTTGAAATTTTAACTTTTTCTAAAAAATATTACGTCCTTCTGAAAAATGGTAACAAATAGATTTAAAACATTTTGGGTCAAATTATGTTTAACGCAGCAGGAAAAAAGTTACAAATGTATGAAAATAAGGCTTTGCATAAAAGAACCCGAAAATTGTAGCCCCTCTATTTTGATCAATATTAGTCAAAATAAATCTATTTTTAGAGTCAGAAGTACCATCCAATAGGACTTTAACTAGCCCAATTTTCGTCCCGATTAGACATTTTTTCTCGGGTCCTCAACGTTTTCGATAGATTTTTTACTTTTTTGCGACCTTTCAAGAGGAGTAAAAAGAAATTTGAAAAATTCAAAATTTAGTCTTCATTTTTCAAAATAAAAAATATTTTTGACTTTTAATTTCGACACTTTTTTGTTGTTGTTGTTTTTTTTTTCAATAAAAATGAAGCTTATGGTGTTTAATTTAAGAGCCCTGAATATGAAAGTGGCATCTTTTCTTATTTTCGAGAAATTGAAATTCGAGGAACCTGATTTTTTTTCCTATGCGCGAAAATATTACGTCAAATTTTTTGAAAATAAAGTTAATGTTAACAAACTATAATATGAAATTAGAAATGAAAAAAAATTATTGTTGATTTTAGAATTTCTTGAAATTTGCCTAAAATAAAATTTTTGAATTTGTTTAATTGCCCATTTTTAAGGAGCAAGTTACATTTATAGTTCTTACATTATAATTATTATATTATATTCTCATGCTCTCGAAAAAGTTGTATCGGAAATAAAGTTGATTACATATTATGGAATCAGCGTGGATTCTACTCCTGACATTTCGCATATTGACCAGCTTACTTTTATCGTAAGATACTTTCTTGAGAATGGGGAGCCGGTCGTGAGATTTTTTAAATTTATTCCTTTAAAAAATCAATCGTACGACAACGCAAGAAACATATCAGGACAGTATGCTGCACAGTGGGGCAAAATGACGAAAAAATGTTCAAAATACAATTCTGGATACAATTTTGAACTGATTTAATTTTTTTTTTTCTTAATCAAAGCTAACTAAATTCTTAAGAGATCCCTAGACGCCGATTTGAAAAAAATATTTTTTACTTTATTCATACAAAAAGTTGGCAAAAAGTCGTAAAATTTCAGAATTGTTACTATTGAGTACGGCCATGACCTTGATATTTACCGGATATGACAGGCGGCGGCCAAAGCCTAAAATCCCTGAGGGATAGAAATTTGAAATTTACATAAGATAGCATGTGTGCATTGTTTTTATGCCATGATTTTTATAAGAGGAACAAAAAAAAAAGCTTTGAAACTTCCCTCAAAGCATTAAAATCAATCGAGAATTTCCTCTAATTCAAAAAGAATAACAATTTGAAATTCAAATCACTATAAATTGATTCGAAAAATATTAGAGCATTATTATAACATTCAGTGAAAAACATTAAATCAATCCCTTTCTTAATTAATTAATTAATTAATTAATTCCATTCAAAGTACTAAAATCAGTTCACAAATATAAATTGGTATTATATCATTTTCAGATTTCATCTTTCTAGATTTTCGGGGTAGACAGAAAAAATTCCAAGTTTAAGCAAAAGCTTAAGCAATAACATAAACCCATAAGCTATGTGTGGCACCACTGTATTTTGACAACAACATACACTGGTATTATTATGTATCGGGAGCTTCGACTACTGTACGACATATGGTGCGATATGTTCAATATTAGTATTAAAACTCGCTTTGTCCCAACTAGCCCTATGTCTCAACTAGCCCGGTCTTCTCCACTATAGCAGAAGATAGTCATGATCAATAGTGAATTGTTTAAGAAATTCAGTTTCATGAATTTCGTTGATAATTACCTCGCTCAGCGTGAGAGGTAGACAAAAAGTTGAATATTTTATCAAAAATAGCAACTTTCTAGCATTATATAACAAAAATATTATTATTTAAAATAATGATTAATTGTTTAAACAAATTGGGTTTGCTAACAGGAATGATTCATTACCGCATTCACATTGAAAAGTGTACAAAAAGTTGATAACTGCAATGAAACCACGACTTTTTAGCACTTATCTAAGAGAGGATAATAGTTATAAGCATTAATAAATTAAACTATTTTTGGTTGACTCAAACTATTTATTACCTCACAACGTAAAGGGTGAAAAACAAGTTAAAAATTTCAGAAAAAAACCACAAATATCTGGCATTAACATAGAATAAGATAGTTATAAACAATGATGATCTCTTTAAACAATTATTCTTTTTGAAATAAATTAATCATTTAGTCACTTCAACATCAGTGAAAAGTAGACAAATAGTATAAAATTTCAGAAAAAAATGTACCGTTCTACCATTATGCAAAGAGAATATCATTAACGATGGTAACAGGACATTTTTTGAAAAATGACTTTGTTAACATGAATTAATTGCTACTTCACCCTAATTAAAAAGTGGACAAATAGCTTGAAATTTCAGAGAAAAACCGCAACTACCTAGTAATAATGAAAAAGATAGCTATAAACAATAATAATTTGTTTGAGCTACAAATTTACTTTTGATCACTTTTTTACAGGACATGTATCTTTTTTTTATTCGTAGAAACACGACATAGAAAATGAAGAAATTTTGACGATTTGTTGATAGGATGAGTAGTTTTTCTTTACTTGTACAAAACAACGTTCAAAATAAAAAAATTCAATTCTGAGGCAAACGACAAAAGCTATGAAAAAAAAATAAGTTGACAAATGTTGTTCACCCAAAAAAGAGTAACACATTTGTTATTAATTATTTTTCGATGAAACGTTTAGTTTTTGTTTGAACCGTGAAAACAACGTTAAAAATAAGAAAATTAAAAATTATAAAATTGAATTGTTTAAAAAACGACCCAAGGTACGAAAAAAAAATTAACAGACAAATGTTGTTCAGCTAAAAACGATCGACAAATTTCATACAGAAATTTAAAGTTTGACTATTTTTGAACAAATATGATCATTGTCTTTACAGTATTAGATAAGAATATATTTCCACAGACTTTTTCGTACGATGGTTTGCAAATTTTCGAGAATTAATAATTATTCAAACAATTTTCATAAACAAATTAAGAGCCCGGTTATTTTTCAAGGAAGATGATAAGTCTATGAGAGGTTGAATCGAAAGCTTTCCGGTAGTCAATCCAGGCCATTGACAGGACGCGCTGATGGACTGCAGCATCTTTACAGACGCATCTGTCAATTAGTAGGGTCTAATTCTCTGGTTCAGACAAGTTGCCTTTTTTCGGCAGGAGTGTAGTGCGCCCTAACACCAGCCACTGCGGAATGGGCGTCTCCCACTTTAAATATGAGGTGAATATGCGGGCTAAACGTTGGTATGTAGAAGTAAACTTCTTCCACCAGAAATTCTTGATACAATCCGGTCCAGCACCGGAGAAGTTCTTTGTGCCTCTAGGTGCTTTTTTCACCTCTTCAGCAGTGACCGATAGACATTCCTCCTCAGATTTAATGAGGTTGTCGCAAAATTCCTTGAAGCGGATGATTATGTCAGTGTCTTCTTTCAAATTTAGTGTTTTTGGGATCTGGTATATATACAGGGTGTCTCGGTGCTCAAGGTACACTTTTATATTTTTGAATTTCTCATAATAAATGGAGTTTGAAATAATAATAAAAATTTGTTGTAAAGTTATTAATTAATGAGAAATTAACAATTACAGAATAACCAATCGGAAGCATGCATTAGATGGACGACAGTCCATGTGTCACTGATGAGGGTGTGTGCGCAAGAGAGTAATTTTAAATTTGCGGGAGGTTCAGAATATCAATGGTGCAACTTCACACGGCAACTGAGAGACGAGATTCTTTGAAATTTGTTTTTTCCTTTAAAATACAAGTTGAATTATTTTAACTTCCTTCGAATATTGCTAATTCTCCAGATTTCGAACGAATCCTTAGAATTCACTTGTGCTCCTTTGAACTCTTTTGAAGTTTTTTGCAATTCTCTTGAAACCTTTACAGAACACCTTAAATTATTTGGAATTTCTCCAAGTCTTTTGTATTCTCTAAATTTTTTTGAAATTCTGTAATTTTTTTGAATTCTGTGAATGCTTTTGAAGTTTGTGTATTCTTTTGCACTCTGTGAATTCTTATGAATTCTCTAAATTCTTCCTAATTCTTCAAATTTTTCCGCTATTCTCTGAAATCTTCCGTATTCTCTGAATTATTTAAAAATTTTCGGAACTCTCTAAACTGTTTTCAAGTTGTTGAATTCACGGTATCACTGAATTTTTTATAATGTCCTTTAATTATCTTGAAATCATTAGAATACACGTTGCATTAGTTTAACTTTCTTTGAATATTTTTATTTCTATAGAATTCAAACGAATTCTTCAGAATTAAATTTTTTTAAATTCTCTTGAAACCTTTACGGTACACCATGAATTGTTTTAACTTTCTTCAAGCCTTTTGTATTCTTTAAACTCTCCTGAATTATTCTAAATTTTCTTATAAATTTATAAATTTTGTCTCACTAAACGAATGAATTCTTTTAATGATTTTTAATTATCTTTAAATTATTAGAACACATTTTAAGTTACTTTGAACTCCTACAGATCTTTTGAGTTCTCTGAATTCTCTTAAAATCTTTAGAATACACGTAAAATTATTTTAACTTTCATCCTACAATCTACATGTACTCCTTTGAAATCTTTTGATGTTTTTCTAAACTCTCTTAAAACCTTTACAATACGCCATTAATTATTTTGAATTTCTACCATTCTTTCCTATTATCTGAATTCTCATGAATCCTTGTGAATTCTCTGAAATAGTTAATATTTAAATAGTCTTCTGAATTCTTTTTCAGTTTTCCGAATTCTTTTGATATCTTTAAAATACGCGTGGAATTATTTTAAATTTCTTCAAGTGTTTTGAATTCCGTAGAATTCTACAGGATTCAAAATATTCGAAGAAAGTTAAAGTAATTCAACGTGTATCAGCCAAAGGGGTCGAGGGTTGGTGGGGGGGGGGGGCGATATCAAAAGTTATTGGATGGAAATTATTCTTTGAACATTCCTAAAGAGGTGACCAAACTTTAATTTAGAACAAGTTAATAAAAAGAACTTCTTTTTTTTTCATTTCTTCGACAACCAAAAATTTTCCATTTAAAACCCCATGTTAATTCCAACAGCCAGGGGTTTTTCCAACAGCACGGGTTAATGATGACCGATTTAAAAAAAAAATTGGGAATTTATTTTTCCATAAACGAACACATGGGGGGGGGGGTTCGACAAAAGTCGAATTTTTAGACCACCCTAATTGTACTGACATTTTAAACATTTGGTACTTGCATATTGTACAATGGAATTAATATATTGAGATTGATAAAATGTAATGTTTTACAAAAATGCATACTATTTTGTTCTTTCCTACAATTTGTTCTTTAGAAAAAAGTAATAGTTTAAAAATTTAAGAATGAGAATGTTACTCTTTTTAATACTCTTTTCAATTAAATAAAAAAAATTATGCCGTATTTAAAACCATTTACAATAATGTAATTGTAAGGTAATCATTACTGTAGACGTAGAATAGAATTTTAGCATGTATATAGTACTGATATCTGAAAAGTTTCTAAATGAAAAGGAAATTACAACCATATGATCAGGTCTAGTCCTAAACCAAGCCCCTGACCTATACTCTGTTCTGTAGGGAACCGTACTTTTCAATTGGGAATGAACACTAGGGTGGTAGAAAATTTTTTTTTCGAATTTTCATGAGGACACCCCCCCAAATTTGTTCGAATCCACCCAAAGATAAATCCATTTTTTTTGTTTTGAAAAAAAATGATATTTAGGGGTGTCGCAAGCTAATTATGATTTTTTTGCGGTTTCTTTAATGTGAATTGTTTCTAATACATGAAATATTACTTTATACTAAAAATGAGATATTTTCATGAATTGTTTAAACAATTTATTATTCTTTTTAGCAATTTTCTCATAGAATGGAGTTAGAAAGACGCGGGTTTTTCACAAATTTTCCATTTCTTGTCCAATTTTCAATTAGAGGGAAGTGATAGTTCATTAATGTTGATAATAGTGATTGTTTAAACAATATATTATAATTAGTAATAATATTATATTTGAATGATGCTAGAAAGATGCGGTCTTTTTCTTAGATTTCTGGCTTTTTGTCCAATTTTCATTTAGAGTGAAATAATGATAAATTCAAGTTACAAAATGATTGTTTAAACAATTCATTATAATTATTAATAATGTTATATTTGAATAATGCTAGAAAGATGCGGGTTTTTTGTTGAAATTTCTGGCTTTTTGTCTAATTTTCATTTGGAGTGAAGTAATAATGAATTCAAGTTGATAATATAATTGTTTAAACAATATATTATAATTAATAATGATATTATATTTGAATAATGCTGGAAAGATACGTTTTATTTTAATTTCTGGCTTTTTGTCCAATTTTCGTTTGGAGTGAAGTGATAATGAATTCAAGTTAACAAAACAATTGTTTAAACAATTTATTATCATGGTTAATAATATTCTCTTTGCTTAATTGATAGAATGTTGCGGTTTTTAAAAAAATGTTCAAATGTTTGTTTATTTTTTATTAGGCGTGACTTAATAACTAATTAGATTTAGCAAAAATAATTGTTTAAACAAGTCATTATTGCTTATGACTATCTTCATCTATATCGATTGCGCCTGAAAGTTGCGGTTTTTCGGAAATTTGTACCTTTCTGTCCCTTTATCACTTGGTGAGCTAATGATTAATTAAAGTGAACCGAAAAGTTGTTTAAACAATTTAATATTGTTTATAACTATCTTTTCTCAGATAAGTCAGCGTGGCTGCCAAGGCTGCAGTATTGAAACATAGGACAATCACTATACCATCTGAGCCACGATGACTCCCTAAATATACTGTTTAATCTAACGTTGTTGGAATAAATAAATAAAGCAGAACATTTATTGGAAAAGAGACCACCTAAAGTCAAGGTTGATTCAATGATTCATTAATCAACAAGGGATAGTAAACTACTACTTTATATTATAAAAAATGGTATAATTGTAAATTGAAAGACTTTATTTTACAATTTTAAACCAGAAGCTTTAAAGATTCAGAAAATGTTTAATTTTAGGCGATTAAAATTTAATGAAATCGAGTTGTTTGAAATTAAATAATTTAAAATTGAAAGGTTTATAATTGAGTAACTTTAAAGCATTCAGAATTTAGTCCTTCGAAACTGAAAAATTTCGAAATGTGTTCTTTATTATAAGAAAATTTCAGATGGGAGATTGAACAATTTTTAATTGCATGTGCTTAAATTAAAAAAACTATTACATTTGAAACCTTAAATATGAAATTGAATAATTATTAATAACGGAAGCACTTACAATCGAGGATTTAAGAACTTTACATGGAAATGAAACAAATCTTAGATTTTAAGTCCTTTAAGTGGAGCAATAAATTAAAAGGATGAAGGAACAAATTGTTGAGGAAATTTTCCTCTTTCTTATAAACAAAATCTCCTACAACTTTGCAGCTTGTTTGCCTGGACAGAAAATTTATCCTACTGTAATTCCTGTATATATTTTTGTACATAACATTAAAAATTATGATAAAAATAGCGATAGAAAGACAAATGGTTTAATAAACAAAAATGAATTTTCAACAAAATACTTGAATCGTCCACTAAAAAAGCTTGATTTTTAACCATAAAATTGATTTTCTACCATAAAAGATATATTTTCAAGAAACTACAAAAATTCTTAACCAAATAGTTTCATTTTCTACCGAACTGTTAAATTTTCGAGCCGAAAATACAAAATTGTCTACAAAACAGTTGAATTTTCAACAAAAAAAAAGTTCATTTTCAAACGAAACAGATTAATTTTTAACTAAAAAAGGAACATTTCTGTAGAAGCAGATGAATTTTTATACCAAACAGACGAATTTTCAACAAAACTGTTGAATTTTTAACCAAGAATCATGACTTTTGAACAAAATTGTTGAATTTTCAACAAAATAATTTAATTTCAAACCAGAGGAGAAGATTTCTTAACCAAGAATTTAACCGAAAATACAGTGAACTCTTGCCTATTCCAAGGGCCGCAAAACGTAAACATTTAGGTATTTCAAGGCTGGCAGGGGCCCCCACCTATACAACGAGTCGTGGAGTCATTTTGCCAAGCGACGTTCATTGGCTGCCCCGGCCTTGTATCGATGAACGCGCTGTACGCATGTTTGCGTCCTTGCATTTGCGCATCATGTCAAAAACATGGAGAATGATGGAAGGGGTAATCGAATATTGTGAAAAATATAACATTTCCTTGAAATAGTACAATTTGCTAACTAAAAATCAATATAATAGAATCAAAAAACGGATGCAGTTCCGAATAGCTGAATTTTCCGATTTTATTGAAACTTCGTATGCTTATGTATTTTTACGCGCTGATTACGAATATGATAGTGAAAATTGGCGACTAAGCGATTTTCATGGTGAAAACCCTAAAAGACACCATAAAATCATATTTTTTGCGTTTATCTCAGTAAATACGCAGAATTTCGAAAAATGTTGTAAACAAAAGTTTTGGCTGATATAAAAATACATCTTTTTTGTAAAATACACTTTTTGCCTAAAACCATTATTTTTTGAGAAAAAGAGGATTGCGTTGTAAAAACAAGAAAAGGACGAAGAGCATTAATATCAACAAGTTAAGCATTACTGGGTGTGAATAGTTTTTGTTTTGTTGAAAACTTCCTCTCAATGCTAGACAACAACAAAAAAAATTCATAAATCTTATGAAATTCATCGTCAAATGACCCTCTGCGAAGATTTGTCTGGTATTATAAAGATGATATATCACGTGAGAAGTTTTTGAACAAATATTCAAATATTTATAGAATGCTGTACCTTAATTTTAACGAGTTTATTAATTAAATTTTTATCCTTGAAACTGACTTTAATGAAATGTAAACGTCTCAGAAAGATAGTCCATGAGATAAAGGCTTTAGGATATATTGTATCATCCAAAATGAAGCACAAGAATATTCATTTCTTAACAGGTAACGACATTTTTTATTATTACTTTAATCAGTTTTTCCTCCACTGGGAAAAAATGAGGGTCGTTTATAACCAGGTCTTCAGCGTCGCAATCATCCTCAATTCTATTGGTAAGTATAGTAGTGTAATAATGTAGATTATTTAAAAAAAAAGTTCTTTTCTATTCAGTTCAACTCTTGAGACAAAATTGAGTCCCTCTATTTTCTGTGCACGTTTCAAAACCTAGTTGCCTTCTCTTAATAATTGATTTTTTAAATTCTCACGTCAAATCGACTAATAATCTGTTCTTTTATGAGACTATCAGTACATTAAATTTAAAGAAGCGAAGCTTCGTCGCGTAGGGCTGTTAACAGCTGTTGCAAAATGGTGACTCTTTGACTACGTCAGCGTTGTTGACACGACCCAGGCATGCGCAACTTTATTACGTCAAGAATTTGGAAATATTTCATAGTAGCAGAGCCAGCGACACTGGACCTTGCGTCATCGCGGATATTAGTGCAAAAATGAGGAATGATAGTTTGCATGCAGCGTTATAACAAACCGCCATGCTGAAAGAGCAAATCCTGAATACATGTACCTAAATTATTGATTGCAAAATTAATTTTCCCTCAAAATTAGCATGATAGCGGGATGAAAAAAAAAAAACTAAATCACGTGATTGGCGGCGTCATGCACTCATTGGAAATATATTTGGTACTGCTCTCAATGGGTGCCCAACCCCTGTTGACCGGGCGCAGAGGGGGTTAGTTTCGTCATTGAACTTGCGTCATGACGGACATGAACTTTTTTTTTAAAATATAGGTCTGAGTCTCCACAACACAAATAAATATGTGCATCGTGAAAATTCTTGCACCCGATATCATGAGTGCTCGATGCCGCCAATCGCGTGATTTAGTCTTTTTCTAATTCCGCGATCATGCTAATTTTGAGGGAAAATTAATTTTCCAATAATTGCTTAAGGTACGTGGGTTCAGGATTTGCTTGGTCAGTATGGCGGTTTGTTATTACCCTGCATGCAAACTATTATTCCTACTTTTTATATCAATTTGCGCGATGACGCAAGGTCCAGTGTCGCTGGTTCTCCTACTACAGCACTCGTTGGGTCTTTTCCACTGATCAGGGCCCAATAAAATCCTAGCTATAATACAAAATTGGTGCTTAAATAGACCTACATAGTTTCTCTAGCCGCAAAGTATGTAAAATTTTAACAGAGAGTTAAAAGGTATTAACTAATACTTACTAGTCAAGTTGTTATAACGAGAATATAAAAACTATTCTAATTAAAATATGGACACATGGATCGATTTTTACACGGAGGATGCATGAAATACTAACGTGCATTAAAAAAATTTAATCCTGTCTTTGTTGTTGCAGTGCTAAGTTTACAGTTCGAGTGCTTACCTAATGGTGAATCCATTCCTGGTGTTCCTCGATCTGGACCTTCTTCTTCTACTTCTGAAAGAAATAATTCTCCTGAGAAGTCTCTTCCTCCCAATAGGCTTTATAGCTTGAGCGCCAGAGGAGCTCTCCATGGGCTCCTCGCCCGTCCTAAAACTAACTAACTAACTATATACCTATATATTTTGGTTCAATTTTATATATAGTGACCATTATCACTATACTAAATAATTTATTCAAAATTCAATGAAATTGTTTCCAATATGCACTACGTGGTAGTAATCAATATTGCATTTATTTGTCATATTTTTGCAGATCATCAATTTTATAATTTAATTCAAGTAATAATATTTTTGAATCAAATTCAAAAATGTAAGAATATGCTTCCAAATTATATATTCTTTCGTAACAGATTTGGCATTTTCCGAAAATCTCGGCTTTGTAACAACATACTATACAAGAACTATTTTTTACCATTTTCTTCCCAAAATACCATCAATTTTATTTAAAAACAATTACAATACTCAAATCCTGTCTCTTACCTTTAATATTTATTGCAATCACAATAATATAATTAAAATTTAATAATATAAGAAACTTAACCTGCAAACCTGTTGACAAGTTCAGCTTTTTTTACCACTATTAGGTTGCTTCCGGCAACTTAACCATCCTCTCAATTGAGCAAAACTACGTTTTTCTATTTCACACTTGCCCAATTTTGTACCTGGAACATCATTTTCATTTAATTCCATTCCGCCAAAAGGTACAATTGCATACATTTTTACAAAATATGAGCGCAATTCTCATACTACGCGGGATGCACATGGCAGCCGCACATGGCAGCCGCACATGCGCAAATAAACTTCCGATAGTTCGTAAAATGGTCTATTATCTTATGTGGATGAAACTTATCTCAAATTTCTTTCATTTACCGTACGTCATTAAACTATCCGTGTCCTTCAAGTCTGTACCCTCCGGCGGTATTGCATTTTTAATTACCTTGAAGTCTCTAATTTATTATCAGCAGTGCATTTACCACAGTTAGGTACACAAGCAGATGAGCTCCAATTATGCGCCTGATTATATATGTAAGCAATTATCTCTTGGGTTTTCCCCGAAGTTATGTGGGTTGCGTTTATTTAGGCGTTATAACAAAAAAAATTTAAATTTGCGGACGTAACAATCAAGATTAAATAATATATATTATTTAATCTTGATTGTAATATTTCCCATATAAGAATTTTATCGATGAGCCTCATTCAATTTTATAACTACATATTACTGTTAGGATCGAGTACATTGGCATCAAATTGTCTGATTTTTGAACAAAATGAAGTTCCAATGTTCTTGATCCTAACAGTAATATGTAGATATAAAATTGGATTAGGCTCATTGATAAAATTCTTATATGGAAAATAGTACAATCAAGATACAATCAAAAGTACCCTTGATATTCATAATCAGAGGACTTTTGCGGACTTTTTAAACCAAAGGTACCGAGCGGCACAACTAGTGCATACACAAATATTACTGGCTACTGAACTAGATGTCCGAGCAAAGAAAGTCGCAAGCGACATAATAACCAGTGCTCACATGCTTATGTTGCATCTTTGAAGCTGACATGTTCTGTGAAAAGGAATCTTAAGGATTTTATGTCTTTTACGAAGCTGAGTCTGTATTGGAAGGTCTCTGTCTACAAATTGTAAGATGTTAAATAGATACTCAGGAGCTTTCTTCTGAAAAAGAGTATAAAGCAAATTACCCATACAAAATTTTCTTCTCTTGGCAACATTAAGCAGACCAGCCCTATGTCTATAAGAAGTTATGTGTTCGTATTTAGACAAATTGTAGATAAAACGACCGCAGGCGTTTAATGCACGCTCGAGCTTTAAATTTAAATCGTCGGACAAACCATCATATACCAAACAACCGTAGTCAAAGTGGGGCAGGATTCAAACCAACCTACTTGTGTTCAAGAGGTTCAAGATGGAGCCCGACTGAAAACAGATGCACAGCCAAGTTGATGGCGTTGTAATCAAGACCTGTGAAACAGACTTGGTTTAAACTAGATTTAAGATATTAACCCAGCTGTAGCCATAAAATAATTTTCCAAGTTGGGGCCAAACTTGAAAGTGGGCAAACATTTGGAAATTTCCACACATTACAAGTAAAAATTATAGCAGAATTAAATTAACTGAGGCAAAAGATGCTAAAAAATGTATTATGTAAAAATTAGACAATTGTGCCAACAATTGAAGGGGGGGGGGGGCAAGAATTGATGCTTTCACCCTAGTTAAATTTTAAACCAAAAAGGATGAATTTTTAACAAAAGTGTTAAATTATCCTGCCAAAAAGACGAATTTTCTACAGAATACATGAGTTTTTAACTAAAAAGGATCAATATTTAGCCAAAAATGAAATATAGTTACATTTTCAGATTAAGAAGTAAAGTTTTAACCAAATATACAAATATTTAAGACAATATTTAGACTTCCACAAAAGAGATGAATCTTTATCCAAATTATTAAATTTTTAATTCGAAAAGACGAATTTTCTATGAAACAGTTACATTTTTAACTTGAAAAATAGCATTTTCAACAAAAAAGTTAATTCCCAACCAATTATTTGAATTTTTTACCACATTGTTGAATTTTGAAGCCCAAAAGACGAATTTTCAAAAAAATGTTTGAATCCTCTATCAAAACAGATTCATTTTCAACCAAACAGTTGCATTTTTAAACAAAAAAGTGGAATTTTTTATCAAAGATTCTTCAATCCAGAAAGAGAAAAATCATTATTATTGAATTTTGAACCTAAAAAATACCCAAAAAGATGAGTTATCAATCAAAAATATTGCGCTAGACTTTTCAACCGGAAATAATTAAATTACAAATACAAATAGTTGAATTTTCTTATTGGGTTCTATTCATTCAGTTCGCATTCAAGTGAACAAAAGAATAATAGTTTAAATAAACATTGAAGTTCATCCTTTTTACTTTAAAAATATTAGGCTAGAAAATTTGAAATTTTGCATAAAAGTTCAAGTTTATATTCCACTGCACACTTTTTGATCTCGGATTACACCATGTTTCGTGTCTGTTATTTTCTCATATTATTACTATTCATGTAATTTAGAAATTTCACTTTCCATAAAGAATATAAATAAATAAAATATTTCCTGCATTAAATTTATATTGATATTTTTAATTGATCGTTGATCTTTTCTAGTTGAAAATTCAACTGGAACAAATTCAATAAAAATGTTTAAAAAACAAGTATGGATAGTGCGAATGCGTGTAGCAAAAATTAGGTACTAATTGAATTAGTATATTTTTACTAACTATCAGTGGCTGAATTCTAGCTACACCAGTTAGTACAATTAATTGAAAATCAGTTATATATTTTACTCATTCAAATTTAGAGAATAAAGGGAAGTAAAATGAAGGTTGCAAATTACATTAAAATTTAGATATAACAATGATATATTATAACAATATATAATTAATAATAATTAATTTTTTATTAATTTTATTAATTATATATTATTATATATTAATTTTAATCAATAATGATTATATATTATATACAATATAAAAAAATAGCAAAAAAAATCTTTGTGCAACAAATTTTTCAGGCCCGTTAAATATATGCAAAATAAGGTAAATGCACTAGTAATCGTATCCTTAAGCCAAATTGGAAATTAAAAATGCTTATAATTGTATTCAAAACACAGTTCTTATTTTCACAAAGGGCTTAATCGATTAAAGCAAATATAGAAAAACTCAATTTTGATTACTTCACATGATAATTACATTTTTGGGAAAAAATTTTTTGTTCGGAAACTTTTTCCTCAGAAAATTTACTCTTGAAATTTTTAATTTTATTGTAGTTATTGTAGCCGATATTGCTTTTGACATTTTCGGGAAAAAATTTTTTCTTCAGAAAATTTGTCCTTATATAATTTACTATCGACATTTTTAATGTTATTGTGGTTATTGTAGTCGATAGTGCTTTTGACATTTTTGGGAAAAAATTTTTTCTTCAGAAAATATTTCCTCAGAAAATTCACTATCGAAATTTTTAATATTATTGTGGTTACTGAAGCCGATAGCGCTTTTGACATTTTTGGGAAAGAATTTACAATCGAAATTTTTAATGTTATAGTTGTTACTGAAGCCGATAGTGTTTTTGACATTTTTGGGAAAAAAAAATTTTTTCAGGAAATTTTTCCTCATATAATATATTGTCGAAATTTTTTATGTTATTGTTAGTATTGAAGCCGATAGTGCTTTTGACATTTTTGGAAAAAAAATTTTTCTTCAGAAAATTTTTCCTCATATAATTTATTCTCGAAATTTTTAATGTTAATTTTGTTACTGAAGCCGATAGCGCTTTTGACAATTTTGGGAAAACATTTTTCCCTTAGAAAATTTACTCTCGTAATTTTTAATGTTATTGTTGTTATTGAAGCCGATAGTGCGTTTGACATTTTTGGGGAAAAAAATTTTTCTTCAAAAAATCTTTCCTCATATAATTTACTATCGAAATTTTTAATGATATTGTTGTAATGGCAGCCGATAGCGCTTTTGAAATTTTTGGAAAAAAATTTTTTCTTCAAAAAATTTTTCCTCAGAAAATTTGCGCGTTAGAAATTTTTAATGTTATTGTTGTTACTGAAGCCGATAGTGCTTTTGACATTTTTGGGAAAACAAAATTTTCTTCAAAAAATTTTTCCTCATATAATTTACTCTCGAAGTTTTTAATGTTATTGTTGTTATTCAAGTCGATCGTGCTTTCGAAATTTTTGGGAAAAAATTTTTTCTTCAGAAAATTTACACCCTTAATTTTTAATGTCATTTTTGTTATTGAAGCCGATAGTGCTTTTGACATTTTTGAGAAAAAAAATTTTTCTTCAAAAAATTTTTCCTCATATAATTTACTATCGAAATTTTTATTGATATTGTTGTTATTGAAGCCAATAGTTCTTCTGACATTGTTGGGAAAAAAATTTTTCTTCAGAAGATTTGTCCTTATATAAGTTACTATCGAAATTTTTAATGTTATTGTTGTGATTGTAGTCGATAGTGCTTTTGACATTTTTGGGAAAAAATTTTTTCTTCAGAAAATATTTCCTCAGAAAATTCACCATAGAAATTTTTAATATTATTGTGGTTACTGAAGCCGATAGCGCTTTTGACATTTTTGGGCGAAAATTTTTCCTTAGAAAATTTACTATCGAAATTTGTAATGTTATTGTTGTTATTGAAGTCGATAGTGCTTTTGACATTTTTGGGAAAAAATTTTTTTTTAGAAAATTTTTCCTCAGAAAATTTGCTCTCGAAATTTTTAATGTTATTGTTGTTACTGAAGCCGATATTGCTTTTGACATTTTCGGGAAACAATTTTTGCAACAAAAAATTTTTCCTAATATAATTTACTATCGAAATTTTTAATATTATTGTTGTTATTGTAGTCGATAGTGCTTTTGACGTTTTTGGGAAAAAATTTTTTCTCCAGAAAATATTTCCTCAGAAAATTCACTATCGAAATTTATAATATTATTGTGGTTACTGAAGCCGATAGCGCTTTTGACATTTTTGGGAAAAAATTTTTTGTTCGGAAACTTTTTCCTCAGAAAATTTACTCTTGAAATTTTTAATTTTATTGTCACTCATATTTCCAATAGGCAATTTGAGTGGAGGTCTTATGTGACAAATTAAGGATTTTACGGAGTTCTAAACGTCGTGTTTGCTCATCCTAAATGAGTCGTCCTATTATACTGGCCCTTCCGCCTCGTACCAAATGACCTGTGAGTGCCGGAAAATTTTCCCCGGCTACGCTTAAACAACCTACGATCACACACAGTACGAATATTGAAATGGAAGGGTCGTTTGGTGTTTTTCAACATTCAAGAAAATTCACAGATATTTTAATTTATAGCAATGAACAGATAAACACGAACGGCCGTTCTATTTGACATAGCTTCATGGCTATTGATGGGAAATGAAGCTAGCGTAGTTGCGAGTAATTTATTCAATTTTTATCATTTTAAGATAATTATTTATGATTTCAATCATCAGTTTTAATTTTGAGAATTAGTCGATTCCGCCTGCCGACCCACGGAGGCTGAGGTAGTAGGCTCTGGGCAGCGGTCCCCCACTGCTTGGTTGCGACTCCGTTGTCGGTCTCGTAGCCGACCAGCGGGCCCGCTGCCGCTCCCACCGCCAAAGAGAGCTCCGGGCCCAGCGACCGAGAGCGAAGAGCGAGACTAGAAGATCAGTCGTACGATTTCCGAGACGAGCAGTGTGTTTACGTTGCCTTCCCTTCCGAATTGAATAAATTAACCTCAGTGTTCTATCTTTCAAATTTTGGTCTTCCACATCATTTAACAACTCTGTTGTTTTCCTTCAAAACTTTTTTCTTGTTTATTAACCGTTTCATTTTCTTCGTTCTTCGAGATGTCGCAGTGTTTTTCTCCAGTCCATCCGTTTGATTCGGCCTCCGAATTTCTTTGCTATCCAGCAAGAAACCAGCTACCCCATGAGGTATCGTCGCATCACCCACTTGACCAACGTCCATGATTCAGGGCCATCAATTGCGATATACGGTTTTGTTCCTTTTTGATTCTGCTGTTCGTGTACTTCAGCGATTTAGTGACAATGTGTCAACGGTGGTTGTGCTTTCCCTTCCGAGCCACGCGTGACTGTCCACGTACGTGAATCCTTAACGCATCGGCGGAGACAACACGCCGTAAAGAGAGTCAGACTCCGTAGAAAGGGGAAATTGCGTTATCGTTAACCTCGTCACAGGCCGTGACTTCCATGTACGGACAGTTACTACGCTAAGAAAAACCCTTGATGACAGGGAGCGTCAACGCAGCGCGTCATAACCGTCGTACGCGCCGACGAGTCCGAACGGCTCCCGAGGCCTCGCTTCCCGTGGAGGAAAGGAAGCTACGGGAGAGAGAGAGAGACAGCAGGTGCGAGCAGAACGAGCCCGCGCTATGAATAATTCGCGGGCATGCAGGGCCGTGGAGCAACGGGCTCGCAGGGCCTCGAAAGCGGAGCGGATACGCAGGGACGCGGAAGCAGTCTTTTTTTTGGTATCTTGCATAGTGTGACCACAAAATTTTAAGATGAAAAATTTTGCTCTTGGTCAAAAATGGGTGGTTAACGAACTCGTCCTTTTATTTGAGGTGTTAAAAAAGTGTGCTGAAAATGTGTCTACCACTACTACTACAAACAGACAGCCACCCTTGTAAAAATAATGTTGTCTGACTCTGGGGTCTCAAAACGTCGAGATTTCATGAAAACCGGCGTAGTCAAATTTTACATGAAACTAATACCCTCTCATTGAGATGAGAATGTGAAAATAAAAAGAATATGTTTTAAACTGGGATAATTTCATAAATAATCCCAGATGTCCAAAAATATTTTTGAAAAAAATGTCTTTTACTCTAACCGTTCCTTTGTCTCATGTGCCTTAATAGCTGTAATAAAACTACTTTCAATATTAACAGAATGACTCTATCTATCTATCTATCTATCTATCTATCTATTTATTTTTTTATTTATTTCTTTCTTTGTTTATTTTTTTATGTGTTCATTTGTTTGTTTCTTTATTGGTCTTTTTGTTTATTTGTTTATTTATTTATTTGTTCATTCATTTGTTTATTTAATAATTTGGTTATTTATTTGTTATTTTGTTTGTTTGTTCGTTTATTTGTTTGTTTATTTGTCTTCTTTCGTTTTTTGTATATTTATTTTTTGTTTGTTCGTTTATTCATTTGTTTGTTTTTTTCTTTGTTTGTTCATTTATTTATTCGTTTCTTCACAAGATTGTTTCTTTATTTCTTTGTTTTTTGTATTTTTTGTTGTTGTTTTTGTTTTGTTTTGTTGTTGTTTGTTTATATGTTTTTTTTCATTCGTTTTTTATTTTACTTATTTATCTATCTATATATCTATATATCTATCTATCCAGTTCTTTATTTATTCATCTAGCTATTTATCTATCTATTTATTTATTTATCCATATCTTCATCTATCTCTATATCTATCTATCTATCTATCTATCTACCTATCTATTTATCTATCTATTTATTTATTTCTTTATTTTCTTCTTTTTTTATTCCTTTGTTTATTTGTTTGTTATTTTGTTTGTTTGTTCGTTCGTTTATTTGTTTGTTTATTTCCTTATTTGTTTGTTTAGTTTTTTTTGTCTTACTTTTTATTTACTTTTAATTGTTTGTTTGTTTATTCACTTGTTTGTTTGTGTGATTATTTATTTGTTTATTAGTTTATTTCTTTATTTTTTGCTTTTTGTCTGTTTTTTTTGTATTTTTTCGTTTGTTTATTTGTTTGTTTATTACCCTGTAGTCGCCAGATTCAGAGATACTTGCTGTTTTACTAAAGTTCCCGGAACAGCAAGTCTGACGTGCATATGGTCTACAGAAACTTTGTTTACGAATAATTATTATTTAAATTATTTATTTATCTATCTATGTATCTATCTATTCATTTATTTATTTATCTATCTATCTATCTATCTAACTATGTATCTATCTATCTATTTAATCATTCATTTATTTATTTATTTTTGTTTATTTATTTGTTTATTTATTCGTTTGTTTATTTATTTTTCATTTATTTGTTTATTCATTTGTCTATTTCTTTATTTCTTTGTTTGTTATTTTGTTTGTTTATTTGTTTGTTTTTTGTTTGTTTATCTGTTTAATTATTTTTCGTTCGTTTGCTTGTTTATTTATTCGTTTGTTTGTTCTACGTTTGTTTATTTATATGTTTATTTATTTTTTTGTTCATTTCTTTATTTGCTTGTTTTTGTCCATTTTTTTTAGTTTTTTGTTGTTGTTTTTCTGTTTTTCTTTGTTTGTTTGTTCTAAGTTTTTTGTTTATTCGTTTCTTGTTTTTTTTTGTCTGTCTGTCTGGCTGTCTGTCTGTATGGCTGTCCGTCTGTATTAGGGTGCCAATTCATAATGCAGTATTTTTTGCTTATGTTCTTAGCCAATAAATTTGTGCAGTTTGACAAAAAAAAGGTCACGTATTTTTGTTTTGTTTTTAATAACATTTTCTTGAGCTCCCGCAAGACGTTTAACGTTCTAAGTTCGCTAAATATTTTGTTAGCTTTAAAACAAAAAACACGTGGTAATTTTTTTGTTTCAAAAAAAAATACTATAGGGTAAGACTTAGAAAATTTATTAAATTGGCTCAGATACAACACTTAAGTAATCTAAGCTTCATAAATTCATTGAGTCTTACCCCCTGAGGTTTGTCCTCAAATGAAAAAAAATTTTCCCGCATTCTTTATTTTCCGAAAAAAAGTATCTTAGATCCCGCTCAAGGCGATTGAAGATGAAAAATGTCTTTTAAATCCGGTTCAGTTAGGGTAGGTCAGGTCCAAGGACAGCCCCAAAACCGACGTTAAATCCGAGTTCGACTGTAATTTGAAGGGATGTCAAAGCGTTTAGAATCTTTTAAAAGATTTAAAACTTTTAAAATATCTTAAAATATCATAAAAACCTTATAGGTCCGAGAATTTTAATGATTTTAAGGGATTTTAAAGCTCTCAGGGTATTTTAATACATTTTCCAAATTTACTCAATCCTAGTCAATTCAATGGATTTTTTTTGAATTTTTAAAGTTTTTATTTAATTGATCCTGAGGATCAATTGATAAAATGGTCAAAGGATTCAAAACATTTAAGCGTATTTTTTCAAATGCATTGGCATTGTCAATAGTTTAAAGAAATGTCAAGGGATTTCAAACAATTTTGAAAGATTTAAAATATTTTAGGTTATTTTGCAAGATTCTAAGTATTTTTTAATTTATTTCAGTAGTTTAATGGGATTTCGAAGGATTTGAAATATTTTAAAGAAATTTAAAAGATTCCAAGGAATTATTAATTAACTTCATTAATTTGAATGGTTTTCGAAGCGTGTGAAATATTTTAGGATAATGCATTTTCTAGAATTTATGAAGGGTTTTAATAATAATTGTAAGGGATTTTAAAAGATTTTAATATCTTAATGGATTTCAAAGTATTTATTCGCAAGAAGTTAGGTATTTCGTAGGATTTCAAAAATTTGAAAAGATTTTCAAATATTTTTTACAATTCATTTGGAATTCGCGTTGAATTCTTATTAATTTATCCTAAATTCTTTTTAATTCTTTCGAATTCTTATGAATTCACTTAATCCTACTCAATTCAATTAATTGTTTCATATTTTTGAATCATCTTCAAATCACTTGATGGCTTTTTAAATTCAGCTTGATTTTTTTATGAATTTAATCTAATTCTTCTCATTTCCTTTAAATTTCGCTAAATTCACTTAATGTTTATTGGAATCAATCGAATTGTTTCGATTTTTGATATTATTTTAATTCATTCGAATTCTTTTGAATTCAGCTTGAATTCTTTTGTAGTCATTAATCACTTCTTGTATTAGAAAATAGTAGGGTTTCAAAGATTTGAAGGGATTTTTTTTATATTAACCCTGAATTGTTTTAAATTCTTTGAAATTCTCTTGAAATTTTTTAATTTCCTTGAACTCTTCTAAATTCACTCAATCGTATTAATTTAAAAACGTATGTAAGTTCACTCTACTATCAGGTTCCATTAGCTATGTGCCGTTAAAAGTTTTAATCAGAAACTTCCACTTTGAAAGTTTCAAAACACGATACTTTTGATCTATTAAATTTTTAGGGAACTTGTGAAAAATTTAAAAATTCAAGGCCTATATATTAAATTATTATAAATCCTGATGAAAATTTCAATTTAGCTAAAATTGCTAGATTCTATTCTGAAATTTAATCATTTTTTGATCAACTATCGAACTATGTATGATATTTTTCGATAAAAATGTATCTTCTTTTTTGAAAATTCGGTTAAAAGTAAAAAAAACTTAATTTTTTGGTTGAAGATTTTTTGGTAGAAAAATTAATCTTCTTGATTGGAAATCACCCTTTTGTTTAAAAATACATCATTTTATTTGAAAATTCATCTTTTTTGTTTAAACTGTACTTACTTTATTGAAAATTCGTCTTTTTGGGTTGAAAGTTCAATTATTTCATTGAAAGATAACATTTTTGTTAAAAATCCATATTTACTGGTTGAAAATTAAACTGTTTTGTAAAAATTGGTCTTTTTGGCCTAAAAACTCAACAATTTGGTTGAAAAAGAACCTATTTTGTTGAAAAATCGTATTTTTCGAACGAATTCTGTTTTTATTCTGGAAACGACACGTATTTTTAAAGCTTGATACAAACTATCTATTTTGTATGAATATAATCTAATATGACATCACCTATCACTTCAAATTTGTTTTAATTATGAAGGCTTTGGATTCGTTAACAAACAACATTTTATAGCTTAGTAGGTCTGATAAGCTACATTGATACATTATTAGAAAGCAAATAATTATTTTCCACGAAAAAATGTTTGAAGTCGTCGATCTGATAACTAAAATTATTTTGAACAACAGAAAATGTTAAGTGTTGACAATATTTTGCAGCAGATTAAGTTGGAGAAGCTATTACGATACATACATACATAATTATAACTCATTCCTCCCTGAAAAATCTATAATCTTGAAAACTATGGCACTTAAGAACGACATTAAATAATTGTTGTCAAATTTTCAAGAAATATTTGATTCACTGTTTGTTCACTACCAAAGGAGTGAATGAGCTAAACTAAAAACAAATACCATTCCGATATGACAATTCTTGTAATAAACTGATATGAACTATTTGAATAATCTGTTTACAGGTAGATTATTTGAATACAGATAATAGAAAAATACGAATGAGATTCCGACTAGTGTAAGGTACACTGAAAATTTTCAAATAATATTCATTAGTCAGACTCGAAACATAATTCATCAAAATGGTATTTTCTTTATTTTAAATAAATTAGGACTGCAATCGTCGTTCTGTTCTTCTTCTTTGTCGTTTTTCCTAACACTATCGGCAAATATCCTAAGAATTCAATTAGAGAAAGTGAGAAACTAATTATTTATAGAAAATGAATAATTCGTTTGTTAGTTAACACCATACTTTATTACCTACTTGTACTTTCTTTCTACAGAATTAATTTGGCCACATGAAGACGATGCTGTTCATCCTGTCCCCATTCGAGTTTATAATATTCATCATTATGAAAGTTTGTCTCATCCAGGTAGAATTTATGATTTGGAGCCAATACTTCATTATGTTAGAACAGATGACAATCGCAAGTATGCCATTGTAGTATGCATAGCTGATCATTTATTTCCACTCATTGCTCCTAGAGCGGATCTTGCTTATACACATGGAAGAGTTGAAATACGCATAAATGGCAACAATTCCGATGAGATAGTACCAATATCGGATGGAGATAGTCAGAATAGTTTTTTCGGTGAGGATCTCAAACCACGGGATATTGTTCCTGCTGATTCACGAGTAACTTAAGAAGTATTCATGGTCAGTGCTGGAAGTAGAATGATCCATTCGTCTAAAAAATAACCCAGTATTAAATAAATCCTGGTGCATCCTTAGGCCAGTCAAGGTCCAACACTGGCTTAGCCAAATTGATTATTCAAAGAATTAGAGCAACAAATTTCAATAAAAATCATACATTCATCTTTTTCTTATATTTGCATAATTTTCATTACTTAAATTACGTAAGAGTTCAACAGATTCAGCACAAAATATTAGCTCGAGAACAATACTAAGATATTTTAAATTTATAATCTTTAGCTGTATTTGTATTCCTCGTCGTTCATGCAATCGGGTATAATGACATTTATATAAATAGATGTTCTGATGATACATTAGGAGAAAAATGTTAAATACCATGAGACCAAAATTTGCAAAAATGTTTCTTTCATTTCCGAAACTCGCGCAGCACCCTTTCATACTTGCGAAGAAATGCTCAATCATCCGATAAGAACTTGTTGTGCATTAAAATAAGTCAAACTGATTCTGAAACTATATCAAAAGACCCAAATACGCGTACATCAACTGAACAGTTCACGGAATGGGTTCGGAAATCCGCTCACGAACTGAGGATCTACCATCACACACTGGAAAAGTCAAGGTAGCTAAGACAAAATTTCAATTAGTCAAGATAACTTTTGAACCAAAAATTGAATAGTTGAATTTTTAGTTACAAAAATTAATTTACAATCAAAAAGATGAGTTTTCAAGAAAAATAATGGAATATTCAATTGGAATCTGTACATTTTCAGTTTAAAAAATTAATAATTTTCAAAAAAATAGTTACATTTCCAAACAAAGAGATGAATTTTCAACTAAAATGATAAATCTTTAACTTGAATAGTTGAATTTTAAACAAAAAAGATGAATTTTCAACTAAAATGATTAATCATTAACTAGAATAATTGAATTTTCGACCAAAAAAATTAATTTTCAACAAAGAAAATTAATGTTTACCAACAAAGACAAAATTTCAATTAGTCAAGATAACTTTTGAACCAAAAATTGAATAGTTGAATTTTTAGTTACAAAAATTAATTTCCAATCAAAAAGATGATTTTTCAACAAAAATAATGGAATCCTCAATGGGAATCGGTACATTTTCAGTTTAAATAATTAATAATTTTCAGAAAAATAGTTACATTTCCAAACAAAGAGATGAATTTTCAACTAAAATGATCAATCTTTAACTTGAATAGTTGAATTTTAAATAAAAAAAGATGAATTTTCAACTAAAATCATTCATCATTAAATAGAATAATTGAGTTTCCAACCAAAAAGATGAATTTTCAACCAAAAAGATGAATTTTCAAACAAAAAGATGAATTTTCAACCAAGAAGATTAATTTCTACAAAAGACAAAATTTCAATTCTTTTCAACCAAAAATTGAATAGTTAAATTTATAGTTACAAAAATTAATTTACAATCAAAAAGACGAATTTTCAACTAAAATAATAGAATATTCAATTGGAATCGCTACATTTTCAGTTAAAAAAAATAGTAATCTTCAAAAAAAAAAAATAATTTTCAAAAAAAATAGTTACATTTTCAAACTGTGATGAATTTTCAACTAAAATGATAAAGCTTTAACTCGAATGGTTGAAAATTCAACTATCTGCCTTTAAATGAACTTGTATGTTAAAAATTCTACTTTTTTGTAGAAAATTCACCTTTTTGGCTTGAAAATTCAACAATTTGGTAGAAAATTAAACTATCTGTTTGAAAACTGAACTTTTTGGTGGAAAAATCATATTTTTGGGTTGAAAGTTCAACTTTTTTGTAGATAATTCGTCTTTTTGACTTTAAAATTAAACAATTTTCTTGAAACTTCGTCTTATTCGGTAAAACAATAATCTTCTTGGTCAAAAATTAATCTTTTTTGTTGAAAATGTAACAACTTCATTTTTGATTGAAACTTTATCCTGTACATTGTGTAAGTGAAAAATTGAACTATTTGGTAGAATATTCATGTATTTTGTTGAAAAGTTGTCTTTTTGGGTAGAAATTTAATCTTGTTTTTTTAGAAATTGAATTTTTTATTTGGAAATTCATATATTTTGTTAAAAAGTCATCTTTTTTGGGTAGAAAGTTATTCTTGTTTGTTGAAAGCTCAACTTTTTAGTTAAAAATTCAACTATCTTATTAAAAGTTCATCTTTCTTGATTGAAAATTATCATTTTTGTTAAAAATTCATCTTTTCCGATTTGAAAGTCCGCTGTTTTCTAAAACATGCGACTTTTTAGCTTTAAAAAATACTCTTTTGTTGAAAATGTATCTCTCATGTATGCAGATTCGACCATTTGATTGAAAGTGCATCTTTGTATGCTGAAATTTCAACTATTGGGTTATAAATTCAATTATTTTGTTAAAAATTTTATTATTTTTGGAAAAATCAACTATTTTGTTAAAGTCACCATTTTTGGTCGAAAATGCATCTATGGTGTTAAAAATTCATCCTTTTGGATTATACAAGGCAAATAAATTACTGACAAGAATATTTTATTAGGGTGGCCGCAAAATACATTTTCAAAATTTCCTAATTTTGTCCCTGATTTTTACAAGATTTTTTTTTTGTAAATCCCTGACTTTTCCAAATGGTTGCATTTTTAACTGCAAAAGATAAATTTTCAACCAAAGAAATGAATCTTCAACTAAAAAAAAAACAAACGAATCATGATTTTTTAACCAAAAAGATTATTTTCTATTAAAAAATACGAATTATCAACCAACTACTTGAACTTTCAACTAAAAAAGATAAGTAAAACCAAGTAGTTAAATTGTCAACCAAAAAAGATAAATTTTCAAGAAGATGGATGAACTTTCAACTAAAATGATGAAACTTAAAAAAAAAAGAATTTTTAACAAATTAGTTCAACTTTCAACCAAAATTTAAATTTTTTAATCAGAAAGACGAATTATCAATAGCTAAAGCTTTTTCAGACAAGACAGAAAACAAATTTTATCCAAATTGTTGAGTTTTCAAGCCATAGACGAATTTTTTGTAAAAAAATTTCATTTACAAACTGAAAATATGAATTTCAACCAAAAAGAATAGTTTTTTACCAATAAA